>JAWDGP010002342.1:0-15000 GCA_033675545.1 Elysia crispata
AATGCTCAACTTTACGTTGGAGCCATGGTATGCAATACCTGATATCCACCTCAAATTATGCTGCTGTTACACAACTTTTGTTTCCTGAAATCCACCGTACCAGTACTACAGTGCACCATCCTTTACAAAAGAAAGTAGGGTGTTATCTCCTGTATTGTTTTATTTCTAATTCATCAACATAAGAAACCCACAAATATGCTGAAATGATTATATTTTCAAAAACAAAATATAAATAAATAAATAAATAAATAAAAAATTAAAAAAAAATTCACGCGCTTCATCTTGACATTTCGATTCTGGAAGTTTATCTGTAAATTAAATCTGGTTTGGCCCTCTGCCTGTCTGTCTCTGTATGTCTCTGTATGTCTCTCTCTCTCTCTCTCTCTCTCTCTCTCTCTCTCTTTTTTCTCTGTATTTCTTTACTGGTCGGTTTGTACATCCACTTGCTCATTTTACTCTCTTCCTCTCTGTCTATCTGTCTGTATCTCTCTCTCTGTCTCTCTCTCTCTCTCTCTCTCTCTCTCTCTCTCTCTCTCTCTCTCTCTCTCTCTTATTATTATTATTATTTATCCGCATGTCAACAGGTTTGTTCACTACCTAGATGGCTCCTCCAATTATGCCTCATTCTTCCCTGCGTCTCCGCCAGTCTTCACCACATAACCTTAGCGCAATCCCAACAGGGCTATAATCCTCACAAACCTATCTCTATCAAAAACCGGGAAGGGCTACCAGGCGAAGATAAAAAGAGGAGATGGTGTTAGTGACAAATGTGACGAAATTACCCCGATAACATCCTAGCAAGCATCAAGTTGCTACAGCCCGCACCAGTCTAATTAGGACGTCATTAGGGGTAACGGACTATTTCAGGAAACTTTCCTCAAGTGTTCAGTTTCTGCACTTCTTTCTTAAATGCTCTCTCAGTACTCCGAGATGATAGCAATAACTTGGAGAGAAGTCTTGGCATAGGACTATTTGGTTAAGAAACAGCTGCGGTTAATTACCCCATAATTCCGCAACTTAACTTCTCGCAGTACCTATAGGTAGTAACACAGGGTGAAGTTGTCGCCTTGGTAATTAAGTAACAAATTACTCATCAATTGGGCTATGTGGAAAAGTTCAAGGAATCGTGATAAGAAGTTATACAAGAAAGGTTAACAATTCATTGACGGAGTAACTAAGTAGGGTTGAGTGTTGTTGAAGTCTCAGGAAGGACGTAAGAAAAAAGACGCAAGAAAAATGAAGGTTTCATGATTGCTGTCGAAATATTAAAAATTTCTAAAGTATGAAAATATTTACGTCAGGTTAAGGTTGAGGAAAATATTATGAGTAACCTGTACTTTAATATAACTTTGAGGAAGTGTGTGCGTGAGAGAGAGAGAGCGAGAGAGAGAGAGAGACAGACAGACAGACAGACAGACAGACAGAGAGAGACAGAGACAGGCAAATACATAGAGAGAAAAAAGAGAAAAAGAGACAGAGAAAGGTAACTGGTTGACTCTAGAAAAAAAATAGGATACGTACTGATAGATGAAGAGACAGAAAAACACATTTAAAAAAAAAGAAAACAATGCTGACATAACGAAATAATCTTGTCTTTCCAAAGAGAGCAAATAATTATGCTATAAGTTATAGGGCCCATTTAGAATGAAGTCCTTAAGTGTGTTGATTTTATACCTTTATATCATTTTCTGAAACAATATATTTTATGGCAATTGTTTTGTCCATATCTTTGGCTCCACGGCTTAAAACTCTTCTTCGATTCGTTACGATAATTTGGGTTGAGCTTTATCAAACTTAGGGTCAAGCTTTAAAGCGAAAACATACAGGGTCGAGACACAACATCCACAACTTTTTGTTGTGCAAAAATCCTTGAACCAACCCACCCTCGACCCTGGCAAAGGAAGGAAACAAAGAATAGACCGGCTGGGTACGAAGAAAATAAACCGATTGGAAGCAAAGAATAGACCGGACGAAGAATAGACCGGTTGGAAGCAAAGAAGAGACCGGGCGAAGAATAGACTGGTTGGAAGTAAAGAATAACAAGACAAAGAATAGACGGGTTGGAAGCAAAGAATGACCGGACAAAGAATAGACTTGTTGGAAGCAAAGAATGACCGGAAAAAGAATAGACTGGTTGGAAGCAAAGAATGTCCGGACAAAGAATAGACTGGTTGGACGTAAAGAATGTCCGGACAAAGAATAGACTTGTTGGAAGCAAAGAATGACCGGACAAAGAATAGACTTGTTGGAAGCAAAGAATGACCGGAAAAAGAATAGACTGGTTGGAAGCAAAGAATGTCCGGACAAAGAATAGACTGGTTGGACGTAAAGAATGTCCGGACAAAGAATAGACTTGTTGGAAGCAAAGAATGACCGGACAAAGAATAGACTTGTTGGAAGCAAAGAATGACCGGAAAAAGAATAGACTGGTTGGAAGTAAAGAATAACAAGACAAAGAATAGACGGGTTGGAAGCAAAGAATAACCGGACGAAGAATAGACTTGTTGGAAGCAAAGAATGACCGGAAAAAGAATAGACTGGTTGGAAGCAAAGAATGTCCGGACAAAGAATAGACTGGTTGGACGTAAAGAATGTCCGGACAAAGAATAGACCGGTTGGAAGCAAAGAATGACCGGACAAAGAATAGACCGGCTGGAAGCAAAGAATAGACTGGCTGGAAGTATACACCGGTTGGAAGAAAAGACCGGTTGGAAGCAAACACTAACGCTACAGCCTGGCTTACTTAGCGCAATGCATGTCGAGTGATTTGCGCCAATCAACTGATGTCTAGTGGTCGTGGTTGTATCTGAGTGCTGATGGTAGCAGATCGGGGTTGGCGTTGTAGGTGTTGAAGAAAACTAACGAAAAATACAGAATCAGCTCGCCGGTGAAAGCTTTGTTGTTCTAACTCTTTTCTTATTTCTTGTAACACACGATATTGTCAGAAGGTTAAAGATCATTGTTTTACTTTTTTTTTTAAATCAACAAATAAAAGGAATTTTAAAGACGTGTATAGATCTAGTTCGATGAAATAATAGTCTAAGAAAAATATTCAAATTACTTTTCAATTCCTGAGGATCTCTTGGACAAAACTTGTCGCTGTGGGTTTGTGTCCACATATCAAATATTTTCCCGTCTAGCACCAAGTTTGAGCTGGATCTAGTGAAACAAAAATCTTTATGCATGGGCCTAGCATATCGACGGTTATATCAGCATATCTGGCATATCTGGGTTTTTATTTTTTGAGTCATAAAAATTTAGATTCTTATTTTTTTTGTGTTACTATCGCTTTAAATAAGTGAACCCTGTATTCACTTACAACGATCTCATTGACTATACAACCACAAAACTTCAGAATTTTCAGAGCTCAAATTTTGTAAGGTATATCTTTCTTCCTGTTAATAGTATGGTTTAGGTTTATTTTTCCACTTTTGATCGCTTTACCCTTCTATTCGACTCACATATATTTTTAAAAAAAACACAAATATTCTAGGTTGGAATCTGTACAGCACGGGTATGGCTTCAGATTTAGAAAATCAGAGGAGCTGCGAATATATTTTATAGTAACTGTGCGATTACAGAACAATACAATTATCTCCATTGCCATAACACGATCTTAAAACCTGAACACGTCTAGTGTTAAACTACGGTTCGGTATCTTATTAATTTAGCAGATATGAAATCTTTTGAATATAATATGATAGATAACCACTTCTCTTGTCAGGGTGACAGATCTACACTGGTATAGGAGTCTCTAGAAATTCTCACATTCAATTCTGCTCTTTCCCGTCCTGGACAAAATTTTCATCGCATCCACAAGTTAAACTGAAAGACTGAACATGAAATCAGAAACCAGTTTGTAAACGCCATGGGCATGTCTAAAGCTAGCAAACCAAACTACAATAATATAATAACTGCTCTTAGAATAAACGACAGCTAGCACGCCAAACTACAATAATACAATAACTGCTCATAGAATAAAAGACAGCTAGCACACCAAACTATAATAATACAATAACTGCTCATAGAATAAAAGACAGCTAGCACATCAAACTACAATAATATAATAACTGCTCTTAGACGTATGTTTGGATAAATCCCGTCGATAAAATATTAAACTAAAACATCAATGACTGTAGCGTGTGCGCTTTTCACAGATGGTGCCAAATCTGGTTAAATACTAACGCAATGTTTAGCATCTTGTCTTTTGGTCGCTAGATTCATGGGAGAAAAATAAATCAAACCTGAAATCCTTGAATTAAAAACGTTTAAATGATAAGTCAGTGATGCATTATTATCAAATCCATCTAGCAGCTTTTCTCGTTGCGCAGGATATATCTCGTACCGGTACTGAGTTTTTATCAAATATTAGAAAACAGCTAGATCTAACCCTGTGGTCTACCAAGCTTTTTTTCTAAAAATCCCCGATGCGCTCTTTATAAAGCTATGGAAGTAAAAACAAAAAAGAAAATATCGAGAGATCCACTGCCTTAAGGACATTCAGAGATCCCTGCCTACTCGTACCTACAGAATAATGAGCATTTAAAAGCATCTTTAAATGATTGGGACTTTTTGTTTTAAGAATTAGCTACCTGTTCCTATCATTCTTACACTGGGTGTGAATCTCAGGGAAAAGCGATCTAGAATTTGCACACTCGATACTGGACAGTTTAGTTTCATTAATCTTTATACTGGATTACAAATAGATACAGGAATACTCCACATGCATTTGGAAAGTTACTTTATCATGTAGACCGATCTAGAATAAGAATTTTTTTTTGTTTTGAAAAAATGTTTGCAGTTTATAATCTATCGACGTCATATCAATTGACAAACAGTACCAATACCTTGTGTCTGTTTCCTAGATTTAAATTATGAGGAAAGTCTTTATTAGAAAACCGAGAGAATTGCCCTTTGCTTACATTAATCCCTTTTTTTTTTTTTATAAAAAAGGGGGAAAAAACAACACTGAAAAATTTGTCAGGGTTCAGTTGAATCTAGCTCTATTGTCGTGATCTCATTATAATTGGTTACCAAGAGATCTCTCAAACTTAATACCTTCTGACTATTCATTTAACCATAATTATCTTAATCTTCTCTCTCTCTCTTTCTCTTTCTCTCTCTCTATCTCTCTCGCTTTCTCTCTCTATTTCTCTCTCTCTTTCTTTCTCTATCTCTCTCGTTTTCTCTTTCTCTCTATCTTTCTCTTTCTCTCTCTTTCTCTCTCTCTTTCTCTTTCTCTCTCTCTCTCTCTATTCCTTTTTTTCTCTCTCTCTCTCTCTCTCTCTCTCTCTCTCTCTCTCTCTCTCTCTCTCTCTCTCTCTTTCTCTTTCCCTCTCTCTCTATCTCTCTATCTCTTTAGCTTTCTCTTTCTTTCTCTCTTTCTCTTTCTCTCTCTCTCTCTCTCTCTCTCTCTCTCTTTCTCTTTCTCCCCACCTCTCCCCCTAATTCCCCACTCCAGACCCCACCAGGCACTGGCGACCAGCGGTAGTTGAGGCAGCTCGTCCAGGAAAACAAACGTTGCCCAAGGCCTGAAGACGGCCTCAAGCCGGCCTCTAATGAACTCAGATGTTTTTCTAATCTCCCCGTGTAGTCTCTCCAAACACTGCCCGCCCCAGCACCGCCCAGCGTGCCGCCCAGCGCCGGTCGGTACCCTCTGTGCGAATCGCGTATGAGTACTCTTATTGGGAGGGACCGCCATTATTGGTGAGAAATTTGAATCGCTACTGGTCTATTATCCTTTGTGTCCAGCACGACAAACAGGGAGAGAAGAAGAAGAAAAAAGAAGAAGAAGAAGAAGAAGAAGAAGAAGAAGAAGAAGAAGAAGAAGAAGAAGAAGAAGAAGAAGAAGAAGAAGAAGAAGAAGAAGAAGAAGAGGAAATTGCAGTGGTAAAGAAGAGAAATAGAGCTAGAGAGCTACAGACAGAGAGAGACACATAGAGATACAGAGAGAGAGAGTAAGAGAGAAAGAGGGAGAGATGGGGATAGAGAGAGAAAGAGAGCTACAGAGCTAAACACACAGCGAGAGACACACAGAGAGAAGGAGAGAGAGAGAGAGAGAGAGAGAGAGAGAGAGAGAGAGAGAGAGAGAGAGAGAGAGAGAGAGAGAGAGAGAGAGAGAGATGCTCAAGGGCTCAGACTAGGTTGGTTTATTTAGACACTAGGATTTATAGAAGTTGATGGTCTTCAATGTGGAAAGCTCCGGTGAACAGACTCGGCAGTTCTTAATATGTAGATTAAAGTTCATGTCCGCACATTACTTGGCTGCGGATTGGTAAGTTTTAATGAAGAAGAGAAAAATATAACCGCCATTTAGGCAGTGCAATCTCTGTTACAAGACCGTATGAGCAGAAATATCAGATTGTTTTAGTAATATTTATTACTTCTAAAACTGACTGTGTAGCTATTATTTTATCTTTTATAAAAGACACAAAGGGACTTTTTCACCTTTAGTTAACTGATAAACAAGAAAATTTGAGAAAATTATATTACATAGAAAGGAAGCAATCCAAACACTAATACCCAGCGAACTGTTCTTGAGGTACTTTCAAAAAGCACTTCGGTTTGACATATCAAAACTGTATCCAAAATGTTTGGGCTTCATTCGGCAATCATTCTGCCTTGAAATTTTGTTGGAAATAGCTGGATTGAAACACTATTTAAATACATTTAACTTACCGGAAGGTTTTTGTTAATACTTAATAAATCAAACCCGAACTAATTTCTAATATTTCAACGTCAGGAGGAGCTAACAGGGCATGCATATATTGTGGTTTACATTCTTATGGGATGATTTGAAACAAAAAAAAAAAAACAAAAAAAAAAACAGAAAAAAACAGAAATAAAACAAAAGATAACCTGAACTGTTGTAGCCTCTGTGTTGAAAAAACCCTTGTTATGACGGCAACACTTAGTGTATTCCAGTGCTGTTTGGCCGTTACTTCACGCCGTCAAGATTGTTCTTTCTCTCCATACTTCATCTTGGCTTCTAATTGTCCCGCCAGACCTCAAGAAAACAAAGCCAGAGAAATCAATAGCTGGGAAATCTTCGCTAACTGGTGCTACCTTTTTAAAAAATGTCTCTGAAACTGTTGAACATGTTGATATTTCGATGATAGGGATATAAAAAACGTTGTCGGTTTACTAATTGATATTTCTAGATAGACAGGGATTGAGTCTTTAATTTTACAAAGATAAATATGAGAGTATATTTTTAAGGCAAGGTTAATAATCGATTGCGCGCGGCCTAAGATAATTCGATTTTGCTTGTTAGATTCCAAGCTACCTCTTAAACAGTTTTGCTTAACTTTAATTTCCATAAAAGATTCGAGACTTAACAGAGTCATGGTATCGTAAAAACAGCTACAAGTGTATTTTCATGACATGAAACTTAATATTGTTTTGATTTATTGTTTCAAAATAAATTCATCTTATTAAAATCAAATTTGACAGATTTTTCTGTATTCAAAATTCCCACAACATTTTATTCCCAAACCTGTCTACCATCTCCCACACAGTTAACGGAGTCGGTTAAATATTGGACTGGTAGGGCGGAACCTAAAGTCTGGGGATCGAATCCTGGCTTGGTCTATCTGGTGATATAGGGTGGGATCTCAACTAGCCAGCCCTATCTTAATGTGACTGTTGAGGTCACTCAGTCACTGCATCTGGTCGGCAAACTAAAAAAGTTACATTGATTCTGCTCTACGTCCACCACAGGATGCAGAAGCATAAACGATGTCCAACCAACAACACCACAAGCATTTCTCTGATTCTCTTTGACTCGCTGACTACTAAATCTATTCGAATACTGCGCGGTTTAAATAGAAGCTATCAATAATAATACTTAGCCCCCAGCTGACATGTACTTACTGACATCAGAGACTAGTCGTTCTTGGGTAAAGTTTGGAATAATTTAAGTGAGTTTTTTTTTTATTATTATTACTTTGATGGCGCAGAAACTACTGTAGCAATAGTTCTGTTTCAAAACCAAATCAAAATGCTTTTCTCAATATAAGTCAAGTAATATTTTACACAACATGCAGTATATTATTGGACAAAGAAGGTTTTGTGAGTATGCAAAAAAAAAAAAAAAAAATTGCAACAGTCATTTTTTTCTTATGTAACCCATTTTCAAACCAATTTTTAACTTCGATCTTTTACACAACCTGAATAAAATGTGGTGATCCTTCCTCGACATTTATGGCCTTTCACGTATTGAGCAAAATCTTTTAACCTCCTATAACGGTTACAACATGAAGCCCTCAAAGCTAGATTGAAGCCTCGCGCACTTTTCTTTCCTGTGCCAAGCCCATCATGGAGGATGACAACAGTAGAGCAAACAGAAGCAGAGGGTCGGGACAAGCCGTCCAGCCAGAATAATAGAGGTGCGTTGATCTTAAGAGAGTGTGCATAAAAAGTAAAAAAAAAAAAAAAAACTCTAACGCTCGAAAGACAGTTAAACATTCTCATGGGATTGCAAACACAGCGACCCTAACCTGCGCTAACAGCTCGCGAAGATTGCAAACACAGCGACCCTAACCTGCGCTAACAGCTCGCGAAGATTGCAAACACAGCGACCCTAACCTGCGCTAACAGCTCGCGAAGATTGCAGACACAGCGACCCTAACCTGCGCTAACAGCTCGCGAAGATTGCAAACACAGCGACCCTAACCTGCGCTAACAGCTCGCGAAGATTGCAAACACAGCGACCCTAACCTGCGCTAACAGCTCGCGAAGATTGCAAACACAGCGACCCTAACCTGCGCTAACAGCTCGCGAAGATTGCAGACACAGCGACCCTAACCTGCGCTAACAGCTCGCGAAGATTGCAAACACAGCGACCCTAACCTGCGCTAACAGCTCGCGAAGATTGCAAACACAGCGACCCTAACCTGCGCTAACAGCTCGCGAAGATTTTCTGCCAATTTGGCCGAGCCCAGAGAGAATGTGGAGAGTGATCGAACCGACAGATTCAATATCGGCAGACGAGAGTTTCCATCGCTTTGGGGCACATTAAGTGTGGCAGTTGATTTTCCTAAACAGCCATGTTGCGTCTCTTCATTGCCCTGGCGTAAGTGGCCTTTTCCCAAAAGATCCAAGGGTCCAGACTTTGCTCTGATCAATGCTAAAGCTTTATTACACTGCGTTTGTCACTGCTGCACTGACATACAACACCGACTACTTCTCCTGAATAGATTCTGGCCGATCAGCAAAAAAAAAAAACACCAATAAATCAATCGATTAAAAAAAAAAATCAAAATAGCAAACCAATGAAAGAACCAACAAATCAATCATGGAATTACTCAATCAGCACGTCGATCAGTTATCCAACCAATCTATCAATCAAAATAACAACTGACCCTATTGATCCCGGATAGGATCAGAAGTGGTAAAACCTGATCATATTGACCCCGGATTGGATCAGAAGTGGTAACAACTGACCCTTTTGACCCCGGACTGGATCAGACGCGGTAATACCTGACCCTATTGACCCCGGACTGGATCAGAAACGGTAACACCTGACCCCATTGACCCTAGATTGGATCAGAAGTAGTAACACCTGATCATATTGACCCTACATTGGATCAGAAGTGGTAACATCTGACCCTATTAACCTCGAATTGGCCCGGAAGTGCGAAACCCTGACCCTGTTGTTATAACGGATGTATCAGAACTGAGAGAACCTAACTCTATTGTTGTCGAGTTGGATCAAAAGTGAGAAAAGCTGACCCATTTGTTGTCAAGTTGGATCAGAAGTGAGAAAACCGTACTCTGTTATTGTCGGGTTGGATCAGAAGTGAGAAAACCTGATCCAATTGTTGTCAAGTTGGATGAGAAGTGAGAAAACCAAACTCTATTATTGTCGGGTTGGATCAGAAGTGAGAAAACCGTACTCTGTTATTGTCGGATTGGATCAGAAGTTAGAAAACCGGACTCTATTATTGTCGGGTTGGATCAGAAGTGAGAAAACCTGACCCTATTGTTGTCGGGTTGGATCAAAAGTAAGAAAACCTGACTCTGTTGTTGTCGAGTTAGATCAAAAGTGAGAAAACCTGACTCTATTGTTGTCGGTTTGGATGAGAAAGAAAACCTGACCCTATTGTTGCCGAGTTGGATCAAAAGTGAGAAAACCTGACTCTATCGTTGTCGAATTGGATCAAAAGTGAGAAAACCTGACTCTATTGTTGTCGAGTTGGATCAAAAGTGAGAAAACCTGACCCTATTGTTGTCGAGTTGGATCAAAAGTGAGAAAACCTGACTCTATTGTTGTCGAGTTAGATCAAAAGTGAGAAAACCTGACTCTATTGTTGTCGAGTTGGATCAAAAGTGAGAAAACCTGACTCTATTGTTGTCGAGTTGGATCAAAAGTGAGAAAACCTGACCCTATTGTTGTCGAGTTAGATCAAAAGTGAGAAAACCTGACTCTATTGTTGTCGGGTTGGATCAAAAGTGAAAAAACCTGACCCTATTGTTGTCGAGTTGGATCAAAAGTGAGAAAACCTGACCCTATTGTTGTCGAGTTGGATCAAAAGTGAGAAAACCTGACTCTATTGTTGTCGAGTTGGATCAAAAGTGAGAAAACCTGACTCTATTGTTGTCGAGTTGGACTTAAAAGTGAAAAAACCTGACTCTATTCTTGCCGAGTTGAATCAAAAGTGAGAAAACCTGACTCTATTGTTGTCGAGTTAGATCAAAAATGAGAAAACCTGACCCTATTGTTATGTGGTTGTTTAGAGCGGACAAGGGGCAGCACTCCATCACTCTTCCCTCGCTCCTCATTATTAAGAGCACAGCGGACAATTTCTCAAGTCACTGTAGGTAGTAGAAGATTTTTAACACCCCCCTCCCTAAAAAAAAAAAAAAAAAAAAGGAAAAAAGAAAAAAAAAAAAAAAACCCTCCACTCACACACTTACTGCTACCACTATTTCTCGGAAGACGTGATTTTTTACTAGAACGCCCAGGCAAACAATGGCATGGCGTGGTGGTAGCCTCCCCCTCATCAAAGCGGAAATCCCCGATAATGGCTGTGGTTGGTCCCCAGGGAGGACTCCCCGCCTGGAAGCGGATCTTCTCTGCTGTCATGTGACCCAAACACTGTCGGGTCCGGTTTGTACCCGTCCTCACTAAAAACCGGTTACTGGCACAAGCTTATTTTTTTTTTTTTTTTTTTTTGGTCCTTCTGCTCTTGTTGTTTTCTTCTTCATCTGGCCTTTAGCTCGACATCTTGAGGGACAAAGCGGACAGTATCAGATCGATGAGGACTCAATTACTGCTGAGTATCTGGATGAAGAGACGTGGTTATAAGGTACTTTGTCGCTCAAACCGCTGGGCCCAGGGAAGCTCCAGATTACAGATACAACCATAAGAAAGCTGGACTTAATACCACCATCAAAGAAAACGAAAAACTCGTTTCCCATGAGGTTGCAATAAAAAAAAAAGTGGAAGGCGAAGAGAGATGGAAAAAAATATCAAAGGGAGAGACAAGAGTAAGGAAGTCAAAGGGATAAAAATGAAAAAAGACAGGCACAAAGATAGACAAAAAAGAAAGAGAAAGAGAGTGTGCGTGTATGGTAATAGATATTAAGATATATCATGAGGAAGAAAGAAAAAGGGGAGGGAGAGAGAGAAAGAGAGAGAGAGAGAGAGAGAGAGAGAGAGACAGAGACAGAGACAGAGACAGACAGACAGAGACAGACAGAGAGACAGAGAGACAGAGAGACGGACAGACAGAGAGTCAAAGAGAGAGACAGAAGAAAGTGAAAGAGAGAGAGAGAGAGAGAGAGAGAGAGAGAGAGAGAGAGAGAGAGAGACAGAGACAGACAGACAGAGACAGACAGACAGACAGAGAGAAAAATAGAGAGACAGAAGAAAGTGAAAGAGAGAGAGAGAGAGAGAGAGAGAGAGAGAGAGAAAGAGACAGACATACAGAGAAGGAAAGAGAGGGAAACTGAGACAGACAGAGAGAAAGAGATAGAGAAAGAGAGAGACAGATAGATAGATAGATAGACAGAGAGAGAGAGAGAGAGAGAGAGAGAGAGAGAGAGAGAGAGAGAGAGAGAGAGATTGATTGATTGATTGATTATTATTTATTTGATGGGTTTCTCACTCTTTACAAACATAACATAAAATTAAACAATTTAGACAAACATTTTACATCTTAAAATTATTAACATAAAATGTACACAATTTACTTTTCTCAAACACTCTCGGAATCCAGCTTTACAAAATTATCTCTAAGTTTACTGGAATGGTACAAATATTTCGCAGCATGGAATTGGAAATTTTCGTTTGAGAGAGAGACTGCGAGAAATAGAAAGAGAGAGAGATAGAGAGAGAAAGAGAGAGAGAGAGAGAGAGAGAGAGAGAGAGAGAGAGAGAGAGAGAGAGAGAGAGAGAGAGAGAGAGAGAGAGAGAGAGAGAGAGAGACAGAGAGAGAGAGACAGAGAGAGAGAGAGAGAGAGAGATCATTAATCAAAGGTCTGTACAGAGCTATTAATATCTCTCTCATCTCCTCACGGTTAAAGACCATCACTGCACGCTGTCAATCTCGGCTCGACAATATTCTACTGTGGTAGGGGCAGGACAGGCCAGATGGTAGGAGGCTGCTACAGTAGGGAGATGTTAATTCACTGCCACAACATGGTGAAGTTATTACACTTATACAACATGATAAAGTTATTACACTTATACAGCATGATGAAGTTATTTCACGGCTACAACATGGTGAAGTTATTACTTATACAACATGATAAAGTTATTACACTTATACATCATGATGAAGTTATTACACTTATACAACATGGTGAAGTTATTTCTCTGCTACAAAATGGAGAAATTAATTCACTGCGACTCCATGGTGAAATTATTTTACTCCTATAACATGGTGAAGTTATTTCAGTGCTACATTGTGGTGAAATTATTTAACTGCTACACCATGGTGAAGTTATTTCACTGCTACACCAAGTGAAATTATTTTACATCTACACTATGCTTAAGTTATTTTACTGCTACAACACAGCAAAATTTTTTTGCTGCTAATAGATATTCAGAGATATCATGAAGAAGAAAGAAAAAGGGGAGACACAGAGAGAGAGAGAGAGAGAGAGAGAGAGAGAGAGAGAGAGAGAGAGAGAGAGAGAGAGAGAGAGAGAGAGAGAGAGAGAGAGAGAGAGAGAGAGGAGGGATCAGTAATCAAAATTTTCACACATCAGAGGTCTGTACAGAGCTATTAATATCTCTCTCATCTCCTCACGGTTAAAGACTATCACTGCACGCTGTCAAACAATCTCGGCTCGACAATATTCTACTTTGGTAGGGGCAGGACAGACCAGATGGTAGGAGACTGCTACAGTAGGGAGACGTTAGTTCACTGCCACAACATGGTGAAGTTATTACACTTATACAACATGATAAAGTTATTACACTTATACAGCATGATGAAGTTATTTCACGGCTACAACATGGTGAAGTTATTACACTTATACAGCATGATGAAGTTATTACACTGCTACAACATGGTGAAGTTATTACTTATACAACATGATAAAGTTATTACACTTATACAGCATGATAAAGTTATTACACTTATACAGCATGATAAAGTTATTACACTTATACAGCATGATGAAGTAGTTTCACGGCTACAACATGGTGAAGTTATTACACTTATACAGCATGATGAAGTTATTTCACTGTTACAACATGGTGAAGTTATTACTTATACAGCATGATAAAGTTATTACACTTATACAGCATGATAAAGTTATTGCACTTATACAGCATGATGAAGTTATTACACTTATACAGCATGATGAAGTTATTACACTTATACAGCATGATAAAGTTATTACACTTATACAACATGATGAAGTTATTACACTTATACAGCAGGATAAAGTTATTACACTTATACAACATGATGAAGTTATTTCACTGCTACAACATGCTGAAGTATTTTCACTGCTACCAAATGGTGAAATTAATTTACCTCTACACCATGGTGAAATTTTTTTAATCCTATAACATGGTGAAGTTATTACACTTCTACGACATGATGAAGTTGTTTCACTGCTACAACATGGTGAAATTAATTCACTGCTACACCATGGTGATTTTTTTTACTCCTACACCTTGGTGAAGTCATATCACTGCCACACCGTGGTGGAGTTATTTCACTGCTACACCATGCTGAAGTTATTTCAATGCTACACCATGGTGGAGTTATTTCACTGCTACAACATTGCAAAACTTTTTTGCTGCTAAAATATAGTAAAGTTTTTTCTAACATGAAATGCTTGTTGCAAAAATGAAAGACACCTTCACAAAAAGAATACGTTTTTTTTTATGTATTCATTATCAATTTATTCATAATTGGTGTTTAGTTTGAGCATATACAAAAGAAAAGGATAGAAACTTACAATAATCACATAAGTATGATAACTGGATAATATTCATATAAAATTCCTTTTTATAAGAATGTAACAATTGTAGGAAGGGCGAAATCAAAGAATTCTCACATCAAGAAATCGTATCTCGAAAGGCGGTGTTTTTGTTCCTCGACCAATGTCGGCGTGGTTTGTTTTTTGTTTTTTACTTTTTTAATGAATTTATTTTGTATAAAACAAAAAAGAGAATGAAACAAAATAAATCGGTACCGGGAAATACAAACCGTTGATCCGTTCCTGCTTATCCAAGCAAGATTTTTTGGCTTTACCACTGGCTATAGACCAGTGGGGACACGAATGGCCGAGAACTGGAAGGTAATTCTTTTGTGCAAACATTTAATTTGTTGAGCATAGATTTCAAAGTGTCATCATATCAGAATTAGGATTATAAAATAAAAAGAGAAACTTAAGAAGATCTGCTTGCGTTTCTGTTCAAAAGAGAGCCCTCGGCGAAAAGAAACCTTCATATAAATTATGATCAAAACCTGTGGTTTAAGATTCACAGTGCACATGACTTTCGTTTAATTTTACACAGACATTGTATTTCGGAAG
>JAWDGP010002342.1:20000-30466 GCA_033675545.1 Elysia crispata
TAGTGTAGCTTTCTTACCATTATATACATGACACAAGGGTAAATACTTTCTCATCTTTCGTTGAACTGACTTCGCTGGTGTTCTTATTAATTAGAACTACCTATATTTGCCAATAAGCCGGGAATTACCCAGGTGCCAATCAACCCAACTATCCATTCAGTTTGTGCGCAAATAAGATGTTTTCTTTTAACTAAGAGATAATTCTTTTAGGATGGGACACACATTTGATAATTACATAGTGTTGCTTGAAACTAAAAACAGACAAAATAAAACGGGAGTCACTGAATCCTTATTTGAAACAGAGACTTAAATAGATCACCCCATTACAAATGGCATTTCATATTTGATTGGAAGCTAGATAAGTAAGACTCGCTTCTTACTCTTCTTAGGCGTAACTTTGAACTTTATTTGCATAAAAAACAAAAGAGAGTCGACCAAACCAGGCAGCAATTCATATGACGGAAACCATAAAAAATTTCTGTTTTGGTTCATGTTTCTGAAATGATATTAGGTTTGATTAAGTATATAGTTCACATTCGCTTGAGATTACTTTTGATTTCATTATTTATTGCACAGCCTTCAAAAATCACATCTAGCTGAAAATAAATCAATATTAAAAAAAAAATATCAATCAATTTGAAACTCATCATACATTTATTTTTGCAAAGAATTTTAATTCTAGCGATTTAACCAGGCTAGATATGCATGCTTAAAGAGCATACTTTGTGAACGGCCAGCCTATAATCCTAGGTTAAACCAGTTGGACTGGGAAAAGGTCAAGTATTTTGCGATCACCGAATTAGAAATGATAAATAGTCAAACAAATCCATTCGGATGAAAACTAAATAGAAGAATAAAAAAAAAATTGTGAAAGGAAAAAAAAAAGAAAAAAATACAATCAGCGGGTAAAGAATAACGTGATGAAAAAAACGATCGTAGCACATTTGATTGGCTCAGAGGAAGAGATCAATAGTTACTGAAATGATTAATGCTTTAAGATTCTACAAAGGAAAAGGCCTCTTTGTAGTCTAGAGATTGGAAGATCTAAGGCACCGATTATTTTCAAAGGTTAGAAGACGTCAGTTACACTAAAAATAGGAACCATAATGGGTTTTTTTTTTTTAAATAAAACCTAGAGGTGATGGATAAATGAAAAAAAAAAAAAAAAAAAAAGAAGTTGAGGGCAACCGAGCTTTTTGTGTTTGTGGTTTCACTGAAATAAAAAAAAAATGAAAGTTATAAAAAGGGTAATAAAGGGTAAGTTAATGGTTAGACATCGCGGTACAAAAAAGACCTAAATAAAGCGGCTATCTAAAACTGACAGGTAATTTCCAAAAGTAAAAGCTAAATGTCATATTATTTCGATTGAATAGAATGAAGAAAAAGCCAAATTAAAAAAAAAAAAGAAAAAAACATAACAAAACCAACTGACCCAAGCTTCCTGCAAAAAGCACAAAAAAAAAAAAAAGAAAGGTGGATGACATGCTATGGCTAGAATTCATTACGGGTAAATGTAAACAAAGGTGCTATTGCGGTGGAACGAAACATTGGCCATTTAACAAAAACAATAATTCAAAAATCAGTCTAGTGCAAGAGAAGTAAGGAACCAAAGAACGCTACAAGAGAAGTAAGGAACCAAAGAACGCTACAAGAGAAGTAAGGAACCAAAGAACGCTACAAGAGAAGTAAGGAACCAAAGAACGCTACAAGAGAAGTAAGGAACCAAAGAACGCTACAAGAGAAGTAAGGAACCAAAGAACGCTACAAGAGAAGTAAGGAACCAAAGAACGCTACAAGAGAAGTAAGGAACCAAAGAACGCTACAAGAGAAGTAAGGAACCAAAGAACGCTACAAGAGAAGTAAGGAACCAAAGAACGCTACAAGCGCAAACAATGAAAATCACACGATATCTAGTTCTATACATTTCTTTTGTGATTTTATACAAAAACTTCAGGCAAACATGTTTTATTTTTATTAACAAACGTTATGTACAGTATTTTTTTGTGATTTGAATAAAATTGGTATTCTTTTGTTTAAAAAGGACATAATGGAGTCACTAGGATAGCCATAGGCTATAATATCTATAAACGCTTGTGGTAGGTTGACAGAAGTAGAAGTTAATTTCGAGTTAAACACGGAGTTGAATCCTAATAAAAAACTATCTTTAACATACAGGCAAAGGAGAGTAAATCCACGTCAATGGAGTAAATGTGTTTACAGTAGGCAGAAGAAATGTAGAAAATATGACTTTTCGGAATTTGAGTAAGTGAGTCATAAAAGATTCATTTCTCACTAGAGAAATAAATAAATGAAACGATAGATCAATCATTTTGGATAGATTTAAATGACATGATATTTATTATCATCTTTTTGTTCTATGAATATGAATAGTTTGAGTTTAACACACAGTTTTATGTTATGTATATCCTAGGATATGAAATACATAGCGTATAGTTACCATGTGTTCTTTGAAAAAAAAATAAAAAGGGTTAAATGAGTAATTACTTAAAGGTTAAGAGATTTAAAGAAAGCACGTATTACCACTGGTATTTCATGTTTTGTTGAAATCAAACTGAGAGATAGATCAATATGATCCGCTTTTCATTTTCAGAAGTAACTTCTTCAAAACGATCTATATTTGTATAATTCTCTGAACGGCTTAGCTTTAAAAAAATATGGATGGACTGTTTGCAAGGTTTCATCAACTGATTTTAAACGAGGCAGGTTAAAAAAATGATGTTGAACGATCATTTATTTAGAAACGAAATAAAAGAATTTTTCTTAAAATAAAATAAAAATATAAGAGCTTTCTTCAAGTTAAGAACGTAGCCCTTTAGTTCACAATTTACAGAAAAATTTATGTTTCAATTGATTTTTGCGATGTAATTAGTATAGCTGAAAGGGGGGTGGGGGGAGATCAGAAGCAAGGAATAGGACCAGTCTTAATTTATGGATAGAGTTGTTTGGTATTAAAACTAAGTCTTACTTTTTTCTTTTATTTAACTTATTGATATATTATCGAAAAGTTGCATATTTATGAAGATCATTCCTCACGAACAATTTTAATATAAGAATAAAGATCGATACGATATAATTCTTTTTTGAGATACCAGTTTTTGCTTTTGACAAAAAAAATTAAATAAGGAAAAAATTTGAGTACAATTCCTGTATTTTTAGAATGCACTTTTTGAAGTTAAACAAACGTTTTATGACTGTCTAAAATGTCTTGCTTTGAATAAACTTGATGGTCTTTTGGAAAATCAAAGCAAAACAGTAGAATGGTGAAATTTTGAGGTCGTAAATAATTATGATCCATAAGAATATGATCAGGTACCTAAGAAAAGACACAGAAAACGCTATCTAAGAGCTAGAAAAACTGGTTTCCTTAAATTTGTAATACTTCTAGCATCGTATGGGAAATTATTTTATGCAAAGTGAAACATTTGAGCTGTTTTGTTTGGCCTATATTTCTTTGCTACTTTACTTTTAAGGTGTGCGTCAAAAGTTTCACATATCAATAATGGCAGCTGTGATGATATATTCTAATTGGACGATACCAAATACAAATAGCGATGTCGCGAAAAGTTTCATCTTTGACTTTACTAAATATCCATTCCGAGCCCTCTACTTAACCGCCACAGATATCTATATGGCCCTCTACATTCCACTTTTATCGTTTGGGATAACAGCCAATATTCTCAACATTGTTGTATTCACCAAAACAGGTGCGAGGGACAATGTCACAGTGTCTTTCATGGCATTGTCCGTGTCGGATCTCGTCTATTTAGTGGTTATATCTCCTTTTTTCACTGTTTTAACAATCCAACACTATGTGGAGGTAAAGCTGGGCATTAAATTCAATTGGCTGTTTGACAAGGGTATTTTAGCCCACCCTTCTTACTGGTACTCATTTGTTTTCTACGAGACATCCATCCTCATCACTGTTTACATCTCTGTGGTAAGATGCGCCTGTGTGGCGCTGCCCTTTACGGTAAAGAACATTTTTACATCTCGTAGGGCAATCGTTACTTTCATCACCTTTTTCCTCTCCGTTCTTCTCCTTCGCCTTCCTTTGTTCATGACAAAGCGGATCATCCGTGAATTTGATCCAATATCGAACACAACCCAACTTGCATACAAGGAATTGGAAGATGGAGGGCTGGCTGAAAAGCTTAATGATATCATGAACCGAAATATTCTCAATTGGGCTTCTATTGTAATTGTGATAGGCTCTTTGGTTGTCATGGTAACCAAACTTCGAGCTTCTGCCCGGTTCCGGTCTTCTGCTGGAGCAACTCATTCTGCTGAAACCCATACAGGTACCAGGGATGTCGATCGAAACAACGCCCAAACAATCTCTTCCGAGCAGGACCCAGGAAAGCGGACACCAGAGTCAATATCATCGAGACCAACAAGCCAGACTAAAACCTCTAAAGGGAACAAACTAACTTCATCGGAGAAAGAGAAGCAGCAGATGCTATCAAGCAAGGAAGCCCAGGTCGTACGCGCAGTTATTCTGGTGGCTGCAGTGTTTGTCACTTGCCAGACTCCACTGATGGTATATACTCTGGTGAGAAGGTTCGAATCCCAATTTAACAATGTTGAAGCGGATGGAAAGTTCATGAAATGGCCTAAGTATGTATATCTCTTTGCTTTGCTCACAAATATAGCCTCGTTTTTTACCCTAATCAATGCATCAGCTAACATTATTATTCATTATAACTTCAATTCTAGATACAGAAATACAATGAAGAATCTTTGGAAATGTCATTAACTGTTGTTAGTATCGAAAAAATCAGGAAAAAATGCTGCTCTGTTGGTTTTCGTTTTTGGCTTTTTGAGTGGCTAAACTGTTTTCCATGATATAAAGATCAAATACATCTTATCAACAGGGGTGAATAACTCTTTCGGTTCACTAAAGACTGTTGAGTACAAATTCTATCTGTGTTAATTCTTTTCGTTTTGTTCCGACTTTTTAGTATGACAGATCCGGCCCCTCTATTTTCCCAACTTACCCAAAGCCAAGGACTGCCGTATTGACAGAACGCGTAGAGTTAAAACCCTGACTCTGCTTGCGGAGTTTAGATGTTTTTGATGAGGTTGTGGCAAAACTATGATAGACATTTTACTATTTTAAACTAATATACTTGATCAAGCTAATGACAAGAGCAGAAAATCATTTTACCTGATCAAGCTAATAACAAAAACAGAAAACTGATTAAAAGAAAAAAAAACAGTAAGGGAAAGAGCGGCACTTTGATGCATTGTGTATCAAATGACGAGGAAGAAGCACAACAACAACAACAACAACAACAACAAAAGGGAGAAAGGGAGACCCCAGGCCTCACATTTTCCGTGTATCAGCGGTAAAAGGTGGTTTGCAAAATCTGTGATTGAAAATCCGCGGAATGGTAAAATCGGTATTTCTCCGTAAGCATCGGTGTGACACAATGACGTTTACTCTTAAAATTTCCGATGTTCAGAGCAACTCTACAAGAAGTCCGCGGAATGGTAAAATCGGTATTTCTCCGTAAGCATCGGTGTGACACAATGACGTTTACTCTTAAAATTTCACGAAATACTAAACTAGGCACTTTCCATAAGAGTAGTCTCAGTTGGTGATACTGCTGTCTCCGACATTAACCTTCAGGCATTCTAACTTTACTAAATTTTAGAATGTCTTGAACAGTTCAGAACCACATTTTTTTTTTAAATCTGGGCCAATTAATTGTTTTGTTTACATTTGCGACTGTTGCTGTTAAATCAGGGAGCAGGTCTAGCTTTCCATGATCACCGAAACTGATGCAGTAGCATAGACTTGTACAAGCGTACCTAGAGATCGAGCGGGAAGGAAACAATTAAGTCCTATCGGCTTATACAATATACCATCTTGGCACCAAACTCAGGCATAAGCGGTAGAAACCCATAATTGCAGTTCTGGTTCTAGATCTTCGGCTCAAACCCCAATTTTTTTTTTCTGGCCTGCATTCCCCTACCCCATTTCAACACCACCTAGTCGAGCGCGAGGCGGTGCAAAACTTTGATGAGACGCTGAAGGAATGTTGAGCGGCCGCCGAGAAAGAGAGAGAGAGAGAGAGAGAGAGAGAGAGAGAGAGAGAGAGAGAGAGGGAGAGACTTGTATATGATTATACGAGAAACTTAAGAGATGTTAAACTAAATACAGAGATCTGGCTTGGTTGATACCTTATAGCCCCACTCACAGACGGTTTTGGCATGCATCCTGGCTTGGTAAAGGTGTCATGTCCCCAATCTTCACTCCCCCATAGAACCGCCTGAGTGTGGCCGATATCACGGGGCGCGACCCCCTGACGTGGAGCGAGGTGGCAACTTTTCGGTTCTCCGATAAATTTCATCTGGGGCCGGGTTTCAAGGGAGTGGTCTGGTTAAAAAAATACATACAATTTTCTAGAAAAAAAAATATTCATTTTATCACTTTCCTTCTTTCATATTCGAATTCTACGTCAAATTTATCAGTAGCTTGCAACCAAACACCAACCAAAAACATTATTTTTCTCCAGGAATAATAATTTAAAAAACCCCTCATGATTTCCTTACCAGCTAATTCTTCTTGTATCACACACGACGTGTGCAAAAGCAAAGGAGTCTATTTTTTACTTTATTCAAGTGAAAGGCTTTCTCCCCTGTACTGAACAATGAAAATTTGTTTCAGTTCAGAGTCCAATGAGCTTACTGTCTATTCGTTTCGCCATTATCGCTTTAAATCGAAGTTATAGATCTAGATCTATCTATTTAGCATTTTAGTTTTCACAATCTATTTTGACTAGTGTTTTGAAGATGGCTTCCTGGTCTAAAGAGAGGACTATAGAGTTCATCGATTTTTATAGATCTCAAGAATGTAGGAAGGTAAAAAGCAAAGACTATTCAAACAAAATGAAGAGAAAGAAAGCGTATGAAGAGATGACAAACTTTGTTAAAGACCCTTTATCCGGATGCTAACAAGGACACAGTTGTGTCAAAAATTAGTAATCTCCGAGGATCGTGGCGAAAGGAAAATAAAAAGATGATTTCATCTCAAAGATCAGGCGCTGGTGAAGATGAAATATACGAACCCAGCTTATTTTATTTTGATGCCTTGAGCTTTAGAGCTGACGCCGAAAATCCAAAGAAAGGCCGGGATATCAACGACGTTATCTCTTCTCCAGTATTCGAATTTTGTGAACCAGAAAAAGTAAATATTTCGTGTTCTTTTTTATTATAACTAAACGATTATGATCTTTTTTGTTTTGGTGGGAGAGGGGTGGTTTTCTCTTTTTCAATTCTTGTTTTTAATTAAAAACAAACCAGAAGCAAATAAACAACGAAACTGTACACCATATTCTCTCATTCTAGCACAAGTGCTGCGACATGAAATATCATACTATGCTGAATAAATGGCAACTAATTCAGATTGACAATAGAAGTTGTTTTTTTTTTCATTGTGAACATCATTTCAAGGACAGTCATATCATTTATTAAAAAAATTGTTGTATCAATATTTCTCAGTTTAATTAACTTATCATAATATACAGAGATTTGTCTCACGTAACAACATTTTCTACGCTGTGGCAAGTTTTTACATCTAGATAAACATATTTTGCCATTCAACTGCCCCCTCATTGTTGAAATACTTTTTGTATACATCTGTTAATTCTTTTGCTTCATCCATTGCTTTCTTCGATGCACAAGGTCCCATACCTACGATGTTAGTTTGACCAGCTCGCAGTCCTTCTGAATCTCATGGTCTTCACTCTCAGCATCGAGTGAGCCATGTGTCGTATATTTGTCTGGAGTATTTTTCCGCAAAAAGTTGTGAAGAATGCACCAAGCAAAAACAACACACTCTGTGTTTTTCTGGCTCAAAGACATTTTTGATTTTAGGACTCCAAATCTGTTGACAAGAAGGTCAAACACGTTCTCCATTACCGTACGGGCCCTTGAAAGTCTGTAGTTAAAGATTTTTCATCATCAAGAACTTGAAAATTTCAGGTCTTCATATGACCTCCCCGTAGCCAGAAATCTTAAAGTGGTTTTTAAACGCTCATGAGGAGTGATAGCTGCTCTCATTACTCCATCTTTGCTTTCAATCAAAAGAGTGACAATGCGCAGCAATTCCAAATAGGTATCTTCATTTATTCGCAGATAGTTGTGAAAGTCATTGGGATAGATTCTCAATTCATCGAGCAAGTTTGTGTGGGTAAAAAGGTTTCTATTAAGAAGCCATTGTTTTGTCCAGTATTTCCTTACATTTGCCTTTCGTCTTTTCCTTTTACAAATCAAAGCGTACACAATGAAGCCACAAAGGCCCTGTTCATAATCGGATTCTATTATTTACAAGTATGCATAATACAGTTGTATAGTGGCTGGAGAGTAACCAGTTCACTGGCAAGGCAAACGTACAGTACAGACTGTGCTTGTTTATCTGCTAGAGGTGTCTCCTCTCCAGTGAACACGACAGTCTGTGTTATGGCGCGAAAAATGTCCCTGGTAAATGCTCTTGCGTGTATGGACAAAAATCTCCAAAGGCGGAGGCTGGGTAAGGGAGGGCAATCGCTACACCCAGGCCTGGATATATGCCAAACCGTTTGTGAGTGGGGGATAAAAAGATGGCACAGAATTTAGAAGTGAAACACACTCTTACCTCAGCATATCTGCGCAAAAGAGCTCTATACTCACCAAAAAGTAACTTTAGAGAGAAAAAAAAAAAAGAAAGCAAAATAGCAATTTGTCCAATTATCAAACAGAGAACGCGCAGGATCGTAAAAATGGTAATAGTTGTGGACTTGGTGTCTCCTTGGATATACCTACCCTAGTTACATGGTTCAAAACAATCAAAAAGAAAAGATTAAAGCAGCAAAGCAAAAAGAAAAGATTAAAGCAGCAAAGAAATCTAACACTTTTTCAACTAGAGAGTGTAGTTCTGATGCAGTAAAACCTGATGGAAGTGACACAAGTGTGAAAAGCAAGATAAGTAAGACTCAGAAAAGGCACTTGAGTGAAGGGGCAATTGTTACCTTATTAATTTTGAGTTTCAAAAAAAAAAAAAAATCCTAAGCTCTCACCTACCCCTGGCTCCGAAAGTAAGGGGGACAGTGAGAGGAACAAGGAGAATCTGCAATAAGCCCGTAATTATATGAAAAAACCCAGATAGCATACTCTCTCTCTCTCTCTCTCTCTCTCTCTCTCTCTCTCTCTCTCTCTCTCTCTCTCTCTCTCTCTTCATTGTCTCTATTCTGTCATTTTCGAATTTTTTTTTTTTATAATTTTTTATAGATTGTGTCCATGGCAGTTTATTAATCTTTATTTCTCTCTAACTATGTGTAGCTATTTCTTTACTCTATTTCTGATTATTCCGCTTTCACACTATCACTCCTTCTGCCTCTCTCTATTTTTGCCTCATTCTCTACCCTACCCCCTCTCGCTCTTTCTATCTCTCAAACACTCTCTCTCTCTCTCTCTCTCTCTCTCTCTCTCTCTCTCTCTCTCTTTCTCTCTTAAGAATTCTGACTTCTTTATAAATCTTTCTAAATATATCTTTCTTTTTTTTTACAAATTTTTTCTATCTCTATAATGAACACGTGTCAATGTAAACGCTCTATCTATGGCTATAACTGGTTTTCCATTTTTTTAAAACCACTTTTCCTGCTGATGTTTATGGATTTCTGTGCTTTTCCACCCTCTGCCGAAATGAGTCGTTTTCATCTTTCTCGTCTTTGAATCAATTCCCTCACTTTTGATATTTTTGTCATCTTTATGCCTATTTCTATAACAATATATGTTTACGATTCTTTCATTAATTGTGTGTCACCATTTCTTTCTTCTCTCTCTCTCTCTCTCTCTCTCTCGTTCTTAATCTTTCACTCTCTCTCAGTCTTTCGCTCTTTCTTTTTTCTTTTCGCCTCTTTCCACACTTAAGATAACCATTTCTTTTTATTTTATTTGTAACTATTACATTACCTTTCTCTCTACTGTGTGTCTCACTTTTTTTGTTATCTTTCATTTCCAGTCTCACTCTCACTCTCACTCTCTCTCTCTCTCTCTCTCTCTCTCTCTCTCTCTCTCTCTCTCTCTCTCTTTTTGTATCTATCTATCTATCTATCCCTATTTCTATCTCTCTGTGTGTCTATCCGTGCCGCTATCTTTTCTTTTTTTTTTTTTCCCCTCTCTTTCTATTATTTTGATGTATTACTTCTACCTTTATGTCTCTGTCTATATCGGTTTGTTCCTAAATATTTCTTTCTATACAAGTCGCTATTTACTTACAGTCTCATCGAGGCAGAGTCTATCACGATTTTAGTACTGATAATCAAATATGACATGCCAGTCACAAGTGGACAGTGCGTTTGTGGAGTAACGGAAAATTATGTGAAATTCATCTCCCGTGAAAGATAACAAATATAAATAAGGTGTGATGCATATTTAATGAATAATGCCCCTTTCAAAAAAAA
>JAWDGP010002344.1:2500-52500 GCA_033675545.1 Elysia crispata
GAACAAATTAAAGTTAATAGCATTTTATCTGATTTATTAAGTATTTATTGAAAGTTTTGACCTATATGATAAATCGCAGCAAAAAAACACAATTTAAAAAAAAAAAAATATATTTTTCACATGGTTAAATCGAACTAAAAGTAACTGTAAAATTATGCAATTCTCACCGGACAAAAATAAAAAAAATAATTAAAGATAAGTTTTTTTTCAAGCGAAAAGTTAACTAATTAACGAAGCGTTTGAGTAAAAAAATATAAAGAAACCAACTAACTTAAACAATCTGCCGGGGTGTCCTTTTTCTATGTCTTCAAATGTACTTGAAAAAAATGTCACCTTAGTCATGTCCATCCTATAGTAGGTCTACAATTTCTCTGCAAACTTTACTTACGATTAAAAAATTCATTTTTTTTGTACTACTGTCTTGGATTAAAAAAAAATTGAGAATTTCTAATTGTGATTATCAGATGTTCAGTCGAACATTTACTAAGATAGCAAATACATCAATTTCCTTTGTAAATGTAGACCCCTTCATGGAATCAGTCCTATTGCCCTGTTATCCCGGCACACTTGTCAGGCGATCAAGCAAACTTTACCCAGACTGCCAACACATCTGCGCTCTCGGCATACGGATAGACTGGAGAAAATAAACAAATAAACCAAAGATGCAAATAAAAAATGCAAATATCCTTATAATTTGGTTAACAACTTTTTGTATCTACCTTAATCGTCATCAAAAGCATATTCTTTTTTCTTATCTATAACGTGCTGCCATTCTGAATAATAACAACAACCACAAAATCTCCCAAAAACACATGATATAATTTTATATTCTTACGATCTACTTCTCACCCTTATTACTTGCCAGTGATGCCCTGCCAGATGTTTTCGAGTAGAAAAACATTGGGTACGATTTGACCACATTTCCTACGATAGGCCAAAATCCTTTTACCATGCAAGTTTCATATGAATTGTCCAAAGTGAACATGTAGAACCACTCAACGCTGCATTTTTTGAATGGTCCATAGAGAAGAAAACGCCGGCAAACAGTGACATCGCATGAACTGGAAGAGAGATGGAGATTAGATGAATATCTGAGGTTTATTTTTATTCCTGTCATCAAATAAAAATAACAGAAGATGTTCAACCTCTTGCAAAAGATTTCACGTACTTACTTGCTCGTTTCAATAATGACATTCACTATGTATTATCAACAAATCATTGTTCAACTTTTGGAATTCAATGTGACAATAGGACAAACACTTTTTCTGCTTTTCAACGGTATCCTTTAAAAGTTAATCTAAAGTCGTATTTACATTTTAGAGAGAAGCAAGGTAGATAATGGGAAAATAAAATGTTGAAAAAGAGTTGGAGATGGTGCTGGTCGTAGTATTGGTTGATACGGCCGAAGAGTATGGAAGAGTGTGAGAGTCTCTGTTTATGGGATAGGGCTAAGAATGAAGTACAAGATGAGGGAAATGTAGAAAAATAAGGAGGAAAAGATAAAAGACAAAGGGGAAAGAAAACCATAATATTGGAGAAACATGAGATAAGGAGAAAAAAATGAGAAGGATAAAAGGAAACAGAAGAGTTATGAATGATAATTACACTAAAACATTACAAACTTTGAGTCGGCTGATTTAGACAAAGTCAAGTATCTATTACCCTTTGACTGACGGGACTGTGAGAGTTTCATCGAGGATCTTCGGTGACCAAGGTGAGGCAATAATTCTAGCAGGCGTGAACCAGGACAATTTGGTGCTGCCTGTCCCGTTGAACACAACGTAGACCACTTCAGAGTTGGACTTGAACAAAGAGAGGCGAACCTGGATGGCAATGATAAATGCTGAGATAAAATTTAATGAGAAAATTTTAGATCTTTTGATACTTACTGTGATATTAACTGATAGTATTATAAGTAGGTCGTGAGTTTTATCCAGATTTCAATTTTAAATTGAGAACGCATGTTGCACAATGATTCAGCGCAAAGAATAAAGCCCTTCTTTGGAAATACATTGAAATCATACTTGGCGACTTCCCCATGAAACTTGGATAATATTCTCTTTTTACAAACACAGAATGGGTTTAGTAAATCAAGCTTATAGATGCGCCTTTCAACACTCGCTATGTCATTTTAGGATTTATTCAACACTCAGTACTGTTTGACCTGTATTTTATCATATCTAGACTTTACTCGCCTCTTTTATGTTTTCCCATTTGCTCAAGATCCAGGATCGAAAGTGTCGATCACATGATTCATAATTGACAAAGTCCAAGCAGGCTTTTGGGAATGTCGATGTAACCGTGTTGTCGAGTTCCCAGCTTTCGTTGAACCAAAGGTCATACACAGAAGCATTGATTTCTTTCTGAGCACGGAAAGCTAATCCCCAGTCGTCCATAACTTATCATTTTCCCCCCCCCAAAAAAAAAGTTTTGTATAAGTTGATAGTTCAAGAATTGTTAATATTTGGAAATTTTGAAAAAAGAAAAAACCAAAATAAAAAACCAAACCAAACCAAACGCAATTTGTTAATTTGAAATAAACAAACAAAAAAATTTCTCGACTTTAATTAATGTAAATATTTAACTTAAATTTTTTCTGTTTCTTTAAATCTGCATATTAAATGTGACCACGTATATGATGGCTTAGAGCCAAATGTTTTGGTGTCAAATGTCACTTGTCTTAATAAACAACATATGTGAAGAGTCCATCAGATGATCCGCGCTAACTGGGACGCTTCATTCGTACAGGTAACACAGTGTGTTAAAATATTGATCTAGGGTGAACTACATCATAGTGGAAAATAGAATTCGAATAAAAGAATTGAAATAACACACCATAAATTAGTTAAAAAAATGCCGTTGATAAAAACTTACGCGGACTTTTGTATCCTATAACCCACTGTGGGTCAGAGGTTACCATTAATCCCTGGTCATAAATGTAAAACCTATCGGTGAAAGTAGAGCAACTCCCGTTGTGTGGCTAGAGTGGAACGTGTGGCAACTCGTGCCACAAAACACCGCGCACAGACTTGGTGTCATACCTGGAGACAAAAATATCAATATTTGTTATTATGACTCTAATTGGAAACTAAATATGATGGAGAATTTAGAAAAAAAATAAAAACTTTGAGTGTCAATGCAAAAGCCTCATGAGCGCATAAGCATCCCAAAATGACCGCTTATTTGGTTCAATATATACTATCGTAATACACGTTGTTGTGTTTTCATTTGGCGTCCAAAGTATATTACGTATGCCTTTGTGTTTTTTTACTTGAAGTTATCTTTCTAAGCTGGTTTAAATAGCTCAGTACGGTTGAAAACTTGCTTATTTTTAAAATCATAATCATGCTATAAGTGTGTGTTTTTTATGTCGTTTATGCGTATTTTGTTTTATGTATTCATGTGATATATGATAGCTACAATTTTTGAAGTGATTGGGTTTTTTTGGCTCTTATTTGCTTGGCAGTAATGAGGCCACTCCAGGAAATTTATCCAATGCCCTAAACCAATTTCTGTTAACAAGTGCAAGAAGCACCAGAGCAAGCCACTCACCAGTCCTGGTAACTTGAATGATTTTGGTTCCTCCAGATAAAACTCGATGGTTCCTTTTCAAATTGAAGTTCATTTGAAGATTCAAGGTTGCACTGATCAGAAATGTTGAATTTAAGACAGTCACGCACAGTGAAAGATATCTTCCAGCATACATGATTGTTTGGGATGATTCGCTAGAACGTCGTTAATAGCAATTAAACAAAATAAAGTTTGTGGCCGTTTTACCTTGGGAATAAAATTAATATCTTAATCCATCTCTATGTAACTATTCTCTCAAACATAACCCGATCCTCCTTCATACTGCACCAGTCTAGATATTAACTCAAAACAGAGAGAAGCAAATCGTTCTGGGCTGTCTGCAAAAGCCATGTGTTATACTATTAGGAGGATGTCTATGACACAAATAAATTTGTAGAACGACTTGACAATGATGCGACATTTAAAAGTATGTATTTTTTGTCAACTGTTTTGCCCCTATAACTCGTCGAGAGACTGGACTCTGGTGTATCATTCTTAGATGAGCGGTTTAAACTTGGAGATTTGACTGCAGTTCTAAGAAAAACAATACAAGTTGATTATAATTCTAAAAAATCACTGTCCAAACATGACATTTGTCGAGAACTGGAATCCTTAAGATCAACCTTCATCCGCTGAAGTTATTAATAGCATGCCGAACTCAAGGTTTTATTGATTAAGGGGATACAAGGATATCGATATTAATGGAGTATTTAAAACTTTGGAGAACAGGACATTACAGAAAGATGGGCCGAAAGGTTTCGGTGCTCTTGATTACTCGTTTTTGACATTCTTTTTAAATCTGGGACAAGTCATCTTATCACGGAACACATCAAACACTTATCTTTCATTTAAAACGTCTTCACAACTCCATACCCAGAAGAAAGGAAAGGATGCATTAAAAATTAATATTAATTAATATTGGAGACTATCGGTGTCAAAAGATTGCCGATTTCTTGGAGTGCACCTAAAGCACATAATCAATGTGTAGTACAGATTCTTTAACTAAATAAAGATGGCTAGCAATGGATAAGATTAAAGAGGGTCGGTGCTAAGATGAAGATTTCTGGTGTGCTTCTTTTATACGCGAGAAGCTTAGTACCTGTTGTGTAACAGACCGATGATGAATTTCTGTTCATGCCATACAAGATGTTACGAGGCTATTTTCAATCCATAACGAAAATGTATTGCCTCAAAGAGGTATTTTTTTAAGATATAAATATCAAAATAAATTTTAAAGTTGGTTCAAACATCTAAAACTGAATTCTAAAGACTAAACCTTAAACTCTAGGTCCTAGTAGGTATCAAGATCTAAAATCAAATTATAGTCCTATCAACATCCTGGAGCAAAGCTGGTGGTAAATATTTCTGGTTTAATACCAAACCTTTATACTTAAGTTATAGTAATAACTTGGTATTATGGTATACATGTGAAATCTGTGTACGTTTTGACTTTATTCGAGACCTACAATATCTAAGTATTTCACCTAGAGGCTCCATAAACATGAGCTGCACAAATATAGGAAGAACAGCCGCTCAGTTTTTATCTGACATCGCTGTGAGGGTAATTCAACCTCTCTCTCTCTCTCTCTCTCTCTCTCTCTCTCTCTCTCTCTCTCTCTCGGTTTCTGTCTCTCTCTCTCTCTATCTCTGTCTCTGTCTTTGTCTCTCTCTCTCTGTTTTTGTCTCTGTCTCTGTGTCTGTCTGTCTGTCTGTCTGTCCGTCTGTCTGTCTGTCTGTCTGTCATCACAATCAACTCGATCATTTTCTTTATCATTACCTTCTATACTATTATTATCTTCATCTATTTTATGTTTGTGAAGGGTGAGAAACCCAACAAATAAACAATCAATCAATCAATCAATCAATCTCTCTCTCTATCTCTGCCTTAGTCTTTCTACAATCCACTATTTTTTGTACTTGTCATCATTCTCATTCTTATCATCATAGTAATCATCATAATCTTTATCATCATTATCATATTCATTTCTATATTTATCGTTATCTTTATTATTACTATCTCTCGAAATATCATTTTTGTTATTATTGTATTTATGATAATCAGATGTACAATTATCATTTTCTTTATTATCAAAATCAACTTGATCATTATCTTTATCATTATTTCTATGTTATTAGTATCTTTATCGGTACCACCATCATCATTATTGTGTTTTATCATTATCATCAACATCATCATTATCATCATCATCAAAATTGCCTGTGAATTATTTTTATTATGGTGATGATGATCATCATGATCTTTTTTATATTAATCATTACAACATTTATCATAAATTTCAGCTTATTATAATTTTGATTATTATTAATATTAGCGTTTTTTGTGGTTTGTATCTTCATCGTTAATATCTTTCTCATTCTCGTACTCATTAAAATTTTTTTTTTTATCATTCGTTCATATTGCTCCAATTTCAATTTCTCTTTATGTTTTAAAAAGTATTTAAAAGGGTTGTTTTTTTATGAAAAAGAGACTAGAACCATGTACAAAATGAGATAATAGCTCTGGAACCAAAAAACAAATATCACTGTAATATTGTCATTTCACTACAAACCAAAACATACGCCATGAAAGACTATTCTTATTTTGCCTCATTTTACTTTGGAATTTTTTTTCTATCCTTTAATTAGCTTTAGCATTACAACTATGACTATTACTGGATGCATCAAAGCTGTTTTCATTTTTAAACCGAGAAAGAAATGGACACAAAGGTTTTGTCATGCAACATTTCAGAAATAAAGTTTTTGATAAAAGCATCTGCTTTTCTGTCTGAAAGGAAAAAAAAAAGACCATTGTTGAGCTGTCAAGCACAAGCCAGGATCAAGTGGCGTGAAGTGAGCATCTTTGAAACAGAAAAGCAAAATCGTTTCGAACTTCGCTTTCAAGTAACTTGCGAGATTCTTAGTGAACCAATTTTAAAAATAAATTTTAGTTTGCACTCAATGGTTTTTATAATGAATCTATATCTGAAAAGTGTTAAAGTTTATTGAATATAACAATAAAATTAAGCATAATTTTTTATGATTCTTGTGTTTTTTTTATTTTTTTTAATTCCATAGTCAGGACAAGTCCATTCTGAAAACGAGTTTTTGCTGTAAGGGTCACGTGAAAATTAAGTGTGAAGATACAAAAAGAATTGGGCTCAACTACTGCCCTGTGAAGTTCACGAAGAATGAATTGTCAAATCGAGACTTTCCGAGAAATAGGGGAAGAAAAACAATGTGTAGAGAACGATACCGTGTCAACCTTTGCTTTTGTCAAAGTCCTATTTCAAATACTTGCTCAAGGACCTAATACTGTCGCTAAGTACACTTCAACGTTCTTTAAAGAGTCCATCCAGTCATAATCAAACTTTGGAGAGATTCTAAGAAATGAGGCATGGGTTTTAAACTTTTCTTTGAGTCTCTAGTATAAGTTATAGTCAGGATTTTAGATCCATTTGTTTTACCACTTGTGGAAATTTTTTGTATTTCTGTTTTTCCGAAGATTACAATTTATGTAATGGACAGGATCTCGATTTGCGTGGTGTTTTAAATTGTGATTGAGCAAAAATTGACCACCGCAGTTATTTCCCATATCGTTGGCAGTATGTTAAACGATGCACGCAATATCAATCTTCTAAGTTAACAGAGTGTTATATTTATGGTCAATTCAAAGACTTTTAATATGTCTTCCTTGGAGTCCATTCCAAAAACTCTAACATGATGTCTTCTAAGTTTGAGCCCATCTCATAATAAAGGATTACTAGTCTATCAATAGGATCATAAAACAATATCTCCCTTTAGTTTGACTTTTGCTACTTTTGCTATTTTGCATGGAGCCATTGAAGAATTCTGAACAAGTATAGGGAAACAACCAATGTACAATGCTGTTTTCACGATTATCATTCCTTTCGAGAATCAGAATCGTAATTGGAATCGGAATCGGCGATTCTACGATTCCCGACTCCAGTGACCACCCTTGCTGGAATGTGTTCTACTGTGTGGGTAAGTCGACAGGAGCAGAGGGGCAGTGCTCAACTCTGAACTATTGAAGTGAAGATGGGAGGGCCAAGGTCGTCCACTGGTCTCAAAAGGGACAAACAGTTTCAGACCTGTATGACAAGTGGATTTAATACTGATTGATTGCACTTCTGATGTGGATCGTTGAAAATAGCTTTCAAAGACAAACTCTTTGAAATGCCAAAAGCTTTAGTAGTGGAAATCGTCTAAATGTTTTTTCTTCCAAGAAAAATTTAAGTGTGAAAACCCCGATTATCAAATTTTCATAAATCTAATAAGCGCGCACTAACATTATTCTGTTTTAGGTTAAATTTGAAATGTGTGATGTTAGATAACCGCTTTTTTTCTTTTTATACCCAATCTTGATGATCATTCTTTTGAAATTGAATGTACACCTCTGGGAACATCAAATAAACCTTTTATTATTATCAAATGGTTTTGTGGGCCACCATAAACCTGAGAAACCTCATTTGTAGGACTTGAGCGAACAGTTGCACCCAGTTTAGAATGTGTTTTTTAACTATTTGATGTGAAATCACTTTGTGAAAATTTAATATGAATGTTCTTGATTGTTAAACATTAGCATTCCGTTGTATACAATGGGGCTACATATATCATTTTCTCGCATCTGTCAGTTTCCAAGTTAAAAATTTTATGAGATGGCATAAAAAAATCAATAAATGCCAAATAAAGGGCCCGGGTTATAAAAATATTTTTTTGCCCTTACTTTGAGAAATATACGAAGAAAAAGATAATACCGGAATAAGATAAGCAGTAAGCTCTGATTTGTTGACAGATAATTTTCTTTTCACATAATACGATAAGCTTAAAAGATTCTATTCATAATGAGATGTCAATTTATTTTTTTGTTTGTACAGGCATTATATTGATAGAAAGAAATTTGAGGATTATCACATAAAGGCCAATGAAAGTCTGCATTGAACATGAAAATATAAAATACAAAAAAGAATGTTTCAGTGATGCTGTCCGTAATGCAATCGTATCAAATACAATTCCCAGCTTAAAAAAGTCATTTAACGGATCAAATACGATTACCCGATAAAAACATCCTTGTTTACTTTGACGGAAAGAAATGAGGTCTTGAGTTTTTCATGATGAAATTTTAATCCGTCCATCCGTCTAGCTTACACCGTATAACAAGTACACGCAGAGACCGCCGAGAAGGGAATAAAGCAAAGAAGGAGGATGGTTATCCGTTAAGAAATGGTTAGATCGATTGTTTTAATGATGTAATTTTAATACAGAATGATATCTGCTTTTTTACATCGACACAGCCCTGAAATCTTTTGGTCTTTAATTTACAAAACGGCGAACACAACTTAACCACAGACGGCCTAGCTCGAAAAAAATCAATTTAAAATGCCATTAATAAATTACAAATACATTTTTTCTAATATAATCGTTAAGTGGTAATTTCCTGGCAACCTCCCAGTCCCCACCTCCCGACTCAACCTTAAGCTATTTCCCTAACTTTGATATACTAGAGACTTATATTTCTAAACTCACTTCGGTGTATAAATATTGCAATAATTAAAGTAAAATCTAGAGTGGTTTCAATCTTATCATTTATTATGAAGACGATGATGTTTACTGCGCTATCAAATCAAGAGAGATGAAAACAGTGATACTCAAAGATTTTTTGTGTGTAATAAAAGATTAGTAATTTTTTTCGCTTTTCATAAAAATTACAGGCAATGCAACAGGGGTGCCTGAGGATGTGGTGTTAAATCATCTGTATTTATATTTACAAGAACTTTCCTTTAGGGTAAGAGCCATACAGTGTTGTGTAATTTGTGGCGCCTGCTTTTTAGTTCCGCCTTGTACAAAGAAAGCAAAAAACTTGAGATAGGAAGAGGCCTGAGAATATTGTAGTTTTCACGGCTTACATCCAGCTAGAAACAAAAAAGCAATCAAAGGTTGAATTCTATTATTTTTTGTGTCAGTAATGATTTGTTTCAATTTTAAATCAAACCCGTTAATGTTCTGTTCACACTTGTCTCGGATTATTGTTCCTTTAAGTAAATTTTTAAAAATGTTGTTATCATCATTCACTGAACACACGCTTTGAAAATATTTCTTAATTTCTATTTTCTCTATTTTGGTTCATTTATTGAAATTTTTGTCTGTATCGTTTGTAACAAGATTTTGAACACTTTCAATTTCCGCTACCAAAAATAGTATTAAGTTCATTAGAATTAACAGTCAAGATGCTGGGTCTGGGCAGAAACTTTCTCCTGTCTGTAATATGTTCATAGTTGCGATGAGTCCTCTCTCTCAGTGAGTGTTGCGATGTAACACCCCCGGCCCCATCTATCTGATAAGCATGATACAGGAAAGGTTGTTAATGTAGATTCCAACCCCTTGAAATGTTCTATATAACTCTCTATGTTAAATTTTATTTATTCCGATACCAGTTCCTCTTTTCTGTGAAACAAATCGACCCACTGATGATCATTTCATTTTTTCTTCCATGTTATAAAGGTTTGTAATCACTTTAACGATTGATCAGGCATTTGTGAAATATATATGAAATTCTGTCAGAGAGTATGGTAAACCCATTTCTTCTAATTAATTCATGAATGAATCATTCTTTTCATTATGCCAAGTTCTTGATAAATGAGAGATTATTGAACCTCAAATCAAAAGGATGTTTTATGTAACAAAGAAAAATTTGAACAATCAAACAATTCCCACACTCTCTGCTTGAAAGGTCCAATAACACTCTCATTTAAGAGGAATTGGTTGGATGTTGGCGGGCATTATTCTGTTCTTCACACCACTTCTTAGGCCTGACGCTTTCAACGTGCCCATTATAATACGTTTAAAACAATTGCGGGAAAGAAAACATTAATTTCAAGTAATGAAAGCAAGCGAAACAAGTCTGATGTATTGCCTTTTAAACCCGAAAAAAGATGATTGTTCTTTCTGAGAAAATAGGAAACCGTTCTTTTCAGTTTACTTGAAGTATTTCCATAAGAAACCTAGTTCATTCCTGAACTGTGCTGAGCAATTTCTCCCTATATTCCAATCATTGCCTGAATTGAATAGATTCTTGGAATTCTAAAGCACGTGTACCACCCTCCAAACAGGTGCTATACTTGTTTAAGAATTATTGTTTGAGTATTTAAAAAGCTAATAGCCACCAGGAAGAAAATTTCTGGTCCGTTACTTTCACAGTCCTAGATCTTTAACCATGTGCTTTCATAAAACTATTTTAGTGCTACTTAAAATGCTGTAGAAAAATAAAAATGTAAAGAAACAATTTTAAACGCTGCTAGCTGACCCTAAAAGCGTCGATATAAATGTTTAATCTCATATTTTAATGTAATAAAATCTCCAGATCCACGTCTTTTAAAACAATAATTTTGCATATACTACTGCTACTTCTACTTCTACTACTACAACTACTACTACTACTACTACTACTACTACTACTACTACTACTACTACTACTACTACTACTACTACTACTACTACTACTACTACTACTACTACTACTACCACTACTACTACTACTACTACTACTACTACTACTACTACTACTACTACTACTACTACTACTACTACTACTACTACTACTACTACTACTACTACTACTACTAGGACGAGAGGAGTTAAAAGTTTTAGGATTCAAATACACATTGAAATAAAAAATTAATAAAACAATACACTTATGTTTAGATTTTTAATAATATTTTATTTGATCTCTTCAAAAATATATATATATATATATATATATATATATATATATATATATATATCATCCTCAAAACGACTATTTTTAAAGGATATTTTTTAACAAGGATAAATAGAAATAAAAGTAAATGTCTAGTTTACCTATTCTCACTGTAAAAAAAGAAATGTACAAACCATAACTATCTGAAGATCAAAATGTCTTTTTATAAAAAGTGACAAAAAACAAACAAACAAACAATAAAGCATTGGAGTCCTTTAATATATAAAAAACCAGTAACTTAATTAATCTGCTGGGGTGTCGCTATTCTATGTCATCAAGTGTACATCAAGAAAGACCCAACTCAACCATGTTCATCTTATATTAGATCCACATTTTCTTGGCGAACTTTACTTAGAGTTTCAAGGAATCTAGTTCTTGATTTTTGTCTTTGCTTGCTTGGAATTTTTAAAACTTAATTGACAATTTGTAACTTTTATCTTTGCTGTTTAGTTGAACATTTACTAAAATGACACAATTGACATAAATTTCCCATGTTTATGTAGACCACTTCATGGAATCAGTCCAATTGCCCTGTGATCCCAGCACAATTGTCAGCCGAGCAAGCAAATTTTACCCAGACTGCCAAAACATCTGCGCTCTCAGCATACGGATAGACTGGGAAAAAAAGCAAATCAAACATACAAATAAAAACACACATATATCGTCATAATTTGGTTTACAACTATTTGTTTTCATCTAAATTATTATTAGGCACCATTTTTCATATCTAGATTATGCTGGCATTCTGAAACAAACACAAAAAACAACAACAAAACAATTTGCCATAATAAAATCCTCTTACTCATTACTTCTCACCATTATTACTTGCTAGTGATGCCCTGTCAGATGTTTTCGAGTAGAAAAACATTGGGTACGATTTGACCACATTTCCTACGATAGGCCAAGAACCTCTTTTCATGCAAATTTCCTTTGAACTGTCCACAGTGAACATATAGAACCAATCAAACTTGCAATTTTCGTAAGGTCCATAGAGATTAAAACGCCGGCAAACAGCGACACCGCATGTGCTAAAAGAGAGATAGAGATTAGATGAATATCTGAGGTTTATTTTTATTCCTGACATTAAATGATACCATGTGATGTCTACATAATTATCATTGTCCACCTTATGGAAATCAACAATCTGCATTTCAACGGGATCCTTTTGAAATACTGATAAAGTAGTATTTTTTTAGGGCAGCAAGGGAAAACAAAACCTTCGAAAGGAGAAGAATGTGGTGTTGGTCTTAGTATTGGTTGAGGAGGATGAAGAGTATGGAAACGTGTAAGTGTCTCTGTTTAGTGGGTGGGGCTAAGGATGAGATGTAAGATGAATGAAATGTTTAAGATTAGGGGGGACAAGACAAAAGATAAAGGGGAAGGAAAACCATATAAAGATAGAAGCATGGGATAAGGAGAAGAAAAATAAAAGGAAACAGAAGAGTTATGAATAATTATAAATACACTAAAACATTACAAACTTTGAGTCGGCTGATTTAGACAAAGTTAAGTATCTATTACCCTTTGATTGAAGGGACTGTAAGAGTTTCATCGAGGATCTTCGGTGACCAGGGTGAGGCAATAATTCTAGCCGGCGTGAACCAGGACAATTTGGTGCTGCCTGTCCCGTTGAACACAACGTAGACCACTTCAGAGTTGGACTTGAACAAAGAGAGGCGAACCTGGATGGCAATGATAAACGCTGAGATAAAATTTACTGAGACAGTTTTAGATCCTTTGACACTTACTCTTATATTAACTCATAGTATTGTAAGTAGGTCGTGAGTTTTATCCAGATTTCAATTTTAAGTTGAGAATGCAGGTTGCACAATAATTCAGCCCAAATGATAAAGCCCTTCTTTGGAAATCATTGAAATCATACTCGGCTGCTTCCCCATGAAACTTGGATAATATTCTCTTTTTACAAACATAGAATGGGTTTAATAAATTAAGCTTATAGATGTGTCTTTAAGCACTCGTTATGTCATTTTAGGGTTCATTCAACACTCATTCCTGTTTGACCTGTATTTTGTCATATCTAGACTTTACTCGCCTCTTTTATGTTTTCCCATTTGCTCAAGATCCAGGATCGAAAGTGTCGATCACATGATTCATAATTGACAAAGTCCAAGCAGGCTTTTGGGAATGTCGATGTAACCGTGTTGTCGAGTTTCCAGCTTTCGTTGATCCAAAGGTCATACACAGAAGCATTGATTTCTTTCTGAGCACGGAAAGCTAATGCCCAGTCGTCCATAACTTGCCGTTTTTTCAAGAAAAAACAAAACAAGAATCATTGTGTAAGGTGAAAGTACAAGAATTAGTAAAATTTGGAGATTTGTTAGCTCTTTTGCATGAAAAAACAACAAAAATAAAAAAACAACCCAAGAAAACCAAACGCCATTTGTCTTTCAGGTGAATGAAAAAGAACTTCTTACTGGAAAATTTTGTTACACAAAAAAATAAGGTTTTGTTGCTTTTTACTCTTTTGCCCTAATTCTAAACAACAAAAAAGGTTGTCTCAAACTTTTTTCTTCATCAAAACGAAAAGAAAAGCAATTATTAGGTTTGTTTGGTAAGAACAAGTTTTCGTTCACTTGATAGGAGAATTTTGTTTCTTGGAGTATGTATACATTTGTAAATCCTTGGGCTCAGTATTTTCTCTCAAAATGAAGCACATTTTGTGGTAATTTGTTTTCAGTTTCTGGCAGAGACTATATATATATATATATATAATCTTCACAAAGTAAATTTCTAATTTAAAAGAAACAAACAAAAAATTTGTCGACTTAAATTAATGTTAAATATAATAACTTAAAATTCTTTGTATCTTTAAATCTGTGTCATAAATGTGACCTCGTACATGATGACTTAGACCCAAATGTTTTGGGGTCAAATGTTACTGGTTCTAAAGAAGAACGTTTGTTTGGTGTTTATCAGATGATCAGCGCTAACTGGGCCGCTTCTTTCTCCCAGGTAACACCGTGTATTAAAATCTTGATCTCTAGTGACTACAACATCATTGTTGTAAATAGAATTTGAATAAAGAGATTGAAAGTACACGCCATGAAAAAGTTCAAAAGATGTCGTTGATAAAAACTTACGCGGACTTTTGTATCCTATAACCCACTGTGGGTCAGAGGTTACCATTAATCCCTGGTCATAAATGTAAAACCTATCAGAGAAAGTAGAGCACACTCCCGTTGTGTGGCTAGAGTGGAACGTGTGACAACTGATGCCACAAAACACCGCGCACAGACTTGGTGTCATACCTGGAAACAAAATAGCAAGATTTGTTATCGTGACTCTAATTGCAAACAAAATATGATGGAAAATCTAGAAAAAAATTTGTGTGAGTTAATGCAAAGGCCTTATGAGGGCATAGTCATACCTAATATGGCAGCTTCATTGGTTCAATATATACTATCGTAATACACGTTGTTGCGTTTTCATTTGGCGTCCATTTGCGTTTTTATATTTTGAAGTTATCTCTCTAAGCTGGTTTAAATAGCTTAGTACGGTTGAAAAATTGCTAATTTCTAATATCATAATTATGCCGTGAGTGTGTGTTCTTTATGTCGTTTATGTATATTTTGTTTTATATTTTCATGTGATTTATGATAGCTACCATGTTTGAAATCATTGTCATCATTCCCTGTGACGTGTATTTGTATGGAAGAAATGAGGTCACTCCAGTAATTTATCCAGTGGCCTAAAAAAATTTCTGTTAACAAGTGCAAGAAGCATCATAACAAGCCACTCACCATTCCTGGTAACTTGGTTGATTTTAGTTCCTCCAGATAAAACTCGAAGGTTCCTCTTCAAATTGAAGTTCATATGAAAGTTGGAGGTTGCACTGATCAGAAATGTTGAAATTAAGACAGTCACGCACAGTGTAAGATATCTTCCAGCATGCATGATCGTTTGGAGCAATTAAAGAGAAACAGAAATATTTTTCTGGCTGTCTTACCTTGGGAATAAAATTAAGATATCAATCCATCTCTTTGTACTAGTCTCTAAAATATAGCCCAATCTTCCTTCATACCGCACTAATCTAGATATTAACTCAAAACAGAGAGAAGGAAAAAGTTTTGGGTTCTCAGCAAAACTCACACCTTTTACTATTGCGAGAATGTCTAGTACACAAATAAATTCTTTTTTAATCTGGTGACAAGTCATCCTATTTAGGGAACACTTCAAACACTTATCATTCGTTCAAAAAGGTATTCACAACTCCATACACAGAAGAACGGAATAAATACATTAAAAAATTAATATTAACCAACATTGGAGATGATAAGTGTCAAAAGATTGCCGATTTCTTGGAGTGCATCTATGGCACATAATCAATGTGTAGTACATATTCCTTTACTTAATAAAGATGGCTAGCAATGGATAAGATTAAAGAGGGTCGGTGCTAAGATGAAGATTTCTGGTGTGCTTCTTTTATACGCGAGAAGCTTAGTACCTGTTGTGTAACAGACCGATGATGAATTTCTGTTCATGCCATACAAGATGTTACGAGGCTATTTTCAATCCATAACAAAATTATAATGCCTCAAAGAGGTATTTTTTAAAGATATAAATATCCAAATCAGTTTTAACGTTGGTTTAAACATGTAAATCTGAATTCTAAAGACTAAACTTTAAACTCTAGGTCCTAGTAGGTATCAACATCTAAAATCAAATTATAGTCCTATCAACATCCCGGAGCAGCGCCGGTGGTAAATATTTCTGGTTTAATACCAAACGTTTATTCTTTAGTTATAGTAATAACTTGGTATTATGGTATACATGTGAAATACTGTACGTTTTGACTTTATTCGAGACCTACAATATCTAAATATTTCACCCATAGACTCCATAGACATGAACTGCACAGATATATGAAGAACAGCCGCTCAGTTTTTATCTGCCATCGCTGTGAGGGCAATTCAGTCCTCTCTCTCTCTCTGTCTCTCTGTCTCTCTCTCTCTCTCTCTCTCTCTCTCTCTCTGTCTCTGTCTCTCTCTCTATCTCTGTCTCTGTCTTTGTCTCTCTCTCTCTGTCTCTCTGTTTTTGTCTCTGTCTCTGTGGTCTGTCTGTCTGTCTGTCTGTCTGTCCGTCTGTCTGTCTGTCTGTCTGTCATCACAATCAACTTGATCATTTTCTTTATCATTACCTTCTATACTATTATTATTATCTTCATCTGTTCAGTACCTCCATCATCATTATTGTTTTGTATCATCATCATCATCATCACCATCATCATCATCATCATCGTCACCATAATTTCCTTTGAATTATTTTTATTTTGATCATCATCATCATTATCATTAGAATATTTATCATAAATTTCATCTTATTTTAATTTTGATTATCTTTATTATTATTGTTATTTTTGTTATGGTTATTGTTATCTTCATCGTTGTTATCTATCTCATTCTTATTATCTTTATCATTCGTTCATATTGCTCCTATTTTTATTTCTCTGATTGTTTCAAAAATCATTTTAAATTATTTCTTTTATGAAATAGCGACTAGAATCATCTGCAAAATGAGATAAAAGCCCTGGAACCAAAAACAAAATATCACTGGAATATTCTCATTTCATTACAAAACAAAACATACGCCATAAAAGGCTATTCTTATTTTGTCTCACGAAACATTTTTTTTTCTATCCTTTACTTCGGTTTAGCAACACCACTATGACTTGTTGGATACATCAAACCAGTTTTCATTTCTAAACGGAGAAAGAAATGGACACAAAGATTTTGTCATGCAGCCCTTCAGAAATAAAGTTTGTGATGAAAGCATCTGCTTTTCTGTCTGAAACAAAAAAAATAAGACCATTGTTCAGCTGTCAAGCACAAGCTGGTATCAAGTGGCGTGAAGTGAGCATCTTGGAAAATCGTTTCGAACTTCCTTTTCAAGTATCTTGCGAGATTCTTAGTGAACCAATTTTGAAATAAATTTCAGTTTGCACTCAATGGTTTTTATGATTAATCTGTATCTAAAACTGTGCAGTTTTTTTTAATCTAACAATAAAATGAAGCATAATTTTTTGTGACTCTTGCGTGTTTTGTTTTGTTTTATTTGTTTTTTTTTAAATTGTATTCCATAGTCAGGGCAATTCCATTTTGAAAACAAGTTTTTGCTTTAAGGCTGACGTAAAAATTAAGTGTGAAGGAAAGATACAAAATGAATTGCGCTCAACTGCTGCCCTGAGAAGTCCACAATGTGATGAAATATTAACTGAAGACAGGGAAACAGGGGAAGAAAAACAATGTGTAGAGAACGATGCCGTGTCAACCTTTGCTACTGTCGCGGTCCTATTTTGAATACTTGCTTAAAGACCTAATATTGTCACAAGGTATGACAAGTACACTTCAACGTTCTTTAGAGAGTCCATTCGCAGTCATAATTAAACTTATAAAACACTTTCAACTTTGGAGAGATTCTAAAAAAGTTAGGCTTTGGTTTTAAACTTTTCTTTGAGTCTCTAATGTATGTTATAGTCAAGATTTTAGATCCACTTGTTTTGCTACTAGTTGGAATTTTTTTTCAATTTTTGTTTTTCCTAAAGATTACAATTTATGCAATGGACAGATCTTCATTTGCCTGGTATGTTAAATTTTGATTGAGGAAATTCTGACTCCGGAAATATTTTCCCATATCTTTGGCAGTATGTTAAAAGATTCACGCAATATCAATCTTGTAGGTAAACAGAGTGTTATGTTTGGGGTCAATTCAGCGTCTTTTAATAAGTCTCCCTGGGACTCCATGAGCTCTAACATGATGTCTCCTAAGTGTGAGCTCATCTCACAATAAAGGATTACTAGTCTATTAATAGGATCATGAAATACCATCATTGACTTAGTCAAAACAATTTGAACAACAACAACAAAAAAAAACAAAACAAAACAAAACGGACCATTAAATTTCTTTCCTCTGATATCAGGTTTGGCGAGAAAAGAAGTTTCTATGTGGTCTCACGCTGCATGATGGGTCAGAACTGACAGCCTGGGCTGACGGATCACTTCCTGTGCCAGATCTCTCTCACCACCAGAGCATCAATCCGTGTGAGGACCTGTCAGAAACGCTGTGCAGGTTGTTTAAAGAAAAAACTTTTATCATAGAAGAAGGACTTTGAAGAGATGGCACCGTCTATGGACACAGTAAGGTCCCTGTTTGTTGCACATTGCTCCAATGTTATGCTTGTTATTAATCTAGAACTCACGTCCTCGTTTTCAGTGCAAAGCTACTCCCCTTTAGTTTGACCAATATTACTTTTGCTGTTTTAAAATGGAGTTCGTGAAAAATTCTTAACAAATAAAGGGAAACAATCAATGTAAAATATTGTTTTCACGATTATCATTCCTTTCGAGAATCAGAATCGTAATTGGAATCGGAATCGGCGATTCTACGATTCCCGACTCCAGGGTCCATCTTTACTGGAATGTGTCCTAGTGTGTGGGCAAGTCGACAGGTGCAGTGTGGCAGTGTTCATTTCTGACCTATTAACCTGAAAGATGGGAAGGCCAGGGTCGTCCACTGTTCTTACAAATGACAAGCAGTTTCAGACTTGTATGAAAAGTGGATTTAATACTGGTTGATTGTTTTCTGATGTGGATCGTTAAAAATAGCTTTCAATGGCAAACTCTCTGAATTGCCAGAAGCTTGAGTAGTGGAAATCATCTAAATGTTTTTTCTTCCAAGAAAAATTTAAGTGTGAAAACCCCGATTATTAAATTTTAATAAATCTAATTACCACGCACTAATATCTGTTTTAAGTAAAACTTGAAATGTGTGATTTGAATAACCGCTTTTTTTCTTTTTATACCCAATTTTGATGATCTTTTGAAATTAAATGTAAATTTCTGAGCACATCCAAAAAAAAAACAAAAAAACAAAAAACAACCAAAACAACTAACTTTTATTACCATCCAATGATTTTTTAGGCCATATATCTGAAAAAATTCATTTGTACAAGTTGGGGGAACAAATGCGCCCCTTTAAATTTCTACCTAATTTGGAATGTTTTTATTGATCTATTTGATGTGAGACCACTTTATGAAAACTTAATATGATTGTTCAACATCATCATTCCCTGGCACATAATTGGGCCATATATAACAGTTTCTCGAATATGGCAGTTTCCAAAAAAAAAAAAATCTTATGAGATTGCATAAAAAATCAACATATGCCAAATAAAGGACAGGATTAGGTGAGGAAATATTTTTTTGTCCTTACCTTGAGAAATAAACAACCATCCAATCAAAGCAAAGACCGGAATAAGATATAAGGGCAGAAAGCTCTGATTTGGTAAAAGATCATTTATTTTTTCTCATAATATGACAAACTTAAAAAAAATTCTATTCTTAACGAGATGTCAATCCACTTTTTTTGGTTGTCCAGGCATTATTATTGATAAAAAGAACGTGAAGGATGATCACAAAAAGGCCAATGAAAATCTGCATGAAGGTTGAAAATACCAAAATATTTAATAAAATTGTTTGATTGAAGCTGGCGGTAATGCCAACGTATCAAAATCTATTCCCACTTAAACGTCATTTAATGGATCAAATAAGATTAAACGATAAAAACATTATTGATTCCTTAGACGTGATGAAATGACATCTTTAGTTTTTCATGATGACATTTTAATCCGTCCGTCCGTCTAGCTTACACCGTATAACATGTAAATGCAAAGACCGCCGAGAAGGGAATAAAGCAAAGAAGGAGGATAACCATCCATAAAGAAATGGTCAAATTGCTTGTTTAATCATGTAATTTTACTACGGCACTATATTTGCTTTTTTACATCTACTTATATGATTTTGTAAGGTTTAACTTACAAAATGGACCACAGACAGCCAGGCTCAAATCCATCCATATATTTGAGATGCCATTAATAAATTACAATATTTTTTGATGTAAGCATTAAGTAGTAATTGCTTGGCCGTCTGAACAGAAAACATTGTGTGTGTTTGTGTATGTGGGTGAAGATTGTTGCCTTAGTTTCATAATTTAACACCAGTATGGATGTAAAGGATGCATACTACAATTTCGATACCCCCTCAATAAGATGCATAATACTTGTTTAATATTCTTTCCATCAGATGCATCAGACTTGTTTGATATCTCCTCCATTAGATACATCATACTTGTTTGATATCTCCTTCATAAGATACATAATACTTGTTTGATATCTCCTCCATAAGATACAGAATACTTGTTTGATATCCCCTCAATAAGATACATAATACTTGTTTGATATCTCCTCCATAAGATACATAATACTTGTTTGATATCTCCTCCATAAGATACATAATACTTGTTTGATATCTCCTCCATAAGATACATAATACTTGTTTGATATCTCCTCCATAAGACACATAATACTTGTTTGATATCTCCTCCATAAGATACATAATACTTGTTTGATATCCCCTCAATAAGATACATCATACTTGTTTGATATCTCCTCAATAAGATACATAATACTTGTTTGATATCTCCTCAATAAGATACATAATACTTGTTTGATATCTCCTCAATAAGATACATAATACTTGTTTGATATCTCCTCCATAAGATACATAATACTTGTTTGATATTTCCTCCATAAGATGGATGATACTTGTTTGATATCTCCTCAATAAGATACATAATACTTGTTTGATATTTCCTCCATAAGATACATGATACTTGTTTGATATCCCCTCAATAAGATACATAATACTTGTTTGATATTTCCTCCATAAGATACATAATACTTGTTTGATATCTCCTCAATAAGATACAGAATACTTGTTTGATATCTCCTCCATAAGATACATGATACTTGTTTGATATCTCCTCCATAAGATACATGATACTTGTTTGATATCTGCTCCATAAGATACAGAATACTGTTTGATATCTCCTCCATAAGATACAGAATACTTGTTTGATATCTCCTCAATAAGATACAGAATACTTGTTTAATATCCCCTCAATAAGATACATAATACTTGTTTGATATCTCCTCCATAAGATACATAATACTTGTTTGATATCCCCTCCATAAGACACATAATACTTGTTTGATATCTCCTCCATTAGATACATCATACTTGTTTGATATCACCTCAATAAGATGCATAATACTTGATTAATATTCTTTCGATAAGATGCATCAGACTTGTTTGATATCTCCTCCATAAGATACATAATACTTGTTTGATATCTCCTCCATAAGATACAGAATACTTGTATGATATCTCCTCCATAAGATACATAATACTTGTTTGATATCTCCTCCATAAGATACAGAATACTTGTTTGATATCCCCTTAATAAGATGCATCATACTTGTTTAATATTCCTAAGATGCATGATACTTGTTTGATATCTCCTCCATAAGATACATAATACTTGTTTGATATGTCCCCCATAAGATACATAATAGTTTTAATGCTCGTTTGATATCTCCTTACATAAGATACATAATACTTGTTTCATATCTCCTCCATGAGATACATAATACTTGTTTGATATCTCCTCCATAGTTTGATATCTCCTCCATAAGATACAGAATACTTGTTTGATATCCCCTTAATAAGATGCATCATACTTGTTTAATATTCCTAAGATGCATGATACTTGTTTGATATCTCCTCCATAAGATGTATAATACTTGTTTGATATCCCCTCAATAAGATACATAGTGCTTGTTTGATATCTCCTCCATAAGATACATAGTGCTTGTTTGATATCTCCTCCATAAGATACATAGTGCTTGTTTGATATCTCCTCCATAAGATACATAGTGCTTGTTTAATATCTCCTCCATAAGATACATAGTGCTTGTTTGATATGTCCCCCATAAGATACATAATACTTGTTTGATATCTCCTCCATAAGATACATAGTGCTTGTTTGATATCTCCTCCATAAGATACATAGTGCTTGTTTGATATGTCCCCCATAAGATACATAATAGTTTTAATGCTCGTTTGATATCTCCTTACATAAGATACATAATACTTGTTTCATATCTCCTCCATATTCTTCTTCTTCTTCTTCTTCTTCTTCTTCTTCTTCTTCTTCTTCTTCTTCTTCTTCTTCTTCTTCTATCTTGAGTTGAGATGTTGCCTCCTCAACATACCAGACCAAAAGTCATTATGCTGTTTACTATAGATGAATAGAACAATTGAAACAAGTTTCTATTAATATTGAATGAGCGAAGTTTTCTCAAACAGTATATTCGGGGTTTTGTTTTCTTTACCACATCCTCTGGGCTTTGTCTCCACGTCAGTTTGTTGTCTGCCGTTATTCAAAGTTATTTGAATGTGTCTTTCCTCTCTACCTCTTTATCTTTTATAATAGTCAAGTCAGGTTGCGTAACTTTTTTTACGAAACTCTATTATCATTTCTTTGTTCTTGTTGACATTGAGAACTAGATGATTAACGTCACACCAGCCAAGAAAAGATTTTACTTCTTGGATGTAGTTAGTGCAGTCATCGTTCAGAACCATTCCAGTCAAAACAGTGGCGTCGGCGTATTTATCAGTTCTGAGACTATCCTGTGTCGATCTGCAGTCTGATGTTTATAATGAAAAGAGAAAAGGTGATAAGACTGTACCCTGGGGTGCTCCAGTATTACTAATGATTACATCGGATGCAAATGAGGGGTTTAACCTGACAAATCGAGGTCTTACGGTAAATTAGTCGATGATCCAGGTGATAAGTGAAGGACAGATGTTCATATATAGCAATTAATCACATAAAACATGAGGTTGAATGTATTAAAAGCGCTTGAAAAATCAAAGAACATTAACCTTATACTTTCTCCGGGCAGATCTAAATGGGCATAAATATTGTTTAGAACGCGAGCATTAATCTAAATCATTATGATTTTAAGTTCTTGTCTTTAGGAATTTAAAAGCAAAGTTTCACAGGTGGAAAAGAAAGTCCCCATTTTTCCTGAAGACATCGTGAGTATATGTGACATATTCATTTTTTTTAAATTGAGAAAAACAAAATTTTTACCATTTTTAGTCGAATTTAACGGCTCTCCGACTTACACAATTTAAATTAATTAGGTACATTTCGGAAATGCACACCAATTAGCTAAGTATATAAAGCCCACCAATTGTTATTAGATTGTATGCTTGGCAAGGTAACCTCGCCAAGAACTGGCTATAACCCCTAACGGTGTTAACATCCGTAAAACGGTCAAGGTCCACACGCTATGACGGCGTGCGCCAGTCGTCACGTATACTTTGGGTCTGGTGTGGCTCGTCCCTTAATACACTCGGAATACATTGGAGGATAGATGCTGGCGGGGAAGTTTTGTCGGACGGGTGTGTGATGACCACGACCTCCACGACCTCGTGAGAGATACCGACGACTAGGGTACTTGGACGTCGAAGGAGTAGGCGATCCTGAGAATTTTTTTGTATCATACCCTCCGCATGCCGTTCCAAAGGTGTTTCTTGAAACAAACAAATCAAATAAAAATTCGAGAGCTCACTCTATCAAAATAGTTTTATGCATTTCGTTACTAAACACTGACCAACTGAGACAATTTCATACGGTTGAAGCATATCTGGTTGTTAAATCCTGAAAGCGACGCGAGTTTTAATTATATTTGCTCTAATAAAGAGGTTCTTATCGTAAATATTTTCTATATCTTTTAATTCAAGCAGAATACATGAGTTATATATATAATATATATATATATATATATATATATATATATATATATATATATATATATATATATATATATATATATTCCATAATTATACTTCAATAACATCGTGTTTTAAATGATTTTCGTTGTGATGTGCTTTCGTTTCAATTAAAGTTTTCATGACTAAAATTTGATCGTGCCCAAGTTTTAATTTCCAATCAAGATAAATAAATAAGTATTTGAACGAAAAATTCTTATTAACACCCCTGACTCTCATAAATCTTTTACCGCTTTGTACGACTTTGTTTCTATGGGAATCTTTATAAAACTAACACGACCTAATATATAAGAAAAAAGTAACATCGGACTAAATTTTATTTTATCCTTAGTCAGGAATCATCTAGAAACCTCTCTATAGATATCCAGCAATTATTATAAAACTGACGATTGTCAAATTATTGGCATCCTGTGGTCTGTTATGTCATGAACAGAATAGTTTTATATCAAGGTATTCACCATTTGACTGTGCGGTATTTAATGCATCTCATATTTCGGGCAAGGTAATGTGTATGGTTTGAAATGCGAATCTGGAATTCTTGTTGCATACATATGTCAAGACCAAGAAATTTCTTGCAAAGCTGTGCTGGATCAATCTATATATCAAATACAACACAAACTCGCATGCCTTTCCGAAAGCAAAAATATAGAAAAATAAATTTCGAATTTGAGACATAGCACTAAAATTAATAAAATACACGCACGTAAAATTCATGAACGAGAGAGTCGCCACTTCGGTTTGTGGGACAATCTGATCATGGAGTGAGTCGCCACTTCGGCTTGTGGGACAATCTAATCATGGAGTGAGTCGCCAGTTCGGCTTGTGTGACAGTCTAAACATTTAGTGAGTCGCCACCTCGGTTTGTGGGACAATCTAATCATGGAGTGAGTCGCCACTTCGGCTTGTGGGACAATCTGATCATGGAGTGAGTCGCCACTTCGGCTTGTGGGACAATCTGATCATGGAGTGAGTCGCCACTTCGGCTTGTGGGACAATCTAATCATGGAGTGAGTCGCCACTTCGGTTTGAGGGACAATCTGATCATTGAGTGAGTCGCCACTTCGGCTTGTGGGACAATCTAATCATGCAGTGAGTCGCCACTTCAGCTTGTGGGACAATCTAATCATGGAGTGAGTCGCCACTTCGGCTTGTGGGACAATCTAATCATGCAATGAGTCGCTACTTCGGCTTGTGGGACAATCTAATCATGGAGTGAGTCGCCACTTCGGCTTGTGGGACAATCTAATCATGGAGTGAGTCGCCACTTCGGCTTGTGGGACAATCTAATCATGGAGTAAGTCGCCACTTCAGTTTGTGGGACAATCTAATCATGGAGTGAGTCGCTACTTTGGTTTGTGGGACAATCTAATCATGTAGTGAGTCGCCACTTCGGCTTCTGGGACAATCTAATCATGGAGTGAGTCGCCACTTCAGCTTGTGGGACAATCTAATCATGGAGTGAGTCGCCACTTCAGCTTGTGGGACAATCTAATCATGGAGTGAGTCGCCACTTCGGTTTGTGGGACAATCTAATCATGTAGTGAGTCGCTACTTCGGCTTGTGGGACAATCTAATCATGGAGTGAGTCGCCACTTCGGCTTGTGGGACAATCTAATCATGGAGTGAGTCGCCACTTCGGCTTGTGGGACAATCTAATCATGGAGTAAGTCGCCACTTCAGTTTGTGGGACAATCTAATCTTGGAGTGAGTCGCTACTTTGGTTTGTGGGACAATCTAATCATGTAGTGAGTCGCCACTTCGGCTTGTGGGACAATCTAATCATGGAGTGAGTCGCCACTTCAGCTTGTGGGACAATCTAATCATGGAGTGAGTCGCCACTTCGGTTTGTGGGACAATCTAATCATGGAGTGAGTCACCACTTCGGCTTGTGGGACAATCTAATCATAGAGTGAGTCGCCACTTCGGCTTGTGTGACAGTCTAATCATGTAGTGAGTCACCACTTCTGTTTGTGGGACAATCTAATCATAGAGTGAGTTGCAACTTCGGCTTGTGGGACAATCTGATCATGGAGTGAGTTGCAACTTAGGCTTGTGGGACAATCTAATCATGGAGTGAGTCGTCACTTCGGCTTGTGGGACAATCTAATCATGCAGTAACTCGCCACTTCAGTTTGTGGGACAATCTAATCATGGAGTGAGTCGCCACTTCAGTTTGTAGGACAATCTAATCATGGAGTGAGTCACCACCTCGGCTTGTGTGACAGCCTAATCATGTAGTGAGTCGCCACTTCGGTTTGGGGGACAATCTAATCATGGAGTGAGTTGCAACTTCGGCTTGTGGGACAATCTGATCATGGAGTGAGTCGCTACTTTGGTTTGTGGGACAATCTAATCATGTAGTGAGTCGCCACTTCGGCTTGTGGGACAATCTAATCATGGAGTGAGTCGCCACTTCAGCTTGTGGGACAATCTAATCATGGAGTGAGTCACCACTTCGGCTTGTGGGACAACCTAATCATGAAGTGAGTCGCCACTTCGGCTTGTGGGACAATCTAATCATGGAGTGAGTCGCCAGTTCGGGTTGTGTGACAGTCTAATCATGTAGTGAGTCGCCACCTCGGTTTGTGGGACAATCTAATCATGGAGTGAGTTGCAACTTCGGCTTGTGGGACAATCTAATCATGGAGTGAGTCGCCACTTCGGCTTGTGGGACAATCTAATCATGGAGTAAGTCGCCACTTCAGTTTTTGGGACAATCTAATCATGGAGTGAGTCGCTACTTTGGTTTGTGGGACAATCTAATCATGTAGTGAGTCACCACTTCGGCTTGTGGGACAACCTAATCATGAAGTGAGTCGCCACTTCGGCTTGTGGGACAATCTAATCATAAAGTGAGTCGCAAGTTCGACTTGTGTGACAGTCTAATCATGTAGTGAGTCGCCACCTCGGTTTGTGGGACAATCTAATCATGGAGTGAGGCGCTACTTCGGCTTGTGGGACAATCTAATCATGGAGTGAGTCGCCACTTCGGCTTGTGGGACAATCTAATCATGGAGTAAGTCGCCACTTCAGTTTGTGGGACAATCTAATAATGGAGTGAGTCGCCACTTCGGCTTCTGGGACAATCTAATCATGGAGTGAGTCGTCACTTCGGCTTGTGGGACAATCTAATCATGGAGTGAGTCGCCATTTCGGCTTGTGTGACAATCTAATCATGGAGTGAGTCACCACTTCGGCTTGTGGGACAATCTAATCATGGAGTGAGTCGCCACTTCGGTTTGTAGGACAATCTAATCATGGAGTGAGTCACCACTTCGGCTTGTGGGACAACCTAATCATGAAGTGAGTCGCCACTTCGGCTTGTGGGACAATCTAATCATGGAGTGAGTCGCTACTTTGGTTTGTGGGACAATCTAATCATGTAGTGAGTCGCCACTTCGGTGTGTGGGACAATCTAATCATGGAGTGAGTCGCCACTTCGGCTTGTGGGACAATCTAATCATGGAGTGAGTCGCCACTTCAGCTTGTGGGACAATCTAATCATGGAGTGAGTCACCACTTCGATTTGTAGGACAATCTAATCATGGAGTGAGTCGCCACTTCGGCTTGTGGGACAATCTAATCATGGAGTAAGTCGCCACTTCAGTTTGTGGGACAATCTAATCATAGAGTGAGTCGCCACTTCGGCTTGTGGGACAATCTAATCATGGAGTGAGTCGCCACTTCGGCTTGTGTGACAGTCTAATCATGTAGTGAGTCACCACTTCGGTTTGTGGGACAATCTAATCATAGAGTGAGTTGCAACTTCGGCTTGTGGGACAATCTGATCATTGCGTGAGTGGCAACTTAGGCTTGTGGGACAATCTAATCATGGAGTGAGTCGCCACTTCGGCTTGTGGGACAATCTAATCATGGATTAACTCGCCACTTCAGTTTGTGGGACAATCTAATCATAGGGTGAGTCGCCACTTCAGTTTGTAGGACAATCTAATCATGGAGTGAGTCACCACCTCGGCTTGTGTGACAGTCTAATCATGTAGTGAGTCGCCACTTCGGTTTGGGGGACAATCTAATCATGGAGTGAGTCGCCACTTCGGTTCTTAGGACAATCTAATCATGGATTGAGTCACCACTTCGGCTTGTGGGACAATCTAATCATGTAGTGAGTCGCCACTTCGGCTTGTGGGACAATCTAATCATGGAGTGAGTCGCCACTTAGGCTTGTGGGACAATCTAATCATGAAGTGAGTCGCCAGTTCGGGTTGTGTGACAGTCTAATGATGTAGTGAGTCGCCACCTCGGTTTGTGGGACAATCTAATCATGGAGTGAGTTGCAACTTCGGCTTGTGGGACAATCTAATCATGGAGTGAGTCGCCACTTCGGCTTGTGGGACAATCTAATCATGAAGTGAGTCGCCAGTTCGGGTTGTGTGACAGTCTAATGATGTAGTGAGTCGCCACCTCGGTTTGTGGGACAATCTAATCATGGAGTGAGTTGCCACTTCGGCTTGTGGGACAATCTAATCATGGAGTGAGTCGCCACTTCGGCTTGTGGGACAATCTAATCATGAAGTGAGTCGCCAGTTCGGGTTGTGTGACAGTCTAATGATGTAGTGAGTCGCCACCTCGGTTTGTGGGACAATCTAATCATGGAGTGAGTTGCAACTTCGGCTTGTGGGACAATCTAATTATGTAGTGAGTCGCCACCTCGGTTTGTGGGACAATCTAATCATGGAGTGAGTTGCAACTTCGGCTTGTGGGACAATCTAATCATGGAGTGAGTCGCCACTTCGGCTTGTGGGAAAATCTAATCATGGAGTAAGTCGCCACTTCAGTTTGTGGGACAATCTAATCATGGAGTGAGTCGCTACTTTGGGTTGTGGGACAATCTAATCATGTAGTGAGTCGCCACTTCGATGTGTGGGACAATCTAATCATGGAGTGAGTCACCACTTCGGCTTGTGGGAAAATCTAATCATGGAGTGAGTCGCCACTTCAGCTTGTGGGACAATCTAATCATGGAGTTAGTCGCCACTTCGGTTTGTAGGACAATCTAATCATGGAGTGAGTCGCCACTTTAGCTTGTGGGACAATCTAATCATGGAGTAAGTCGCCACTTCAGTTTGTGGGACAATCTAATCATGGAGTGAGTCGCTACTTTGGTTTGTGGGACAATCTAATCATGTAGTGATTCGCCACTTCGGCTTCTGGGACAATCTAATCATGGAGTGAGTCGTCATTTCGGCTTGTGGGACAATCTAATCATGGAGTGAGTCGCTACTTCTGCTTGTGTGACAATCTAATCATGGAGTTAGTCACCACGTCGGCTTGTGGGACAATCTAATCATGGAGTGAGTCGCTACTTTGGTTTGTGGGACAATCTAATCATGTAGTGAGTCGCCACTTCGGCTTCTGGGACAATCTAATCATGGAGTGAGTCGTCACCTCGGCTTGTGGGACAATCTAATCATGGAGTGAGTCGCCACTTCGGCTTGTGTGACAATCTAATCATGGAGTGAGTCACCACTTCGGCTTGTGGGACAATCTAATCATGTAGTGAGTGGCCACTTCGGTGTGTGGGACAATCTAATCATGGAGTGAGTCGCCACTTCGGCTTGTGGGACAATCTGATCATGGAGTGAGTCGCAACTTCGGTTTGTGGGACAATCTAATCATGGAGTGAGTCACCACTTCAGTTTGTGGGACAATCTAATTATGTAGTGAGTCGCTACTTCGGTTTGTGGGACAATCTAATCATGGAGTGAGGCGCTACTTCGGTTTGTGGGACAATCTAATCATGGAGTAGAGCGCTACTTCGGTTTGTGGGACAATCTAATCATGTAGTGAGTCGCCACTTCGGCTTGTGGGACAATGTAATCATGGAGTGAGTCGCCACTTCAGCTTGTGGGACAATCTAATCATGGAGTGAGTCCCCACTTCGGTTTGTAGGACAATCTAATCATGGAGTGAGTCGCCATTTCAGTTTGTGGGACAATTTAATCATGGAGTGAGTCGCTACTTTGGTTTGTGGGACAATCTAATTATGTAGTGATTCGCCACTTCAGCTTGTGGGACAATCTAATCATGTAGTGAGTCACCACTTCGGCTTGTGGGACAATCTAATCATGGAGTGAGTCGCCACTTCGGCTTGTGGGACAATCTAATCATGGAGTGAGTCGCCACTTCGGCTTGTGGGACAATCTAATCATGGAGTAAGTCGCCACTTCAGTTTGTGGGACAATCTAATCATGGAGTGAGTCGCTACTTTGGTTTGTGGGACAATCTAATCATGTAGTGAGTCGCCACTTCGGCTTCTGGGACAATCTAATCATGGAGTGAGTCGTCACCTCGGCTTGTGGGACAATCTAATCATGGAGTGAGTCGCCACTTCGGTTTGTGGGACAATCTAATCATGGAGTGAGTCACCACTTCGGCTTGTGGGACAATCTAATCATGTAGTGAGTCGCCACTTCGGCTTGTGGGACAATCTAATCATGGAGTGAGTCGCCACTTCGGCTTGTGGGACAATCTGATCATGGAGTGAGTCGCAACTTCGGTTTGTGGGACAATCTAATCATGGAGTGAGTCGTCACCTCGGCTTGTGGGACAATCTAATCATGGAGTGAGCCGCCACTTCGGCTTGTGTGACAATCTAATCATGGAGTGAGTCACCACTTCGGCTTGTGGGACAATCTAATCATGGAGTGAGGCGCTACTTCGGTTTGTGGGAAAATCTAATCATGGAGTAGGGCGCTACTTCGGTTTGTGGGACAATCTAATCATGTAGTGAGTCGCCACCTCGGTTTGTGGGACAATCTAATCATGGAGTGAGTTGCAACTTCGGCTTGTGGGACAATCTAATCATGGAGTGAGTCGCCACTTCGGCTTGTGGGACAATCTAATCATGAAGTGAGTCGCCACTTCGGCTTGTGGGACAATCTAATCATTTAGTGAGGCGCCACTTCGCGTTGTGGCACCATCTACTCATGGAGTGAGTTGCCACTTCGGCTTGTGGGACAATCTAATCATGGAGTGAGTCGCCACTTCGGCTTGTGGGACAATCTAATCATGAAGTGAGTCGCCAGTTCGGGTTGTGTGACAGTCTAATGATGTAGTGAGTCGCCACCTCGGTTTGTGGGACAATTTAATCATGGAGTGAGTTGCAACTTCGGCTTGTGGGATTATCTAATCATGGAGTAAGTCGCCACTTCAGTTTGTGGGACAATCTAATCATGGAGTAAGTCGCTACTTTGGTTTGTGGGACAATCTAATCATGTAGTGAGTCGCCACTTCGGTGTGTGGGACAATCTAATCATGGAGTGAGTCGCCACTTCGGCTTGTGGGACAATCTAATCATGGAGTGAGTTGCAACTTCGGTTTGTGGGACAATCTAATCATGGAGTGAGTCGCCACTTCAGCTTGTGGGAAAATCTGATCATGGAGTGAGTCGCCACTTCAGTTTGTGGGACAATCTAATCATGGAGTGAGGCGCTACTTTGGTTTGTGGGACAATCTAATCATGTAGTGAGTCGCCACTTCGGCTTCTGGGACAATCTAATCATGGAGTGAGTCGTCACTTCGGCTTGTGGGACAATCTAATCATGGAGGGAGTCGCCACTTCGGCTTGTGTGACAATCTAATCATGGAGTGAGTCACCACTTCGGCTTGTGGGACAATCTAATCATCGAGTGAGTCGCCACTTCGGTTTGTAGGACAATCTAATCATGGAGTGAGTCACCACTTCGGCTTGTGGGACAACCTAATCATGAAGTGAGTCGCCACTTCGGCTTGTGGGCCAATCTAATCATGGAGTGAGTCGCCAGTTCGGGTTGTGTGACAGTCTAATCATGTAGTGAGTCGTTACTTCGGTGTGTGGGACAATCTAATCATGGAGTGAGTCGCCACTTCGGCTTGTTGGACAATCTAATCATGGAGTAAGTCGCCATTTCAGTTTGTGGGACAATCTAATCATGGATTGAGTCGCTACTTTGGTTTGTGGGACAATCTTATCATGTAGTGAGTCGCCACTTCGGTGTGTGGGACAATCTAATCATGGAGTGAGTCGCCACTTCGGCTTGTGGGACAATCTAATCATGGAGTGAGTCGCCACTTTAACTTGTGGGACAATCTAATCATGGAGTGAGTCGCCACTTCGGTTTGTAGGACAATTTAATCATGGAGTGAGTTGCCACTTCGGCTTGTGGGACAATCTAATCATGGAGTAAGTCGCCACTTCAGTTTGTGGGACAATCTAATCATGGAGTGAGTCGCTACTTTGGTTTGTGGGACAATCTAATCTTGTAGTGAGTCGACACTTCGGCTTCTGGGACAATCTAATCATGGAGTGAGTCGTCACTTCGGCTTGTGGGACAATCTAATCATGGAGTGAGTCGCTACTTCGGCTTGTGTGACAATCTAATCATGGAGTTATTCACCACTTCCGCTTGTGGGACAATCTAATCATGGAGTGAGTCGCCACTTCGGTTTGTAGGACAATCTAATCATGGAGTGAGTCGCCACTTCGGCTTGTGGGAAAATCTAATCATGGAGTAAGTCGCCACTTCACTTTGTGGGACAATCTAATCATGGAGTGAGTCGCTACTTTGGTTTGTGGGACAATCTAATCATGTAGTGAGTCGCCACTTCGGCTTCTGGGACAATCTAATCATAGAGTGAGTCGTCACCTCGGCTTGTGGGACAATCTAATCATGGAGTGAGTCGCCACTTCGGCTTGTGGGACAATCTAATCATGGAGTGAGGCGTTACTTCGGTTTGTGGGACAATCTAATCATGGAGTAGGGCGCTACTTCGGTTTGTGGGACAATCTAATCATGTAGTGAGTCGCCACCTCGGTTTGTGGGACAATCTAATCATGGAGTGAGTTGCAACTTCGGCTTGTGGGACAATCTAATCATGGAGTGAGTCGCCACTTCGGCTTGTGGGACAATCTAATCATGGAGTAAGTCGCCACTTCAGTTTGTGGGACAATCTAATCATGGAGTGAGTCGCTACTTTGGGTTGTGGGACAATCTAATCATGTAGTGAGTCGCCACTTCGGCTTCTGGGACAATCTAATCATGGAGTGAGTCGTCATTTCGGCTTGTGGGACAATCTAATCATGGAGTGAGTCGCTACTTCTGCTTGTGTGACAATCTAATCATGGAGTTAGTCACCACGTCGGCTTGTGGGACAATCTAATCATGGAGTGAGTCGCTACTTTGGTTTGTGGGACAATCTAATCATGTAGTGAGTCGCCACTTCGGCTTCTGGGACAATCTAATCATGGAGTGAGTCGTCACCTCGGCTTGTGGGACAATCTAATCATGGAGTGAGTCGCCACTTCGGCTTGTGTGACAATCTAATCATGGAGTGAGTCACCACTTCGGCTTGTGGGACAATCTGATCATGGAGTGAGTCGCAACTTCGGTTTGTGGGACAATCTAATCATGGAGTGAGTCACCACTTCAGTTTGTGGGACAATCTAATTATGTAGTGAGTCGCTACTTCGGTTTGTGGGACAATCTAATCATGGAGTGAGGCGCTACTTCGGTTTGTGGGACAATCTAATCATGGAGTAGGGCGCTACTTCGGTTTGTGGGACAATCTAATCATGTAGTGAGTCGCCACTTCGGCTTGTGGGACAATGTAATCATGGAGTGAGTCGCCACTTCAGCTTGTGGGACAATCTAATCATGGAGTGAGTCGCCACTTCGGTTTGTAGGACAATCTAATCATGGAGTGAGTCGCCACTTCAGTTTGTGGGACAATCTAATCATGGAGTGAGTCGCTACTTTGGTTTGTGGGACAATCTAATCATGTAGTGATTCGCCACTTCAGCTTGTGGGACAATCTAATCATGGAGTGAGTCACCACTTCGGCTTGTGGGACAATCTAATCATGGAGTGAGTCGTCACTTCGGCTTGTGGGACAATCTAATCATGGAGTGAGTCGCCACTTCGGCTTGTGGGACAATCTAATCATGGAGTAAGTCGCCACTTCAGTTTGTGGGACAATCTAATCATGGAGTGAGTCGCTACTTTGGTTTGTGGGACAATCTAATCATGTAGTGAGTCGCCACTTCGGCTTCTGGGACAATCTAATCATGGAGTGAGTCGTCACCTCGGCTTGTGGGACAATCTAATCATGGAGTGAGCCGCCACTTCGGCTTGTGTGACAATCTAATCATGGAGTGAGTCACCACTTCGGCTTGTGGGACAATCTAATCATGTAGTGAGTGGCCACTTCGGTGTGTGGGACAATCTAATCATGGAGTGAGTCGCCACTTCGGCTTGTGGGACAATCTAATCATGGAGTGAGTCGCAACTTCGGTTTGTGGGACAATCTAATCATGGAGTGAGTCGCCACTTCAGTTTGTGGGACAATCTAATCATGTAGTGAGTCGCTACTTCGGTTTGTGGGACAATCTAATCATGGAGTGAGGCGCTACTTCGGTTTGTGGGACAATCTAATCATGGAGTAGGGCGCTACTTCGGTTTGTGGGACAATCTAATCATGTAGTGAGTCGCCACTTCGGCTTGTGGGACAATGTAATCATGGAGTGAGTCGCCACTTCAGCTTGTGGGACAATCTAATCATGGAGTGAGTCGCCACTTCGGTTTGTAGGACAATCTAATCATGGAGTGAGTCGCCACTTCAGTTTGTGGGACAATCTAATCATGGAGTGAGTCGCTACTTTGGTTTGTGGGACAATCTAATCATGTAGTGAGTCGCCACTTCAGCTTGTGGGACAATCTAATCATGGAGTGAGTCACCACTTCGGCTTGTGGGACAATCTAATCATGGAGTGAGTCGTCACTTCGGCTTGTGGGACAATCTAATCATGGAGTGAGTCACCACTTCGGCTTGTGGGACAATCTAATCATGGAGTGAGTCGTCACTTCGGCTTGTGGGACAATCTAATCATGGAGTGACTCGCCATTTCGGCTTGTGGGAGAATCTAATCATGGAGTGAGTCGCAACTTCGGGTTTTTGGAGGTAACACAATAAAATAATATTCGTGCCTGCCCTCTTAGGCCTTCGATTGCAATATACATACACACATACATACACATATATATATATATATATATATATATATATATATATATGTATATATATTGTAACAGATGTAACGATGGGGGGGATCTGTTAGGCTCTATTTGTCTAGGGGTTTGAAAATATTTACAGACAATCACACGATTCGTCCGTAGAAAAATAAGTCCGAAGTCCGCAAGTAAAAATTGCAAACTGTTTAATCCAACACAAGAGCTTGACTGTAGAATCACTGTAGGTTGACTTTATAATCACTCACTGTAGGTAGACTTAACAATCACTCACTGTAGACTTGATGTTGACTCACTGTAGACTCGGTGTTGACTAACTAAACATAATTTGGATTCTTATTTATAGAAAATCTCGCCGAATCATCCAGAAAAGGAATTACATAAATCGTAAGAGAATATTCTTGGTACACGTCATTAGCAATTAGCAACCAATCAAAACAAAGGTAAACAAGGGGTAACGAGATCATTACTATGCTAGAACTAAGTCGGAGATTCGAGAAGAATCTTGACCATACAAGTGCGGGCTGTGTTCAATAAGCAAGACTAAGTTCTTAGGCTTGAAATACAAACATTATGCAACCAAATAAGATAATATACATAGATCTAGTCGATCCGCTATCCAAAGGTTACGCACCAAAAAAGGGTGAGGAAATGAATAGATCAACTTATAGTACAATGCGTTACACACACACACACACACACATATATATATATATATATATATATATATATATATATATATATATATATATATATATATATATATATATATATATATATATATATATATATAGTAAAGGCGGTGGAGAGAGCACATGCCATTTCTAATTGATTTCTTTATTATTCTCTTAGAGAGACTAGCTGAATCTTACTGCTATATGTGGTTCATCAAACAAAATCTGATCATTTGCCGACAATTCTAGATTAAAAGCCACTAATAGATCTTTTTAAAGCATTGAGTTCAGTTCTCTTGAATTTATTGATCTCTGTACTGAATCCTCTTCTCAAGCTAATATCAAAAGAAAGAAGGATCAATATTAGCGGCAGCAATAGAAACAGTTTAAGCAAAAGGCAGCAGCAGTAACAAAATCAGCTACCAAAAAATAAAAAAAAAAAAAAAAAAAAACAGGAACAAAAACAACAACCATAACAACTAATATGAGCAACAAATTGTACTGGATCTCCCAAGAAGATTTGAGCCACAGTTTACCTCCACACAACTGTCCCATGTGTCAAAACCTCTTATTACTTCGGATAGTCGGAGAATAATCGTAGAATGCCGTTCCATCATGAGATGTCATTTGTAAGGGTCTCCTTTTTCCGGCGTTCTTTTGGCGTTAAACTAATGTGAAGGGTTGTTCACATACACCAGAGTTTGTCGCAGACGAAGCGTCAAGACAACTTAATCCTTTTCTCGTGTCAATAGATGAAGCTGATAACTAAACAATAGTTTTCTTTGGTTGAAACAATAATATTGTTGGGCCAAGCAATAAAATAACCCTTGAACATTTTTCTCAAACAATGTGTAAAATAAAATAAAAGACAAGTTCGAAAATGGGATCTCATTAATATGATTGGCGTTTATTTGTTCTCTGATTGGTTTGGACAAATGAAATGATTGGCTATTGTTTTTAAATTAACAAGGAAAAGCCGTTCTTGATATTGACGTTTATTTTTTTTTATTTATGCGGTTTTTGCCAAAGTAAGCGAAAGACTACTGGACAAAAAGGCGACTACGACGGCGAAGCAGAAGAAAAAAGGGAAGAAGGGGAGGAGGAGGAGGAAGAGGAGCAGGAGGAGGAGGAGGAGGAGGAGGAGGAGAAGGAGAAGAAGAAGAAGAAGAAGAAGAAGAAGAAGAAGAAGAAGAAGAAGAAGAAGAAGAAGAAGAAGAAGAAGAAGAAGAAGAAGAAGAAGAAGAAGAAGAAGAAGAAGAAGAAGAAGAAGAAGGATAATGGCAAAGAAAGGAGAGAAAATGTGAAAGGGTCAGTGAGGGTCAGAGAAACCGAGACTAAAATAGATCTAGGATGAATGCGGTAGAGAGGAAAAATAAACAGAAAAAGAGGGAAGTATTGGGTTCTAAAGAAATACAGTTATTTCCAAATTAGCTGTTGTGTATAAATACTGCAATATAGTTGAAGTCTAGAGTGATTTCAATCTTATCATTCAGTATGAAGACGATGTTTACTGCGCTATCAAACCAAGAGAGATGAAAATAGTGATACTCAAAGATTTTTTGTGTGTAATAAAAGTTTAGAAGTTTTTTTTTTCCCCTTTCATGAAAATTGTGCTTCATGCAGCAGGAGCGCTTAAGGGTGTGCTGTTTGATCATCGGTATTGATATTTACAAGAACCTCCTGTTCAGGCTCGAGCCATATAGTGTTGTGTAATTTGTGGCGTCTCCTTTTTAGTTCATCCTTGCACAAAGAAAGGAAAAGGCCTGAGAACATTGCAGTTTTGACGGCTTACGTCAAGCTAGAAAGAAAGAAACAATCAAAGATTGAATTCCATTATTTTTTTGGGTCACCAATAATTCGTTTCAATTTTAACCAAACCCGTCATTGCTCTGTTAACACTTGTCTCTGATTATTGTTTCTTTTAGTAAATTTTTCAAACAAGGTTCTGTGATCAACAAACTTTCTCTATCATTCACTGAACACAGTAACACACGCATTGAAAATATTTCTTATATTCTAGCTTGATTTTTTTTTCTTTTTTTTTTGTTCAATCATAGGAATCGTAGTCTATGTCGGTTGCAACAAGATTGCGTTTTTAAAAACAGTATTAAATTCATTAAAATTGATAGTCAAGATGCTGGGTCTCCCTAGCGACTTTATGCTGTCTAGAATCTCTTCATTTTCATGTTGGGGATGATTCATCACTCGGTGAGAGTTGCAATCTGGCATGCCCGACCCCATCTATCAGTTAAGCACAATTCAGTGAAAGGTTGTTAATGTAGACTCGAACACCTTTTTATTTCTAGATAACTCTGTATATTCTATTTATTCCGATACCAGTTCCTCTTCAATTTGTATGAAACAAATCAAGCCTCTGTTTATTCTTACATTTTTCTGCCATGTTATCAAGGATTGTAATTAGATCAATGATTGATCAGACATTTGTGAAATATTTTTGAAATTCTGTTGGAGAGTATGGTTAACCCACTTACAGTGTTCTGCTACTTTCGTAATGAATGAATTATTCTTTTCGTTATGCCAAGTTCTTGATGAATTAGAGATTATTGAACAACAAATCAAAAGGATGTTTTATGTAACAAACAAAAAGTTTGAACAAACAATCAAATCCCAAACTCTCTGATTTAAGAACCTCATAAAAACTCACATTTGAGAGGAATTGGTTGGATGGTGGCGGGGCGTTATTCTGTTCTTTACTTCACTTCCTGAGCCTGACGCTTTCAGCATGCTCAACAAAATTTGTTTCAAAACAATGCTGTGAAAGCAAACAGCAATGAAAGCAAGCGGAACAAGTCTAATGTATTGCCTTTTAAAGTTAGAAAGAACGTGCTCTCTTTGAGAAAATAGAAAACCGTTTTTTGTTAAAAAAACTTAGTTTATTCCTGAAGTGTGCTGAGCAAATTTTCCCTATTGTCTAATCATTGCCTGAATTGAATAGATTCTTGGAATTCTAAAACACGTGTACCACCTTCCAAACAAGGTGCTACACGTGTTTGAGAATTATTGTTTGAGCATTTAAAAAGCCGGAACCCATGACGAAGAAAGTTTCTGGTCCGTGACTTTCAAAATACTAGATCTTTAATCAAGTGCTTTTATGAAACTATTTTAGTGCTACTATATGGTTGAGTAAAATAGAAACTTAAAATGCTGTTAGAAAAAAAAAAAAGTATGAAAAAACATTCATTTTTTTCAAACGTTTCTAGCTGACCTTAAAAAGCGTCGATATAAATGTTTAGTCTTATTTGTTAATGAAAACAAAGTCATCAAAACTGTCTGTTTTAAAACAAAAGTATTGCATATACTCAAGTGCCCAGTATCAGGGCTTTAAATCAAAGACAGAGAACTCGCAAAAAAACAAAGCGAGTTTTCACGCTTTACTCATTCAGTTTGCACACCGATGTGGAATCAGCAGAGCAATCTTTCAAAGTGTAAATCGAAATCTTATATCGATGAGATCGATACCCACTGAATAGAATCTTTCTGGTGAATGGAGTAATCGAAAAATTGACACCCGAAACCACATGTATCGCTCTCATCACATCACGGGCTGTTGGTTTCGATTGCCCTGCTATTAGAGAACAAATCTTACAATAATTCGCTCTTATTCCATTCTCTCTCTCTCTCTCTCTCTCTCTCTCTCTCTCATTCTCTCTGTTTCTCTTTCTCTGCCTCTCTCCCGTTCTTTTGTTCTCTTTCTTTTACACCAGTGTTCTCTCTTCTCTCTGGTATTTCTTTCTCACTGCTCCTTTCAGTCTATCTCTCTTCTACCAACATCGACTTTCCTCCCCCCCCCTCCACTCACCTGAACTTTCTCTCTCCCGCTTTTCTCAATCTACCTCGCTGTCAAACTGTTTCTCTCTCACATTTATCGCCATCTGTCTCTCTCTCTCTCTCTCTCTCTCTCTCTCTCTCTCTCTCTCTCTCTCTCTCTCTTTTCCTGCTCCATGTCTGCCTCACTGATTTCACGCACCATATCTCGCTTCCGATTCCTAAATACTAAATTAAAAAAGATGCATCTCCCAAACGTGGCCAAAAATAGCCGTAACCATTAACTCTGTAACGTCTCACTCTGATCACTGTCAATGGGAGGACCAAATGGGGACCATCAAACTTCTGGCGACCTGGGCGGTTTTAGGCAGTATCTTTCTAGTGCCCCACGTAGAGTGCGATTTATTTAATTTTCACTTTGTTCAGACTATGCAAAACCTGTCTGAAAGTGAGGGTATTTGTCAAAAGTTCGGATATGATGGACTGGCTATTGTAAGCTCACCCGAAGCATATAATTATCTACTTAAGATTTCACAGTTCTGGAGGTTTGTGCTTTCAGTTTCCAAAATCCTTTGTGCAAATAAATAAATAATAAATGTTCTAATAAGAATTTTATTTACCCGTCTTGGAATAGTCCCAATTTTGCTAGACGTTACATTTATTGATTAAAAGTCGCTCCGTATGCGTCTCATTATAGGTGAAAAAGTCTAATATTTTTACTTTTCCATGGTTGTTACTTCGCATTTTTTCTTCCTTTTGTCCTTTTTCCGACAACCAATGAAAAAAATAAGAAGCAGATTAAAATTAGGAAGAAGTTAAGTAAAAAGTTTTGGTCTTTGTTTTTTCTTGATTTACAGAAAACGTTTTTTTGTATATATGTGAAGATTCAGTTTTTTTTTTATTTCCAGAATGTTCCACTTTTCTTATATAGAGTAAAAAATATTCGTATTTTGATACTTCCAATGATCTGTATAATATGTCTAAATTAGGACTATAGTCGTACCTAATTTTTTTTTTCAACTTTAATTTGAAGCGAAGAATTCATAAAAAAATACTCCATCGATCAAAATCATAAGTATGTCTTATTTATTTTTCTCTTCTCCGATTGCTTTGGAATTAACATTTTTTTTTAGTAAATATTTAGCAAAGGGTTTAATACATGTTTTCCTTCTTACATCAGCAGAATTTTGTCCTTTTATTCAAACAGGGAAAAGCATAGTCGTGGTGTGTATGTCGGTTTCGGCATCGAACCGCTAACCAAGGATCTAATCTGGAGGGATGGTACACTCCTGGCCGCCGACATGCCATGGGGCAAGGATCTGCCAAACAGCACGTCTGCTTCAGACACTATGACGGGATTTGTCAATCAAGAAGGCCGGACTCGCCTGGGGGAAGGGGGAAATCCAAAGTTTGCCATTTGCGGAAATCGTAAGTTTCAAATCTTGAGATTGAAGATTAGCTACAAAATGTTTTTTGACAGGAATTATGAGATCACGCGGGAGTTTGTTCAGCAAGATTAAACTTTTTCTCGAAAAGCTTTGATCTCTGCGCTGTGTTGTCATTACAGTCGTGGTGGCTTTGTGATCTGGAAGTGGTTTTCAAGTATTGTTTAGAGATCAAGCGCAAAAGCATGGTCTAACATGAAAAAATATTCTATATTTCCGGAGATTAAAGTTGGTGTTAATATTTATTATTATTAAACAGTTTCTGAATGTTGTGATGACAATAGTCCTTTTGTTAAACTATAACTATAGGATCACCGTTAGGCTCACACACTTGTATGAATTCCAGTCAACCCCAAACAAGCCTGATGCTGTATGGTCGTTAACGTGCAATACATTTCCTTATTTTGTGAAGATTATGTTCAGAAAAAAAAAAAAAATATTCTTGAGCAAAATTTTAACAAAAGGACCTGCGATCTGATTTCGAACCAGATTCTACACTTGCAGCTCATAGGGATTTCAAGTACAGCGTATCTAATTAGCTGCTCTAATATGTTTCAAAATGAATAAAGAGCAAAGGTGGGTTTACTTGGACATGTTTGATAACAAGAAAAGCTCACTGACGACAAATGAAACTTCATAAGAGTTGGTAGGTGGGGGGGTGGGGGGGTGGGGGTGGGATTGCAAATGCAGCTTGAAAGTGTCGACTCCGTGTTCTCGGAGAGGTGTGACCCTGGCACATTAATGTTTTCCATAACTTGAAGGCTTTGAAAGATTTTTGTTCATGAAATTTTCTATGCTCACGAAAAAGAGGATAATTACTGATTCTGCATCATTTTTTTAAATTGAACGTGGTAGAGAAAATGCCTGCAACTTTTTTCAATAATATTTTAAAATTGTCATATTTTTATGAACAAAATTTGCTAAAAGTTTGCAGTTTACTAAAGGTTTGTCTCAATATGTTGCTCAGAAATGCTGCACTATAAGGTCTATACACGATGGAAATATTTTATTTTTTAGATTTTCTTGTTTATAAAAATAAAAGAAATTTTTGTCATAAAAAGTGGAAAATTTTTTAACTTTTTCGCCAACTTTAATATTAACTTTTTCCTAAAAAAAATTCTAGAAAAGTATCGAAATATTAAGAAAAGTCTCTCCAATTGTGTAAAGAGATGGTTGTAAAATTGTTTTGGAGGACATTTTTTTGACACCACCTTAGTTTTCATGGTTTGAAAAACTAGCCTGACCTTTGAGATGACCGCCTTGTCCATAACAACAAAATGTTAAAATGTTAAATATTGAAAAAGAAGATTATTCAGTCAAGTCAAGAAACACACTTTATGCATGGGGATTTAAACTAGTTTCTATCGATTCTTTTTTTATTTTGGGTCTCAGGTGCAGGTACCCGACTTCCTCCCCCCCTGCTTCATTCCTGAAACAGACAAGTTTTAAAATCCCCAGTTTCTCAAAGATTCTTCTACGGACATTTCAATTTTTCGTCATGACACTCAAATTTACTTGGGATTCGAACCCTCCACTTGAGGCTTGAGTTATGGATCTGATCCCGCATCTCCATTATGTGAGATGAACGCTCTACCGAGTGAGCACCCTCACATTTTCAGAGAGGCCACGGAGTCCATTTGTTCAACCTTTGAAAGCTCGCTGCGCGCTGCAAACGTTCGACCTAGCGTGCTGAGATCCATTGTGCAGCGCGAGTTCTAAACAGGCTCAGATTACTCAACTCAAAACCTGCTCTCTCTGGTTTGGCCCGCCCTGTTTCAGCGAATTCAAACAGAATGCATGACATCATGTGACATAGGACAACCAATAAATCAATCAATTAATCAATCAATTCGTTTTAGCTAATATGTCATGTAATTCTTGTATTCACTGAAGCGCAAAACCGGAGTTTCCTGGCGGAATAGAGGGCTCTTTATTGTTTCCCATCACACAGGAGCTTCAGAGAACTTTAAAAGAGAACAAGCTAGCCTGAGGGAGTCTCTGCTGTGTGTAATTATGTGGCTGCTTTAGGGCAAAAGCGATATGACGCATGCCAGTGTGCACTGGATATTCCGGAAAAGGCGATAATCTATATCATTTTCTTCATTTTTTCAAAATTATCTTTTGTTTCCAGTGGTTTTTATTTGCTTAACGGAAGCTATTCCATGCTCCAACTACTCTAGTTCATAGGATTGTTTTTACTTTTGTAAATACTCGAGTGCACAATCTAATGTACAAATTTGTCCTAGCCTCTCTTTATGCATTCCATCCATCTCCTTGTATCTTTCTGTCTGTCTGTCTGTCGGTCTGTCTGTCTGTCTGTCTCTCTCTCTCTCTCTCTCTCTCTCTCTCTCTCTCTCTCTCTCTCTCTCTCTCTCTCTCTCTCTCTCTCTCTGGGTCTCTTGTACTTTCCTCACTCACAAACACGTTTCTGATTTTTGTTTGAGAAAAACAGATCTTCATCAATGAGACCCTATTTATATTTTTTTTTCCTGTAAAAGATTTTTATTAATATGCTTTCGCATTTTTAATTTCATTTTATTTGATAAGACGTGTAGGACAGCTTGTCCAATACACACCTAGCCTCACCCTTAATTAAAGAAAAATATCGACGACACCCCTTGCATTACTCTCTCACAACGACAATTCTGAGCTTAAGATGAAAATTGCGATAGCTTCGTAGTATTGTTATTTCTTCTTCTTCTTCTTCTTCTTCTTCTTCTTCTTCTTCTTCTTCTTCTTCTTCTTCTTCTTCTTCTTCTTCTTCTTCTTCTTCTTCTTCTTCTTCTTCTTCTTCTTCTTCTTCTTCTTCTTCTTCTTCTTCTTCTTCTTCTTCTTCTTCTTCTTCTTCTTCTTCTTCTTCTTCTTCTTCTTCTTCTTCTTCTTCTTCTTCTTCTTCTTCTTCTTCTTCTTCTTCTTCTTTATATAAGTATAGCTATGAGACTGTGCGTTCAGATAGATCAATCGTTTAAAAATGATTAGCTTTATCATTCTGCCAAAAACGTATAACTCGACAAATAGAAACATTTCTCTAATCACGATCAGTGTAAACTGAGCTAGGGATTTACTCTATGAAAAAAGATATTGGTTTATTGAAAATATAGATCTACAATACTGATACATTGTTTTTTGTGTTTTTTAATAGTTCTCTTATTTTGAAAAAAAAAAAAAAAGAAATTGGACGATTTGAATCCGAAATAGGCTTGTAGTTGATTTGTTTTGCCGCAAATATGACTGTGGTGTCTATTTATCTCGTCAATACTGGTTTTGCCACACCTTAACCTGTCGATATTTTTTAAGTTGTGAGGAGAGAAATGTCTGCTTAATGTAATTAATCTTTGTTTTAATTACACAAGATCTGAGATTAGAAAAATCTTGTGAAGGATACTCTTACTTGCAGCTAACATAAATTTATCTTTTCTTTTATATTTGTCTTTCTCTCTTCTGACTTCTTTTTTCCAACTTGAAATATTCTTCTTCTCATTTTTCTTCTGTCCTCTCTTTGATACTCTTTTAAGAGCATCCACTCTTAACCCTTTTTAAAATAATTTTTCCCTTTTTAACTCCTCTCAAATTTTTTCCTTACATTTCTCTACTTTTAACTTTTATGTCTCCGTCCTTCCTTCCTCGCCCACTCATACCATTTTCCCCCTATTTTTGCATCATGTGTAATTCCTTATTTTCTTTGTTTTCTTCCTCTACACTTCTTTGGCATAACACTGGCTATACATGACCCTAATTCTCCACTTTCTCCTCACTTCTTGTTTTTTGGTTTTTATCTTTCCTCTTCTCATATAATTATTCTCTCTAGGCGTAGAACCAACCTTCCATTAGAATTGTCGTATTTTACTCTCCTCTTCAGAAATATAGGTGCAGCTAGAATCAAGATAAGGACTTGAATGACATTTGCAAAGCGTTATCCTCATTATGGACAAATCATGACGTTACAAATACCACATATTCGAAATTTTTTCCAAGTCTATCTGATTTAGCGTCTCTTGTTGTCAAAAGTTAAGAACGTCAAATTTGAAATAAAATAATGCTAAAGCTCATGCCAAAATGTGCAGTATGAAACACCTAGAAAGTAAACGAGTATGTGTCAGTGAGCTAATGAAAGTGACACTTCACGAATGAAAAAGAGATGGAAGAGAGGGAAAAAGAAAGAGAAAATGTAAGTGGAATACTTCGAGTTATATCAAGAAGGAAGGAGTGAGAGAGACAGTGAGGAAGATGGATATATACAAAGGCAAACAGAGAATAGAAAGATATCTACTGAGAGAGAGAGAGAGAGAGAGAGAGAGAGAGAGAGAGAGAGAGAGAGAGAGAGAGAGAGAGAGAGAGAGAGAGACAGACAGACAGACAGACAGACAGACAGCAGACAGACATACAGACAGACAGACAGACAGACAGACAGACAGACAGACAGACAGACAGAGAGACAAAAAAAAGAAAGAGAGAAAGAGAAGACTTCAAAAAGTTTGCTTTACATAGATTTGAACCTGGACTCCCAACCTGATACAATTTCCGATTCATCATAGCTGATTACACACGATGCTTCAAGAAATAACTTCGCTAATTGTTCTTGTAACGTAAAGACTACACGCTCACAGCCTGATTGACTGGCATAAGTCTGATTGTCAAAAAGCTGCTAGTTCATTGAAGCTTGATGAAGCATAGTTAGTAGAACGTTAATCCTCAAAAATTGTCGCGTTATTTGCAAAAAGAACCATCGCTTTAAATGTCTTTTTTTGTAAATTCTCAAGTGAAGCTTCAAGAGTTAGGTTTATTTTATTACTACTTCGTTTTTTCTTGAAATCTTTTGGAAGTGCGTTTGTTATGATTTTCTGCAAGGGCAACGTTTTGAGGGGCATTTTATTGGCATTAAAATTTGTTTTCCTACTTAGAAAAGAATCGTCATTTTGCTCTTTGCATAGATTTGTATTCAAATACAGCTCGAGAGGTATAGAGCACATTGAATTTTCAACATGTGACTTCTATTGCATTATAATTATATCTAGTGCGAGTTAGGTTTTTTATCACTTTTTTAAAATTATGCAATATTTATTTTACCAATCTTACAAACTTAATTAATTTCTACCCTTGATAGTAATTTCACCTGACGTATCTGGTACCAACCAAACTTTGAACTGAGGTAACTCCAGAGGCACATAAGTTTCAAGCGTATAAACACGGCATCAGATATGAGCAGTTCTCGTTTTCAAAACAGGAATGTCCTGTTAATGGCCGATCTTCTGGCTAAAAGTGACGAGTTAAACCTCTTAGAAAAAGCTACGTGGGTCCAGGAACATAGAAGAAGCATGGAAAGCGTTACTGGTCTATGTTCTCTATACAAAGTGACGAGTTAAACCTCTTAGAAAAGCTACGTGGGTCCAGGAGCAGGGAAGAAGCATAGAAAGCGTCACAGGTCTATGTTGTCTATACAAAGTGACGAGTTAAACCTCTTGGAAAAGCTACGTGGGACCAGGATCGGTGAAGAAGCATGGAAAGCGTCACAGGTCTATGTTGTCTATACAAAGTGACGAGTTAAACCTCTTAGAAAAGCTAATGGGTCCAGGAGCAGGGAAGAAACATGGAAAGCGTCACAGGTCTATGTTGTCTATACAAAGTGACGAGTTAAACCTCTTAGAAAAGCTACGTGGGTCCAGGAGCGGGGAAGAAACATGGAAAGCGTCACAGGTCTATGTTGTCTATACAAAGTGGCGAGTTAAACCTCTTAGAAAAGCTACGTGGGTCCAGGAGCAGGGAAGAAGCATGGAAAGCGTCACAGGTCTATGTTGTCTATACAAAGTGGCGAGTTAAACCTCTTAGGAAAAGCTACGTGGGGACCAGGAGCAGGGAAGAAGCATGGAAAGCGTCACAGGTCTATGTTGTCTATACAAAGTGACGAGTTAAACCTCTTAGAAAAGCTACGTGGGACCAGGATCGGTGAAGAAGCATGGACAGCGTCACAGGTCTATGTTGTCTATACAAAGTGGCGAGTTAAATCTCTTAGAAAAGCTACGTGGGACCAGGATCGGTGAAGAAGCATGGACAGCGTCACAGGTCTATGTTGTCTATACAAAGTGGCGAGTTAAACCTCTTAGAAAAGCTACGTGGGACCAGGAACAGTGAAGAAGCATGGAAAGCGTCACAGGTCTATGTTGTCTATACAAAGTGGCGAGTTAAACCTCTTAGAAAAGCTACGTGGGACCAGGAACAGTGAAGAAGCATGGAAAGCGTCACAGGTCTATGTTGTCTATACAAAGTGGCGAGTTAAACCTCTTAGAAAAGCTACGTGGGACCAGGAACAGTGAAGAAGCATGGAAAGCGTCACAGGTCTATGTTGTCTATACAAAGTGACGAGTTAAACCTCTTAGAAAAGCTACGTGGGACCAGGAACAGTGAAGAAGCATGGAAAGCGTCACAGGTCTATGTTGTCTATACAAAGTGGCGAGTTAAACCTCTTAGAAAAGCTACGTGGGACCAGGAGCAGGGAAGAAGCATGGAAAGCGTCACAGGTCTATGTTGTCTATACAAAGTGGCGAGTTAAACCTCTTAGAAAAGCTACGTGGGACCAGGAGCAGGGAAGAAGCATGGAAAGCGTCACAGGTCTATGTTGTCTATACAAAGTGACGAGTTAAACCTCTTAGAAAAGCTACGTGGGACCAGGAACAGTGAAGAAGCATGGAAAGCGTCACAGGTCTATGTTGTCTATACAATCAGTCTGACGCACTGTCGATTTTGTCTCGGGGAAACAAAATTGGCCAAAAATTAAAGGAAACAAACAAAAAAAAACAAAACAAAACAAAATGAAAAATAGCGACATTAATTAAACGAAAGAAAGCAATAGACCCCCCCCCCCCCCCTCTCCTACCCAAAATAAAAAAAAGGTTATACATTTTTACAGCAATAAGAACTGCAAGAATAGAAATGGACTCTTGAGGAACAGAATGACGTTTTTTAAATATTTTTGGTGGTTCAGATTCAGATATTCTTGCTAGAAGCGATTTTCTTTCACAAGATTTGCATCGATTGAACTTAGGAATGGCGGTAAAGTTTGAACATAAAAATCACCTTATCTAGCGCGTCCACACTCAAATGCTTTAAATAAAAATATTTTTGGAAAAGAGTAAAAATAATACACTTTTTAAAGGCAAAGCGAGAGTTTGAGAGAATATTAGATAAAATCTAGGAGGTGACAGATATTGATGGAATTTTGTATGACTCTGTCAATAATTTCACACGTAGTGTAAAAATATGCCATCATAGATTTAAGAAACATACTCGCGAAATCTACCTTATTTTCATAACGATAAACTGCTCGAATCCCAACGATTTTTCCCCCAAAATGTTGGCACTTTTGTCGATGCATTTTCTCGAATTTTTCTTCCCAATACAAAAATGTTCTTGCACTGTCCCATTCTCTTGTGCTTTATGATCAAACCAGTTCTTTGTGAATCTTACCTTCACTGGGAAAGATCCTGGATTTTTTAAATTCTCAATTTCTAGTTAGAATTTGAGTTTTAAATTTGTCTGTTTATTAAAATACAGTTTTCATTATTTTAATGGCGATTTATGATTTCAGAAACGAAAAGGAATCATCTTTGTGTTTTTTTTATTGCGGATTTTCTCATATATTATGTATATTCCAAAGGTTCTACTAAATTATAATGTTGCTTAATGACAAAGAAGTAGTGAAATAAATTTTAATATATATATATATATATATATATATATATATATATATATATACAAACACACACTCACACACATTTGTCTAAATTAAGCGCTGTGTTAAGAAACTGGCCCATGTTTTGAAAACCGCACATACTGATGTTACTGCAATGTTGCATTAGTAAGGTAAACAAATCTTGATGTAAGTGCCTACTTTAATATTTTTTTCAATACCAAGATATCCCTTTTGTGATTATTTAATACTGGATGCCTCGTTATCTGATATACAATAACATCAGAAGAGATAATAGGGATTCGTACCGTCCAAGGTGTTTACTTCTTTGACTTTACATATTTCGTCATATCTGTCCGTCTTATAGAAAATGCTGGATAATATTTTCCCATATTTATTTTTAGAAAAGTTTAAAGGAAGAGATTAGAGCATAGTTAAGGCCAAAGTTTGGTTGTATTCTGAGCTCAATGGCTAGATCTAGAAACTTATCGTCACCTAAAGTGGCTCAGAAACTCAACCAATCAATCAATCAATCAATCAATCAATCAGGTGCCCTGCTCTTTACTGTATGCGATCATGACCTTCCACGCATCTCTACCCCTCTTCGCTTTCAGTGCTTCTGTCACTCTTCTTACTTTGAGCCACTTTGTTAATCCGGTGAATATCTTCTGTCACTCTTCTTACTTTGAGCCACTTTGTTAGTCCAGCGAATATCTTCTGTCACTCTTCTTACTTTGAGCCACTTTGTTAGTCCAGCGGGAATATCTTCTGTCACTCTTCTTACTTTGAGCCACTTTGTTAGTCCAGCGAATATCTTCTGTCACTCTTCTTACTTTGAGCCACTTTGTTAGTCCAGCGAATATCTTCTGTCACTCTTCTACTTTGAGCCACTTTGTTAGTCCAGCGAATATCTTCTGTTTCACTCTTCTTACTTTGAGCCACTTTGGGTTAGTCCAGCGAATATCTTCTGTCACTCTTCTTACTTTGAGCCACTTTGTTAGTCCAGCGAATATCTTCTGTCACTCTACTTTGAGCCACTTTGTTAAACCATGAATATTCTGTCACTTCTTTCATTTTTGAGCCACTTTGTTAGTCCAGCGAATATCTTCTGTCACTCTTCTTACTTTGAGCCACTTGTTAGTCCGCGAATATCTTCTGTCACTCTTCTTACTTTGAGCCACTTTGTTAGTCCAGCGAATATCTTCTGTCACTCTTCTTACTTTTAGCCGCCTGTTAATCCAGCTAATATTCTGTCACTCTTCTTACTTTGAGCCACTTTGTTAGTCCAGCGAATATCTTTTCACGCTGTTTTTCCCCTACTGCGTTT
>JAWDGP010002344.1:57500-62683 GCA_033675545.1 Elysia crispata
CATAAGTTTCAACCTTTCCATCAAAGATAAAAATAACAAATCGCTTCTAAGCTGTAGTTCACAGCTCAAATAATGGAATGAAGGTCGGTTTTCCTGGTTATTATATACTGCACTTTGTGTTCATGGTCCTTTTCCGCAATAAAGTGAAGGCGACAAAAGGAATTTCTAAACAAGCCGCTGAGGATGTGCATCAAGCTTTTAATATAAAAGAATACATTAATTAAGAGAGCCGATGTGACGGCTTGTTTAGGCCTACATAATAATTTTGTAGCTGAAAATAGGCCAAAGCATGGAGCTAAACTTCACAGCTGGGTACTTCAACACACAAGGTGAAGCTCAAACAAGGTTTTGAGGAGGGGATGCAGTTATCTAGAAAAAAAAAATTAAACAAGATTCGCATTTTTGGATTCTATGCGTTATCATATATAAAATAAAATGAATAACAATATGGAAAAAAGGAATAAGATGATAACAACGGTAATAATAATAATGTGTAATAATTCTTCTTCTTCTTCTTCTTCTTCTTCTTCACACACTTCTTCTTCTTCTTCTTCTTCTTCTTCTTCTTCTTCTTCTTCTTCTTCTTCACACACACACTCCTTATTCTTCTTCTAATCTTCTTCTTGCTCTTCTTCTTCTTCTTCTTCTTCTTCTTCTTCTTCTTCTTCTTCTTCTTCTTCTTCTTCTTCTTCTTTCTTCTTCTTCTTCTTCTTCTTCTTCTTCTTCTTCTTCTTCTTTCTTTCTTCTTTCTTCTTCTTTCTTCTTCTTCTTCTTCTTCTTCTTCTTCTTCTTCTTCTTCTTCTTCTTCTTATTATTCTTCTTCTTCTTCTTCTTCTTCTTCTTCTTCTTCTTCATTCTTCTTCTTCTTCTTCTTCTTCTTCTTCTTCTTCTTCTTCTTCTTCTTCTTCTTCTTCTTCTTCTTCTTCTTCTTCTTCTCTCTTCAAAGTATTCTTCTTCTTCTTCTTCTTCTTGTTCTTCTTCTTCTTGTTCTTCTTCTTCTTCTTCTTCTTATTCTTCTTCTTCTTCTTCTTCTTCTTCTTCTTCTTCTTCTTCTTCTTCTTTCTTCTTTATCAGTCTTCTTCTTCTTACTATTGGTTGTTGATGCAGCGGCCATTGTCTGTGTTGTCGCTATTGCTCATAATTGCTCCAATAATGTAAATGGATTAAAATATGATTTGGTAATGCTCCATTTTTTTTTGTTTCGTATAGTGTGAAGTGTCATGATTTAAGTCCTAAAAACTGTGGGTTTTTCTTTTCTTTTGCATTCATTCGTCATTTGACTTCCTGTATCTAAAACACACGTCGTGAATGTCGAACGGATCTGGTGTAAAGAACATATTAACATTCTGAACGTGTCTTCGAATCTAGACGTAAATGTAAAGATCACACACATAATGATATATCCTTTTTAACATGCGACCCTGTTTTTTTTATGGAAATCATTTGAATCGGCGTGCAAAAAGGCAAGGTAAATTTTTTTTGCCAGCGTATTTCAAATTGTTTCTTTTACGAGTAAATCACGCTGTGGAATCACGACGCTAGATTATAAATGGTTTCGTGCTTATATACCCTTGCACAACACACACACTCACACACACACCTCCATTGGTGTAGGCTACATTATACAGATGTATTGGTGACGATAACGTAGACTTAACCCAGAAGTTATGTTAGATGAATAGATTCGATGTTTGAAAAGCACAGACAAGCTGATGTATACCCCTGTTATGATAAAGTTGATACACTTGAATAAATTTACAGCCTGGAGATTTTCCCCAAATTCCTATTTCAAACTTCCAAATCTAAAGACCTAATTTAACAACAATAATTTATTTACTTCTTTATTTAATGCGCGTCAGAGAGATCAAGCGTCTCTATGTACAGTATTTACTTACAAGTTGAATAATGAGACAAGCAAACAATAGTTTCTGTTGATGAAATGACAGAAAGTAGGATTATTCGTGCTTTTTTCATGTCACTAATTTTTACGTTTATATTTAAATCTAAAATAAGATTAGTTTGGTTTTGTTTTAAAGTAAAGCCTGAGCAATATAATGTCGAGGAATCAGTAACTTTTGCAACAACAAATATGTTTAACTGGTAGAATTGTTTGTGATATCAAGGTACTAGAAGAATACACATTTTCTTTTTTGAAAAACGAGAACCTACTGCATACAGTTTATATAGATGTAAATAACAAACAACAGCAAAGGACTATTTTTTTGATACAATGGACTACTTAAGACAACTTTCTCGAAGCATTTTATAATATTATATATATATATATATATATATATATATATATATATATATATATATATATATATACTATATCACCATTCTAGAAGTAGCCAATGCGGAATGTGATAACAGCTAATGGCGACATGCCCTCTCTTCATTTCTTGACGCCTCGTTGGGTTTGAGAAAAGAAGTGTTTGCGCATGAAACAGAAACGTTCCAGCAGTGACATTCGAAACCGTTTTTTTTTTCCACTGCATACTTCGATCTTTAAAACTGAACAAGTAAGAAAAATACACAATGACCCACAGTCATGTTGGCACAAAAGAATTCAGCCAAAACGAGAAGCTAGCAGTTAGGTTTAATATCACTGACTGTAGAACGTTTTCTCTGATCATAAAAAGTCCATAATCAAAATCTGAAGAAGTCTTTTTTTAGTCTGCAGACGAGTTAATGTATGTGAAGGCTGTGAAAATCCTAGACACTACTGAAAAAATTGTACCGTTTTTTGCGAAGGCATTATATTAGAGATCCTATTACAGGAAACGAAAGGAAAGTTTTTTCCTCCTTCCTCTCTTGAGCGGGCTGAGACGTCTTATTCAAAAGATCCCAAATTGTTAGCATAGCGAGGAAAACTCGTTATACAGACCCAAACTACGCGCAGCTCAAGTAAGTTTTTTTTTTTAATAATAAAAATGATTATTTATACCTCTATAAGCAGTGTAATGTTTCAGGATCCGATTATTTTTTCAAATGATTATACTACAATTTGCTTGATTCAGATTCGTTGACGTTTTAAGAAGTTTAATGTAAAAAATGCAAGTGTTCTACTGATCATCTACAACAGTAAGTGGACAGAAAACCAATTCAACACGAAATATGTGGAAAATTTCATCAAGTCATTTCCATCAGATTATCATATTTGAGGCTAAAAATCTTCCAAACTATAGGAATTTTGAAAATTCATACTTCTAAAAGTATTTTCCAATGTGACATATTTCAGCGTGATAGATCAACTGCAGCCATGTTCACCAAATACTCTTTAATCCCATACATGTCAAAATAAAGCAATAATTAATTATTCCCACCATCTCTGAACCAGATGCAGCTCAAATTTTCACAGAGTAGTGACTTTATAATTATCACTAAAGTTAAGTTTCAATAACACAGGTACACTTTTACAGATATGAAATCGTCTCACGTTATGATAAATTTACACTGACATTAGCCTAGCCCGTACAGTACCAAGAGAAACCATTTAATTCACTCTTTGCATGTGCCTCAGGATTTGATGTGTAAAGCTAAGTTTTTTTTCTTTTTGACATTAAAGAAGGAACTAATAAGAATACTAAATTTTCGCTTTCGAGAGAGAGTGATATAAATTGCAAAGTTAAAATGCAGGAGGAGAAGGAAAGGGAGGAGGAAGGGATGAATAAAAAGATGAAAAGGAAGGAGAAGGCGAAGAAGAAGAAGAAGAAGAAGAAGAAGAAGAAGAAGAAGAAGAAGAAGAAGAAGAAGAAGAAGAAGCAGAAAAAAAGAAGAAGAAGAAGAAGAAGAAGAAGAAGAAGAAGAAGAAGAAGAAGAAGAAGAAGAAGAAGAAGAAGAAGAAGAAGAAGAAGAAGAAGAAGAAGAAGAAGAAGAAGAAGAAGAAAGGTTCTTTAATGTGTTTGTGTTCTTATATCTCCAATTCCTTGAATATTTCCAAAATCAGGCTAAAATCGACGTAACTGACGATAATAAAGATACTACCAAGAGTAGTGCGATTTGGAAGGTGTAGATTGAGGAAGAATAGACAAAGAGTTGATGGGAGGTATAGAGTATTGTCAAGTGATAAGAAGATTATCACAAAGGAGACCCTCAATTTTACCCGTCAATCTGACAAACACATCTCATTGAACTTTCACAGGACTGGACAAGACAAAAATACGTTTTCTTTTGTGTACCAGAACTTCCGCGTTGGCTGTTTAGTTCTACTCACAATGGCTTGCATCGTGCCTGGAACATCTGCCATGCCGACCAAACTTAGGCTTCAATTCAACAACAATAAAGATCGGAACTTAGTGTTTTCTTATAAGGCAATAGAGAGGTACCTGTCTCTTTGTTAAAACAAACGTATAAATAAGAGAATTTTACATTGCAATGGTACATAATATGTTTAGAAGCCGGAAAATTTCAAAGAAAATGTGTATTGGGGCTTATAGTTATCTTAGAACACTGAAGGGGCTGATGTGCAATCTTCAGTCACCCAATGGTACGAATCTTGGATTGCTCTTACAATGAAACATTAGTTTCTGCAAATTACTGTCTTGCGCTAATGGTTCCTAAAATTCCATCTTTATAAAGGTAGTTTCAAGAGGGTTCTTATGTTTATTAAATTAAAAGTAAAATTTCGAGGGAAAAAAGTTCAGCGTTAGGTCTATCTCTGAATGCCGAAAATTTATTATAAGTTAATTTCATTTTTATCTACTTTTCTTTCATACAGACAATGATTCTAAATGTACCAGGTGTAAAAATAGCAACAGGCACATTAGCATATTGTTTTTAAAACACCAGTAAAAACAAATGACACTGCTTCTAATGAAAATAATAAATCAAGGTCAAAGAATTATTTTTAGGCAGTAATGATGCTTATCTTAGTGGCGATAAAGAAAAGAATATACGTTCCTTTGATTTAAACCAATGAAAAGTACAAAACATTTTTCCTTTTCTACAGCCTTTTCAGATGTTTTTGCAATGAGAGAATGACGAAATGTCGCCAGAGTTACAAGTTAAATGAAGAAAACCGAAACTACGAAGTTAACGTAGAGGTATAAGATGAGGAAACAACTGTAGATCATGTGGTCGGAGACACTTTTTTATGCCATCCTGGAACTTTTACATCTAAAGGCAAGATAAACTGCGCACGCGTATCGGATCCTTTTGACTTGTGCAAGGGATTGGATAGC
>JAWDGP010002345.1:0-37500 GCA_033675545.1 Elysia crispata
TCTCTCTCTCTCAAATGCCCTGTCTGGAACAGACATCGGCGATCATGATTTTCCACCTGTCCCTATCTTCCGTCGCATCCGCAGTAAGGCTATGTTGTCTTTGTTGTTTCCTGTCACAAAAAGAGCTCCAAGCTATCAAGAAATGTAATCCTTTGTCTACCTCTGCTTCTTGTACCTTCTATCTTGCCTGTAAGAGATAAAAATTCAGTCCCTTATGTGACATATGTGTTCTAAAAATTTCAGTTGCCTTTTCCTTATTGTGTTTACTTGAGAGAGATCTCTCTTCAGTTCGTTTCTTCTAATTTGTCCTCTTTTCTTTCCATGATATTCTTGCCATTCTCCTGTAGAACCACATTTCCGCTGCCTCTAAATTTTCTTGGTTTCTGCAGTTATTGTCCAAGTTTCGCATCCATAATAAAAGTGTAGACCACACATATGTTTTCAAAACCCTCAATTTGGTTGAAAATGATATATTTCTATTTTTAAGAATGGTGCTCATTTTTTTGGAAAGAAGCCTTTGCAATGGCTATTCTCTTCTTAATTTCAGTCCTGCATTTACCGTCAGATGTCAATGTATATCCTAGGTATTTGAATTTCTGTACTTGCCTGATCTGTTCTCCCTTGCTAAAGCTTGTATTCTGGATTGTTTTCTTCTTAGATACTACCATACATTCAGTCTTTTTTACATTTAGAGACAATCCCAGCTTTTCACTCTCTTCTACAACAATATTTAGAAGCTTTTGTAAATCCTCTTCCGATCCTGCTAATAGAGAAGTATCATCTGTATATCTTAGGTTGTTCAGATTTTCACCATTCGCTTTGAGTCCTTCACTTTCATCCAAGTTTCTTAAAATTACTCTTCACTGTACAAGTTGAACAGGTTCAAGCTTGCTGACATCACACAACCTTGTCTTAATTTCCTTTTTAATATTTGTGTACTCACCTGAGTTCTCCATCTACCCTTTCACTGCAGCAGTTTGATCCCAATAGAGATTTCTAAGCACCCTCAAGTCTTTTCCGTCAATATCTAGCTGATTCAGCATCTCAAACAACTTTTCATGCTTTACCTTGTCAAAAGCTCTTAGAATAGTCAATAAAGCTATTATGTAGAGATCCTTTTGAACTTCAATACATCTTTTCCATTAATATTGATAATGTGAATATTGCATTCCTAGTTCCTTTGTCAGGGACAAAAACCAACTTGTGTTTTAGCTATCTCTGGTCTTAAGCTCTTGCGCATTCTAAGCATCAGTACTCTCAGTAGAACTTTGGTAATGTGGCTTCATCAGACTAATTGTTCTATGTAGCTCACACTGAGTGGCACCTAGAATTTTTGGCAAAGCTATAAATATAGATTTTGCCAAGTCTTCTGGGATTGTTCCACCTCATCATAAATTGCATTGAGAAGTTTAGTTGTTATCCCTATACCCATTTCTTCTAGAGCTAGAATTATTTCTATTGGTATCCCATCGGACCTGTAGCTTTCCCACGTTTCATTTTTCTTATGGCTGCCTCTACTTCTGCTTTTAAAATTGGTGGGCCATTCTGTGTTTTTCATTATTGCAGGTCTCTCTCCTCTATTGTCTTTTGTAAAGCTCCCTATGTATTCTGACCATCTTTGTTTTAAAAACATCTTCTTTATTCCATTAGCACTGTGTTCCGTTTTTTAGATTTAATGCAGTTTGTACTGGTGCGGCTCTTCTTTTCCACTTACTTCCTTTATCTTTGAATGCATATATTTACTGTCTAAATGTTGATTTTGCTCTATTTCTTGATATTGTTCATTTATCCATTTTTCTTTTTTATTTCTATTGCATTTCTTTTTTCACCTCCTTGTTCAGCATTTTGTATTTCTACTCCTGATCTGGATTTTAGTGATTTCCTTCTTTCTTCCATTAGTTCAAGAATTTCTTTTGTTCATCCATTTCTTGTGTTCTTTAGCTTTCTTTGGTATTCTTGTTTCCTAACGACCTCATTGGATTGAGTCTTTGATATTAGCCCAAATTGTTCCAGCTTTCCAGTGATACTATCAAGAAGAGGCAAACTTGTTTTTAATACTTTGCATTGTAGTAAAATTGTTCCTTTATCTCCTGGTCTGATTTGAGTAGTTCGACTTGAAATTTTGAGTGGGCTTTATAAGTAGCATAATTTCAATATGGCCGCCGGGGAATTCTAAATTTTCGACCTCTATAAATAGCATAATTTCAATATGGCCGCCGGTTAATTCTATTTTTACCATCTTTATAAAAAGAATACTTTCTATATGGCCGCCGGGAAATTCTATTTTTACCATCTTTATAAATAGCATAATTTCAATATGGCCGCCGGGGAATTCTAAATTTTCGACCTCTATAAAAAACATAATTTTAATATCGCCGCCGGTTAATTCTATTTTTACCATCTCTATAAATAGCATAACTTCAATATGACGGCCGGTTAATTCTATTTTTACCATCTTTAAAAACAGCATAATTTCAATATGGAGGGGTTTGATCATCTTTTAAACATCAAGAAAATAGGGTATATCTACAAAAAAACTTTTAGTGTTATTGCAATTTTTTAAAAACTTGAAGTGACGTATATCAGGACACTTATTCAAGAGTTTGTAAAAAATGAAGAATCTATTCATTCAATTTAAGTATTTATGAAGCTCATTGTAACTTGAACATAAGGGCATAACTAACTCAATATAGCATTTGACTGACTGACTGAAGGTAATGGATTTGATCGTTCTTTGGATTCTTTAGTGGTGTAGTTGGATCTCACCTTGCCAGCCCTATTTCTGACTTGACAGAAAGCTGTCCTTCTGCTGAAGATGTTCAACAAACCTGGGGAAAATAAATCTCATCAAAGCAAAATTTCCATATGAGCAAATCGTATAATTTAGTTTTTCGTGTCATGGAAATCCAAGGGGTTTGGCCTATCCCAATTAAATCTGCCGGCTACCTGTAGATTGAATCTGAATGTCGTTCCTACCATTTTTTGTTGGTCTTTGCATTTACATGGTGGCTGCTTCAATTTTCAGTTAACTATAATTTGATATACATGTAGGTTGGTCATGAATGGACGGGGCATCGTTCTTGTTGCTTGATGATTAGTTTTAAAAGTGATCAGCTGAAGCACATATTGTATACATCTTAAAACAGGTATGAATGGTGACAGGATTTTGGTAAAAAATTCTTTTTTTTTTTCTTTAACCATTTGCAATAGCGCTTCAAAAAAGTACAATTACAGTTGTCACATATATACATCTCATTTGATGATATTTATTATAAATCCAAAACTGCATTTTCACATAATTTTAAACTTTCCGCAGTGATATGTTGAATTTAATTTAAAACGGAAAAAGAACCTATGAAGCTGTACATATTACAGTAAAAGTTGTTAGCAATAAATGAGAGCTGTAGAATCTGATCTTAGTTTCTAGGAAAAAGGCCTTCATTCATAAAGTAGATTATTAAGGTCTCAATCTGTATCTAGGGTTAGTTTAAATAAACGGGAAGGCCCACATCTGACTAATACCAACTCTATATCGAGATAATGTCGTTATAATTGAAGTTTACTTTGAGAGAAGTTTGTTGCTAATGTAAACAAAGAGATGAGACTGTCTGCTATCAGCGAAAATGTCTAACATTTAAGGGAAAAGAGGCTTATAAATTTTTTACACTTCTCGAAGGTTAGAAAATAATGAGTTTATTGGAATGGGGCTTAATGTTTGCAATGTTTTGAATTTTTAAGTTTCCCCATCGATGGAAATAATAAAAATTAATCCAGCTCCGACCGACCGACCGACCGAAACATTGTTTATCTTTAACTATAATCACATGATAAAAATAACTGCCTCTTTAATAAAGAAAACCATGAAAATAACTTGACGGAGGTCCAATATCAAGCTATAAATAGATTTTGCGGGTGCCAATTAGCTACACTCGTTATCTTGATTTAGATTATTTCACATTCAAAGATACATAGAATACAACACCGAACTAAAAGCAAACTTGCACTGTTGCAAGATTAGGTTATAAACTTAGAAATAATGTTTAAAATTTTCACCAAGCAGTGATTTATTTATATTTTGTCTAGACCTGACCAATTTAAGAATTAGATTATACGTAGGCCTACTAGAGTCTAGATCTAGATTAAATAAAATCTAAGTTTGTTTAGATTAGATCTAGATTCGAAAGTTTTAACTCAAAATCTAGATCTGCTTTTGATCGTTGTTGATGTTTTAACTTAAAATTAAATCAGTCTAGATCTAGAATCTACTTCTAATGTGTAGATTTATATTAGTCAGACACTGCAACCTAGAATGAAGTTCAGAGGAAAGATTGTGGACACAAACTGCATTCATCATTTCAGCAGTAAGTAAATTACTATCAGTATCACTAGTATTAGTGCCCGTATTCAAAAGAATTTAATGCTATCATTATGTTGTCGTTAACTGGCTAACGCATGCTTTAATTTAACGACGCATTTAAAAGACAAATTTTCGCTAACGACAGGTCGTCAGGTTATCGTTAGGGAGGACTTTTTAAAGAGAGCTAACGATCACGTTAACAATAGGTACAGGCCTACCCTAAAAGTTTTACGATCGCTTTAATGGACTTAGGGGACGAACACTTTCAAATCATCAGTCATTATTGAACTCATGAGATTTTGCCTTAGGCTTGCTTTTAGAATTAGAACATTTTTTTTTAATCAAGCCCAATGGAAGCCATTATTTAAAGAAAAATATTTCATTCTTTATTCAATAGGGTATTTAAGATTGTTGCTTATTCAGAAAAAAAACCCCAAATGATTTTAGAAAATGAAATCTCTCGAAACAAAGCAATTTCAATATTGGACTTTTTAAATGGTACATAGAGTCAATCTCTTTTTTCTTGATGAAATTTAGATAAACGTAATGTTTTAGTTACAAAAAAGTACAAAAGTATTACATTTCTTATTAAATGCATCTCTTTGTTTTGTTATTCATCTTTTTCAATCTGCAGTTTTCAATAAACAAAGAGTGGAAATCTTATTGTTTTCCTCCAGTACCTTCAACAAGTTACAGGGACTGAAAACAGGCAGCTCAACAAACTTATTAATAAATATGTAAAAATGAACTTATTAATAAATATGTAAAAATGAACTTTTTCATTCCAATATTCTAAATTGAAAGGTAATTTACAAGATTTACCCACTACATGTAGACTATATATGTAATAAAAGGAAATATATCATTTTGCAGAAGTGCAAAAATTTGTTTTCTTGAATTCTTTAAATGATTAATTGTCCTAAAAAAGAAAAAAAAAGGAAATAAGAATAAGAATAATTGAAGACCTAAAATAAACCAGTCAATTGGAGTGCACCATTTAGAAAAGTTTTTCTGTTTAGAAAAGACGTTAAAAAGACCAACTACATGATCAAATTTGCTGAAGTGAGCAGTGATATTTTAAAAAGACATTGAATTAAGAAAATCGCCACTGTGATAGAAACTGAATATTGCTGAAATTGGACATGCTGATCTCAAATCAGATGTTGCTCATATTTTTATTCAGATTATAAAAAAAAATAAATATATATAAAAACTAACAAAACATGTGAGAGGTAGAGAAGTCATTTAGTAATGGCTAAAAGTTTCAGTCATTATAAAATTCATGAGATTTTGTCCTAGGCTTTCTTTTAGAATTAGGACATTTTCTTTAATTAAGACCAATGGAAGTCATTATTTAAAAAAAAATCATTTCATTCTTTTTTCACTTGGAAATTTAAGATTATTGCTTATTCAGAAAAAAAAAAAAACCCAAATGATTTTAGAAAATCAAATCTCACGGAACAAAACGATTCAATATTGGACTTTACAAATTTTACATAGAGTGCAATCTCTTTTTTCTTGGTAAATTTTAGGTAACCATAATGTTTTAATTACCAAGAAATATTTAAGTATTACTTTTCTTATGGAATGCATCACTTTGTTACGTTATTCAACTTTTTCAAACAGCAGTTTTCAACAAATAAAGAGTGGAGATCTTATTGTTTTCCTCCAGTACCTTTAACAAGTTACAGAGACTTAAAACAGGCAGCTCAAAAAATTTATCAATAAATTTCCTGCAGTAATAATGAACTTTTTCATTCCAATATTCTAAAGTGAAAAGTAATTTACAAGATTTACCCACTACATGCAGACTATATGTATATTATAAGCGAATATCATTTTGCAGAAGTGCAAAATGTGTTGTCTTGAATTATTTAAATGATTAATTGTCCTCAGAAAAAAATTTACTTAAGTGAGCTGTGATTTTCGAAAAAGGCATTGAATTAAGCAAATCAGGGTGGAACCACAGACTATATCTAGTTGCTGTTGGATTAAATTAAAGGATATCCATTGCAAGCTCTTTTATGTAGTGCCTAAGATACTGTATTATGTAATTTCATCTCAATTGAGCTATTTTATTTTTTTAATACAAACCAGGCGTAGAACATACATTTTGCATCATTAATTTTTGTGAATAGTTATTAAAAAGAGTAAATGTACAGATTTCATAAAATAATGAGCATGTTATGCCCATCAGAGAGGGTATTTTATACCTAGAAATAGTAGAATGTTTTCACCTATGCTTTTCATTTATAATCATAATCGGTAAAGACTTTTCTGAATAAATTGGAAAATGAGAGTAACCAGGAAAAAAGCCATAATATACATAAGAAGGTAGTCAAACCAAGGGATGTTTATGCTTTAAATTCATCCTAATGTTAGCTGCATTAAGAGAAAGTATTGCTACAATTCCAATTCTTATTTTTTTTTTTTTACACTTTTATAAGTAATATATATAACCATTTGCAGTATTATACCAATAGACATTAAGGAAGGGCCTTTCCCATCTAAATCTTGAAAAAAAAATTGGAGAGGGCTATAATGATTGGAAACATTTTACCCATATGAAATTGAACACATAATGTAGTCTAGGTGATCTTTTAGGTTATTTAGACTCAGTCAAAGAGTAAATTATGCATAGGCCTCTTACTTTACCTTAATAAGGTTTCCTTTAAGGCCTTGATCTAGATCTAGGCATAACCCTTGTATAAATCGAATGAGAGATAACATGCTGGGAATTTAGTTAACTAAACTTTTACTCTTGAAGTCTATTCTGAACAGCAATTATTGTTCCACAACATCTTACACTGCATTGCATTGAGTTTCCAAAGTCTAGATTAACTGTAGGCATTGTACGCTATCGTTAGAAAATGTTTTGAATGCGACTTAGTTAACGATGTTGTTAGAAATTCTGTTGAATACGTTGTACATAACGATATCGTTATAAAGACATTTCGCTAATTTTACATGTGCGTTAACTCCAAAATGTTTTGAATACGGCTATAGATGAGGCTGGAACAAAACTCAATATAGAGAGACTCATTTATTTATTTACCAGTGAAACAGTACTTGTTCAAAAAATTGGTATCTCTTGACATGGATTTCATTTTTTAGATTCAAATTCATTTAATAGCATAAATTTTCTTCGTAGATATTGAAAAAAAATATCGTTTGTGATTTTGGTCTTCAATTAAAAAGCCTCTTTGAAATTTCTCCAGTAAAAATTAATATAGGTCTCCTCTATCACATGATTGTTCCACTTCCCAGTAAACTGTACACATTTTAAAACCAAAAGAAATAAACATAGTCATAATAAAATAAATCCCATTATTAAGAGCTTTTATCATAGGCATAATTTGCAAAACAGAAATTAAAAAGGATTTTTCTTGGTGACTATAGTTTTGGACCTGTTACTAATTTGTATTATTCTGGGCTTTTTGATGCAAAAAATTTATGGAACTCTTCTAAATATATATATATATATATATATATATATAAATATATAAAATCAAAATTTTCTTAATTTCATAATATCTATGAAAACATGTTTCCCAGTAATTAAAACACACTTATGTTTGGATGTTTGTAAAAACATTGGTATGATAATTATTATCAATAGACGTATTTGTCTTGTTTGTCATAGATGTCGTTAACACCATCTCCAAACTTGTCAAGACATGTATCATGCGCATCACAGAGGATAAAGTTTTCTTCATTTTGTCTGAAAGAGTCAACGATGGGGGTGCCCAGATTTGGTGTGAGCTTCCACAGGTAACAATAATGTCTGGTAAAGTCTGGAGGGAGTGAAATGTTTATCATTTTGCAAATTCACAAAGTATAAATTTGGAGGAATAATTTGTCAGAATACACTTGCCATAGATTTATTGGATGGCACGCTGTCAATTTTCATGTAAGGTGAAAATTTTATGTGATTTAATTTTATTTACATAACACTATTTAACCTTTTTTAATTCCATCCATGCAGGAACTATCCTAATCTGAGTCATTATCAATCATAGATTTGACAAGACTTTTATGCATTAATATCTGTATGCCTCTGCCACTTTGTATTTCAATCTGAATTAAGAGCATTTAAAAATCAATATGTTCCATTTGTATTTTTTTAATTTAATAGTTTTTCAAAAATAAAATGCTTATCGTTTCATTTCAACATCTTATGTTTTCTTTTCACTAGAGTCATTTCTTCGATGAGTTTGCCATGGAGGGTGTGTCGGCAGAATCCAATGAGATCTACCTTGAGGTAGCGCCCGACCTCCTAGTCAGGTCTTTGAGAACAGCTCACTCAGCTAAATGGGTCAAGGTCAAGCTGACCAAGAAGAATTTCCCATGCCTAACGATAGAAGTTGATTTGGTTTGTTCCCTTCCCTATCTTTTCAGTTTTTTAATAATAATTTTTTTCTGTCATGCTCATCTGTTAACAATGGAGCCTCAGTGCTCTAATCAGAGATATTTATACTCTGCCACCTTCAAGTTAAGATTTTAGACATTCATTTTATAACCCTGCCTGGAAACGTCTAGCCGAATTTGCATTTTTCCCATTCTGTGCTACTGGTTATGTGTGTGCAAACCCAGTGGCAAATAATGTTCAAAATGTTTTCTCTAAAAATGGTGAAGTAAATTAAAAAAAAAAAACAAAACCCTTAAAGATAAAATGAAATCTTGTTGTTGCCTAATTTTTGCGCTTCCTAGGCTAATATCATGGCATATATAATTTGAATATTGAGATTTTTGACTCTATCAGGATTTTCCCAAAGCTTACTGAAGGGGGTTGTCAGACTCATAGCTGGAATATTTTTCAGAGGTTGAATCTATAATGCCTAACTTGATTTTTTTTTCTTTTCCCCAGCCCAGTGGCAGCGTCCATCAGAGGTTGGTGATCCATGATATCCCCGTCTCTGTTGTAGCGCGAAAACATTGGCCAGATTTTACAGAGCCAGAAATGCCAAGATTTGATGTGAGTTATGCTTCCTACATAAAGAATTTTTTTTTTAAAAGAAGGAAGGTAAAAGTTGTGTTTCTTATTTTCGACGAGAACCTACTATGGAATATAAATAGCCAATTAATATTTTTGCATTTTTCTGAGTTTATGCTAGAAGCAGCTTGAAAGCATGTCGTGCAATTCACTGTGGACTTAATAATAATAATAACACATTTTAAATGTTTAGATTATTTTTAGACACAGCTTTAATCTGACTCACTGCAATAAATGAGCATAAAATTGATATGGAGGCTGTTTTATTTTTTTTTTTCAAATTTTGCATGAATTCCATTTTGTTCACAGCATACCAAAAAAAAAAAAATTTTTTTTCGATTTTTGGGAAAGAATTGGTGTCCTTGAAATGCTTATGTCGGGTTGGGCCTACTTGTATTACTATAGTGAATACCATTTTCATGTTTTATCATTGTTTGGATCCTGTTGATGGAAAAGCAGACAGATCTACATTCAATCTCAATCCAGGTTAGCATAGCCATGCCACAGATGAGACTGCTGAAGAATGTTGTAGACAAGATGAAAAATTTGAGCAATTATGTGGTGAGTATCTTAGGATTATTGAATTATGTTTTTTGTCTTAATCATTAGTTGTTATTTTTGAAAGTTTTGTCCTTGTTTTGATTGTACTGTTCTTCTTATTTTGAGAAATATCATCACAATCGTAATAATTGAAATCTTTATACTTCAGATGCCAGGAGATTGTAACTAGTACAGTTAAAAATTGTCACTTTTTGGAAACTTTCAAGATTTAAATTTCATTATATTACTCTTGTGAGTATTTTCTTATAATTTCTTCTTTATTTACTGTCAATATGATAAATGGATCAAAATGCAAATTTTACTATTAAAATGATTACATATGTGCTGTAACGTTAGGGGAATCCATTTTTTTACATGAATGTTGATCTTTGTTGTTACTATGGAGACATTTTCTTCCCTTTTCCCAGTCATTGTCAGCCAACAACAGCGGAGAAATGAAAGTGTCAGTAGAAACAGACATGGCATCCATCAGCACCCACTTCCAGAACCTCTTTAATCCCTCCTGGAGTAAGTCGCTATATACTGCATGCTTTTACTTTTCTGAGGAAACTCGCATTAATGTCTCTACAATAAGGCTGCAAGTCGAAACGTGCATTTGTGAGCTGAATGGTCGCTTGGTACCATATCTAAGAGTAATTTGTTGTTCATTCTTAGAAGTTAAGAAAATGACACTCTTATATTTCTTTATCTAGAGATATTGAAGAGGAAAAAGGATAAAATTTGTTGAAGTTGCTTTATTTTAGATATAAGAAAGATAAGATTTCGGTAGGTGCATGGAGTTTTTAATTTCAGATATGGGTTTTTCTCACTTGTTGCTTAAACTTCAGCAGAGAATTTACTTTTAATTCAAAATGATTATTGTCATTACATGTCATCTATTTGCAATAAGATGGTACTGTCTTTCATTTTTATTTAGACAATGAAGATCTACATTATGCCGTTTTATTAAATATTGAAAGTTATTGTTAGTTTCGGTATTCCATTACTTTAGTAACACAGATGATACTTATTCCCAAATATCTCAAAAAGTTCTCAATTGTTAAATTGTAATCTTCACCTCTATGATGCATTCTTCTCTCAGATAAAGACAATACCCAGACTCAGGCTCCGATGTCTCAAGACAGGGATCCGCAAGAGTTTGCCACTTCTCGGGTGGACATTCGGAGATTTGCTCAGTTCCTCAACAGTCAGCAGGTCAACCCTGACAGGGTCATATGCAGTAAGCACTTTTTACGTCTATGATAGGCTTAAGTAATCTGCAGGTTAATCCTGACAGGGACATATGCTGTATGTACTTATTGCGTCTATGATAGGCTCAAGTACTCTGCAGGTTAATCCTGACAGGGTCATATGCTGTATGTACTTATTACGTCTATGATAGGCTCAAGTACTCTGCAGGTTAATCCTGACAGGGTCATATGCAGTATGAACTTTTTACGTCTATGAAAAGGTTTAAGTATTCTAAATCTAGTGCAGAGTTTTTATCTATGTGACAGCTTATATGATTTCCTTTTGCAAAGCAAAAGCTCACATGCTTATTTGACCCATCACTCATTGATGTTGCTGATACCTTAAAAAAAAATTTTTAATCATAGTTTTTGTTTACAATTATTTTTAGAATGTTTATTTCACACTCAGACTATATCTATGCATTCTTATTACATGTGAACTTTTTATTTAGACCCTCTTTTGTTTTTTTTTCTTTTATTTCTAATACTGGCCCAGATGTCGTGCATCATCGCATGCTGCACTTCTTCCTTCTCCATGATGATGTGTCCCTGCAGTATTTTTTGCCAGTTGTTTCCAGATAACCAATCATCATATTTGTCATTATACCTTTAGCAAACACTGTAGCTTGTGATAAGCATCTTTATTGGAGACTGTGTACATAATCCAGAAACCCTTTGAGTGTATAAGAATAGGTTATTTTGGACCATAATTACAAATTGGCATGAGACTAGGTTATACCTTTCTCTCAGCAGAGGGACAAAATTCCTGTTTCAAAAAACATCTTCAGGCATATCAGTAGTGACAGATTATTGGCAAATTTCTGAATTCAGAAATCTGAAGGAAATGGTCACATGATAGTCTGTTTGGTAGTATGGTGGGTGCTAACTTAACTGAGTTGGCTGGATTACATGATAGTCTGTTTGGTGTAGTGGGTGCTAACTTAACTGAGTTGGCTGATTACATGTCTGTTTGAGGGTGTAGTGGGGGAAAATCTTAACTGAGTTGGCTAATTACATGATAGTCTGTTTGGTGTAGTGGGGAAATTCTAGCAACTGAGTTGGCTGATTACATGATGGTCTGTTCGGTGTAGTGGGTGCTAATAAAAAAGAAAAGTAACTTAACTGGGAGTTGGGTGATTACACTGATGGGCTGTTTGGTGTAATGGGGGGGGAGGAAAACTTAACTGAGTTGGCTGATTACATGATAGTCTGTTTGGTGTAGTGGGGGAAAATCTTAACTGAGTTGGCCTGTGATTTTACATGATGGGCTGTTTGGTGTAATGGGGGAAAATCTTAACTGAGTTGGCTGATTACATGATGGGCTGTTTCGGTGAAATAGTGGGGTGAGAAATCTTGGCTAGGTTGGCTGATTACATGATGGTCTGTTTGGTATAATAGAAATAACTGAGTGTAGATTACATAATAATCTGTTGATGGCAGTAGGAAAATCTTAGCTGAGGATTGGCTGATTACATGATGGTCTGTTTGGTGTGGGCCGGGTGGGGGAAAATCTTAACTGAGTTGGCTGATTACATGATGGGCTGTTTTGGTGTAGTGGAGGAAAAAGGTTAACTGAGTTGGCTGATTGCATTATGGGCTGTTTGGTGTAGTGGGGGAAAATCTTAACTGAGTTGGCTGATATGGGCTGTTTGGTGTAATGGGGGGAAAATCTTAACTGAGTTGGCTGATTACATGATGGGCTTTTTGGTGTAATGGGAGGGGGAAAGAATCTTAACTGAGTTGGCTGATTACATTATGGGCTGTATGGTGTAGTGTGGAAAAAGGTTAACTGAGTTGGCTGATTTACATGATGGGCTGTTCCGGTGTAGTGAAGGGGGGGAACCTAAATGAGTTGGCTAATTTCATGAGTCAATTATTTAACCTCTTCAGTCCCTGCCTTTTACATTATTTTTCTTGTTTTTGGAGTTTATTTTCCCTGTAATCATTACGGGTCTTTTCTTTTAACGTGTCATTCCATCATATTTTTTTTTCAAAATAATGTCATAATTAAGATAATTACTTAACTGAAACTTGTATGTTATTTTGCAACTGGTTTGTTTGAAGGATGCAGAATTTGTAGGGACTGAAATATTGAAATGTTACAACTAATTTGAGATTATCATTTTAATTTAAAAAATAAAAAATTAAAAGATTTCAGATTACACATCACATGTACATCTCTAAATTTGGATTTCTAGTATTATTTGGTTCAATGTGGTCTGCTTCTATAGAATTCTGAGAGAAGCTTAGAAGAACTTTAACATTTGAAAGCAACAACAAGTAAAAAAAAAACAATTTGAAAAAGCAACTGAGACTTCAGTCAACTTCTTTAAAGAGATTTATAAATCTTTTAATTAGAATAATTTTACAATTGTTCATTGCTCTGAAAATTTGATATTAGGAACAGTCAATAAAAAGTGAAAAAAGCTAATTGTTCCAAAACATTAGCTAACATGAACATTTTTACATTTTATTTGAATCATAATAAGCATCATACTTTTGCAATCTCCTTAAGTGATTACCTTAACTGATATATTGCCTGAATATTACAAATGAATCTTAGAACTTTTTCTTTTTTCACATTGCCTAATATGGAGTAGTGCTTGAAAAAATAATTCGTTTATGACACAAAACAAGTGTACACAGACAGGCAATGTTGTTTTTGTCCCACATATAGGTAAAAGTTTATTTAATTTTAATTTACATAAAATTTCCTGATTAACATAACAGAGACATAGAAGTAAAAAAAATTTGCTCTCGTTTTTTATGTGTTTTTTTTTCTCTATTACAATACTTTTCTCTGTATCAGTTTCAACACAGTGGACATGTTTGGATGAAAACCACAAGTTGAGTTGAGGATGCTTCCATTCCCAAAAGTGAAGAAAAAAAATGCATTACCACAGAAAAGATAGATCTATGTCCTTTAGTCTTCCTGTTAGATCTCCCCCACCGCCCTTTTTTTTTCTCTTTTGAAGCATACATAAAGATCTTGAGAAAATTTATACAACATGAAAAGGACATGGTGTTTGCTTTATAATATAGTATTATATATTTGGTTACCCATTGAATTATTGATATTCTATATCTCAGATAATATCCACCACATTGAAATGTAGAATAATCCAGTCTATCCACCACATTAAAATGTAGAATAATCGCGAGTCAGTAACTGCTCATCATTACGGCTAAAACTTCATAAGTCTATTTGAATTCTGGCCTTTTGCATTGTAAGAGACGGTGTTCCTGAATTTATTGTGACTTAAAAATTTATTTTGATTTTTACTCTTAACTCTGTCGTACTCATGTAGAACACACATGCAAAAGAAACAAAATTAAGGTGGGCCCCAAAATATTTTATTTTTTACACACCAAAGTGCTCACATGTAAGATAATGTACATCTATACATTATGAATGTCTCAAAACCAGTGATAATGAGTCATAGGTCAGAAATATTTACATTTAAAAAAAATGATAAAAAGGGAATGTCTGAAAGTAAATAATGCCTTCTTTTAATATCACTATTTCACAAGATTGAAAAAAAAAAACGTCAGACAATAATTTTCACAAAGTTTTGATCTATGAGACGGTAATGAAAAACGCGCTATTCAATTGACATCAACTACTCTAAAATGTGATATGCAGGCCTCACTCGACACAATTGGACTGGGTAGCAGAAACTACAAGTTTCCTACATTACAGTCGACTCCACTTAGAAATTCGGAATTTGGAAATAACGAAAATTTCCTCATTACATGACCAAAAGAAACGTCCTCCAAATTCATCTCTACTTTTCCTTTGGAAAAAAAAAAGACTTCTATATGAGGCATGTCCAAAATTTTAAAAATACTGCAACACTGCCATTGTGACAGAAATTGAATCTTCATAGTCCGACTGTAAATACTCTCAATTTGTCAGCTAAGCAACAGCAGCTGGATTTCAACTGCATGGTAGGAGAAACTAATCTGAGCAGTCTGGGCAGTAAATATTAAGATACACTGGGAGCTGGCAGTTAGGGCCGGACATGGAGGTGAGCGGGGTTGAATACATGTTTATTTCATGTATATTTTAGTGTTCTTAGACAAGCTTAAACGAGCTGATAGCATTCAGAGGCAAGTAAATATTTACAGGTAACAGGGCTTGCCTCTAGGTGGCGAGCTACATTTATATGTATGTCGTGCATGTGACTGCGAGAGAAAGAGGCTGTGAAAACCCAAATTAGATATGGGTACACACCCAGGGATTAGAAGTAGGGGAAGTGAAAAGTGGTCTTTTAAGAATATACAGCAAATTTGTTTGTTGGTCACCGGTACCAGAGACAATCATAATAGCTACCGGGATTGGATTTTTCTATGTGAGAAAATATAAAGGGAAAAGAAAGAGAGAAAGATGTTCCAAATGTGGCAATACATGATAATGTGCTTCAATTAAAATTTATAAGAAGTTGCTAAAGTGTACATAAATTCAAATGATACTACAAGTAAAGCCCATGAATTCAAAAAATTGATACGTTGCTAAAGAATCTACATGAATTCAAATTATTAAGTTGCTTAAGAATCCGCATAAATTCAAAGAGCTGATACCAGGGTACGTTAGCTTAAAATTTGTAGGCTATATGAACTCTGATGATCTTTTTTTTCTGTTTCAATTGGTCCTGCTTTAGCTAATATCACAAAGAGTTTTGTTACTAAGACTCAAATCTGAAATTTTGCAGTATCTCGTCAAAACAGGATTTATACTTTCAGTCATTTCTTGTTGTTGAACATTTCATTTCCACAAAAAAAAAAAATACCCAAGTAAATGATAACTCAATTTGCTATTTTCCTTTTGAACTTTGAGCTTCATACGACGGATCAAATGTTGCCTAAGAAGAAAGAAGACCAGTAAAAGTAAAACATGCACTTCCAGTTCCACCATTTCAGATAATTTTTGCACAAATAAACAACTATGTGCTCAAACTACAGTTACGACAGTGCCAATGATAGAACAGCAATTTACAGCACATTGCAGTGTTATATTTACCAATGTTTCTTGTATCAATGATAATCATGTAAATTCTACTAAATATATGAGTAAAATGCCAGTGGAAACACTCAAAATAAGATCCCATCCAACAAACAGTCACTTGAATTTCTAAGATAATATAAAATGTGTCACAAAACAGAAGAATTAAGACAACATCCCAACACTGCAGATTTAATTTTCTCAGTTTAAAATAAAAAAAAATTATGCCTATTCTAAAGGTGTGCGGCGGTGTGTCTATGAAAAAAAAAAAAGGGGGGGGGGTGAATTTACCGATTACACAAATTACAAAATCAACCAATCAATCAAATGAAAGCAATATTGTTCAAATCTCTGCATTAAGCAATCAGCCTAGTAGAAGTATAACCAAGATGAGAAATATACAAAGTGCATAAGCTAAAGTCAGAGAAATATACGTGGAAACATGATCTTGTTGATCCTTAAAACTCTCGTGTTGAAAGCAGTACAATTTAACTGTATATAGCAGAAATCAAAACATTACACATGCACTTACACAGATTATAAATAAATTAATAATTGAGAGATGGGCAATATTCTAGATAAAAAATTCACTTACAATGATATAAGTGATAAGATGATAGGTGGCCAAGGGTTTCCTGCATTCAGTTATAGATCTACAGAAGGTATCATTTAAACATCTTTGTCAGTATTAAAAAACAATACAAATGGCTGAGGAAAATCTAAGTGACAACATTTCATGGCTTATGATTGTGAACATTTACAAGCAATTTCTTATGAGATTTGAAAGAAGCAGAAATCATCAGTATCAAAGAGGGCAAAACTGGTTTGATACGCCCCAAAATTTAGATGCGAAACAATTGAATTTAGCATTCCCATATGTCAATATAGCCATATAAGCCATATAAGCAGCAAACGAGAAAAATAATGAAAAAAGTCCCGGTAAGACCATTAAGTGTGTGAAGACGAAGAAACCTTTCTAATGGAAGGCTGACTTAAAACAATTTACATTCTGCAAAATTGGTCTTGGCTTAAAGTTGAATTTGCTTTTCAAATGTAACCAAGGAAAGTTTAATAGATAAAAAGAAAGAATCAGTAATTCAGTCCTCAAAACAGCTTTAATTGTTCTCAAAAGTCAAGTAACACCTAGAGAGGTTAGACTTGTCACAATTTTTTTTTTTCGGCCAATGAGTGGCAATTTTACAAATTTCCTTTTAACATCCCAGTATTCAGCTGTTTTGCTAGGGTTTAAACTTTCAAACAGATTGCATAACCTTACCCGCAATCTGTTTCAGAGAATTTTCATTTATAAAATAATGACAGCACCAGTTCTAGCAGACTAAATTGGATTTAAAGTAAAAAGCATTGAAGTTCGGGCATCTATTCTCCGATCATTAGCCAATATGGAGGGGAAGGCCATGACAATATTTGCAAAAAAAATTGCACAGCAAAGCAATAATCTGATACAAGTGATAGTCAAAATAACATTATGGCAAGGAAATAAAATTATTGAAAAAATCCTACTGCCGGTCACAGTAACATAACAATATTGCACACAGCATCTACGAGTATCACATGAAAAAAAAACCAACTGATAGTTTTTAGTTATCCACAATCGGTTCTTTCTACATCAATAATTATTTCAATATCTCCTGGAATGTCATGTGACCTATGAATGGAAAATCCATTGCCTTTTTAGTTTCACTTTGAGTCACAGATCAAGACTTAATTCTGAGGTGTATGCTTCCTTATAAAGCTTCCATTTGAGTATTTGAGTCAAAAAGCTCCGTTACCTGACTAGCTCAACAGCTAGCTCGCAGAAAGTATAACTTAGGCGAATATAAAAGAAAACGTAAAAAAAAATCAGTCATTTTCATATTCGCCAAAGCTTTTACGCTACACTTTTGGCCTCTGTGTCTGACATCATTTTCTGCGATGCCTCCAGCTCCACTTGTTGTTTCTTTTGAGCTTTCAGTCGATTCTTTCGTTGCCTGTAAATAAATAAATAAATAACAACAGAGTTATCATAAACTTGAAGAGCAAATATAAGCGTTGAATCTTAGAGATAGGGACTTCTTTGTAGCAAGAGCATGAGGAAATTCTATAGTCTCTCACTCAGTTTTATTTACGGCAGAGATTAAAAAAAAACAAATTCCTTTATGAGACAATGGGAGACAACACTTATAGAACTAACAATTCATGATGGCTAGTGACTTGCTAGTACATAACCGGGTATCATGCATTTCTCTAACTATCTTTACAAAATAGAGTCCAAGCGGTTGAAATAATATTAAAACTTTACCTTTTGTAAAGCCGAATAGAAACTAGAACCACAACGCAGAGCAAGAAAACTACAGAGCACACAATGCCTGCGTAAGCCCCCTTTGTCATTCCGAACAACTTTCCGTCACTCTCTGTCTGGTAGAACTCTACACGGCCATCAAAATTTTCATATCCTGGGTGCAGAAATGAAAGTCAGATGAAGAAAAAAAATATATTAGCTCAGGTTCTTGTTTGATTTAAAAAAAAAAAAAGCAAGGAACTCTACATCAAGTTGAGCCATAATTATCTTCAAGCAGAAGTGCTACAACTGCCACAGTTTGTGTTGAAGATATTTTCATTACAAAAAATTCAACAGTGATTCAAATTTATTAAGGCTTATAATATTTACAATTGGTGAAAAAAATGAATTTTGTATTAAATTTTAATTTTAGATTCTCCTAAATGAATTATCATTGTTTCAGTCTGACTAGAGCTGAAGAGAGGAAGTAATTTCTGTAGATTTTTTTGAGTGTTAGTAGATTCAAACTCAGAGTGATTCTAGAAAAAGGTGTTTCATTACAGATCTTTACCGGCAGTTATCCAGGCCAGCTCTTTCTTCTTGCTTTACAACAATAGAATAAGATAAACTTTTCTTTTTATTAGTGTCATGAACCTTGCACTATATATTAAAATAGGGCAACATTTAGAGTGATGACTATAAGATGCCTCAAATCACTTTGGTTTGAAAAATGTGATTTTGTTCTTCCTAATTTGCAAGGATTTGCATTGCAAATCATAGTGGGTGGAATTTATTTAGGGGTGGGGGAAAGGGCTTTTTGTAAATATCCACAATGTTTGTTCATATCTGAACAAATAGAAAATAAAAAGAAAAAAAAAATTTTTACTCATTTTTTTATATCAGAAATAATTTGATACCAACTAACACGTAATTTGCTGAAAGTGTCTCGTGAAAGACGCAAGTGTTGTTACAAAGTACAGAAGAGAAATCAAACATGATAAGTACAAGTGATGAATTAAAGCAAAAGGCAGAAGAAAAAAAAAAGCAATTCTGATTTTGATTATGGCTTGCCTCCTCCTTGGGGAACACATTGAAAACAGAATAATTGCTTCGACTTTTCTATATTTATTTTTCCTACATCCAAATCACTGGGATTAGATAGTACATAAACTGTTACAAGATGCACAAGCTTTGAGGGGTTTAAATAGAAAAAAAACAGATTATTATTAATATTTTATAAATTAATGTTTTCAGTTTATCTTTAAAAGGCCAAAATTTTAGCTATTATGTGTATTCTATCATTTTCAGTGAACTGCAAAAGGCTGTCTTTGTCTTGGAGTGACAGTTTAATGGTTCAAGTTCAATGATACGTTATCAAAAGTTGTCTTGCATTTAAAAAAAAATCGTTAAATAAATTCAAAAACGTTTCCCATTAAACAGTCGGCACAAGGCCTGGTGAAGAGGTTTTGGACAGTACAGCTAGTCTGTTTATGAACCATAATCTGATTAATTAATACATTGTAATCTACGAAACTATGACTAAGTATTTAGAGTCCTACATATCTAAGTTGCAAGCAAACTGGTCCGAATATAAACAGTACTAATTAGCATCAACGAAGTGAGTATTGATTGTCTATTCCTTTAAACTATGTCACGAGCAGGTTTTAAATCTAATACTTGACAGTTGGGCTTCTATGAAAATCAATTGAGACCAACAAATGTCCTGGGCTGGATAGAAATGCTACCTTTCAACATTTAGTTTTGCTTAACAAAAAATCCATTTTTCAAAACTGTTCCTGAGCACTTGAAATTAACCATTTGGTGTTGAAATATTTTCTAGTGTTAGCTATAATTATGATAAAATCAGTCTTGTATGCCTGAAGTCACCCCACATTATTAAATGAAAATTGCAAGATTAAACAACACTGAAAATGGCTGCATGCAGTAAAAGATTTTGCATGTCCGCTAAGAGTGATACATTTTGTCGAAAGGCTGCCCCTCTGTTAACACAGGCTGCTATAATTTTCAGCACTTTGATCATGGTTGTGGCAAACTGTTTATTAAAAAAGCTCATGTAACTATTTATGATTGAAATAATTTGACTTAGTGACATTTTTTAAAGGACATTTTCCTTTAAAGAGAAGAGCCTATGTAACATAAGTGTTTGTTTCTTGACACTGTCTGTCCTGAGTTTCTGTATTTTCATTACTATCTGGTTAGAAGAGCCTTCTAAACTTTGATATACGATGAAAACTTAGGAAATGAAAATAAAACAGAACTGCAAGAAACAGCAAAATAAAAAAAAGAAAATGATTATGAAGAGAAAGAAAAAACAAAACAAAAACAAAGCCAGATCAGGAGAGACCACCACCTCAGCAGCTGCGTACAGAGAGCTCAATTACACAAGATATGAAATGTAAAGCAGTTTGCAAAAAAAAATCCCTTCAATACTCACATATCAGCAGAACAAATATAAGGAAAGTGATGAAAAAAAGAAAGAAAATCACCGAGCAAAACCTGTTTTGAACAAATCGGTGAAGCAAGAATCATATAAAAATGTCCCCAGCCGTAAAGGGCAAATTGAGGTGAGAGTCACATCAAATATGTTTCTAAGATAACCAGTCATTAACTATAATGTGAAATATATCCATTTGTAACAGAGTACACTACTGTGTAATTAATGTTTTGAAATAACATGGAAACAATATGGGATAAGAAAGATTTCTTTCTTGAACTGGGCTTCATGAACAATCATTTCAACAAAAGTGCACACGATTTTGCTTAATGAAAATACAGCTTAAACGATTAGTTAAGCAAGTCTGAAAGTACAAAAAAAAAAGATTAATCCAAAATCAAAGCCCCAAAAAGAGTCAATTTGATAAGCACAGAATAAAAAAAGGAAACATAATAAATACTGAAAAAAAAATTATCATGAACAAATATCAAAATATCACAAGTGATTAAAAAGGGAGTATATAAATAATGTTATCGCCACGCATGATGGGGAGAAGTGTAAAGAAAAAAATCTTGAACAGGAATTCTAAAATGATCAAATTACAATTCGTTGTTCTTATACAACCTCATCTGATCTGTCCAATTAAACTTTTCTTTTCAAAAAGAAAAAAGGAACATGCAAAACAATTCCAGCTTTGTATGACTGAATAAGTTTTGAAATGTCGCTCCCAAAGAACAAAAACATATCCATGTACAGTGGAAACCTCATAATTTGAATAGTATGGGAATGGCTTAAATCTTCGAATTAAGAGTATTCCAATTACAAAAATGGGTATAACAGAGTCTAAGACTCATTGAGTGAGTGTGTATTGAGCCTGCAACGAGCAACCCTCCCCTTCCCCCGTCCCACGTTGCTAGCAGTATCAGTACAGATTTGTTACTGGCACTTAATTGTTAATGCATCTGCTCCCTTCTTGATTTGTTAGCGCACTGATCAGGCTTGCTTGGGCAGTGATTAGCATTCCTTGCTGCTTGAGAGATGCATGTAGCACTTTTGTGATGCCTTATGAGGTGGTATCAACTTCGAATTAAGAGAATCGAATCAGAAAGACTTCGAAATACGAGTCCGATTCTATCAAAGCCAAAGAGAAAAAACAACCTATCATCTTGCCAAGTTCAGTTTATGAGAAATTCGAATAACGAGACTTTCGTTTTTGAGGTTTCCACTGTATCTGCTTTACCATCAAATGACTGTACTAAAAATAAATGTGGGAAACATGCTTTCCCAACTGAATGCAATGCTGGCTGTTGTACTTGTAAGCATCAAATTTGTTACCGCAAGATCTTGAGTCCATTGCATTGATCAATGGGCTTTGTTTAATGTGTGAGAAGTGAAAAAAAAACAGAGGGAGGGGAGGTGGGGGGAGTGAATGATTTCATTCCAGGTGATGCAGGTCTTTCATGATTTGACAAAATCTGGTAGTTTTTTCATGGGTTTTCACTTAATTCCCTTCCCTGAACTAACTCAGACAGGGGAGAAAGACCGAAGCTGCATGCATTGGTCCCAGCCAAGATGGACCTCTAATCAGCCCCAAATACAATAATATGATATTGGTTTTTTTTTTAAATGTTTAATAAGCTATTACTCTATCTTTTTCAGTAATCTTTAAAATATATCATACAGACGCGATAGTCACAACATAAACTTAACTGTTTTCCATTAATGCACTAAAAATGTACCGTTATGAAATTTGAGCTTTGGACAAAAAAAACTGAAAAGCTTACTAAAGCTTACTAACAGGACCAACATCCTAGCATAAAAAAACACTGATACTTTAAAAGCTCTGATGCTTGCCTCTAAAACTCTTAACATTAGTTAAAGCCAAACCAAACATAGGAACAAATATAATTTGCAAAATTAAACGTGTTCTATTTTACATAACAAAATATAACATTTGAAAGATGTTCACTTCAATCGAGAAGTTAAATGTTGAAAGACGTAAAAAACATGTACACAATGGCAACAGTTCAAAAGGCTTACAAAGCACACAGAATACATGCATGCAGTGATAGAAAAAGGAAAAACTTATTAAAAACTAAACTGGGGGGAAAAAGAAGTTATTTTACTGTGCCTGTAGAAATAGAACGAAAGTTTAAAAAATAAAAACATTTCTTGATAAAAGATTGTACAGAAAACCACTGTAAAACTGAATGTAATGAAAAAGAATCCAGAAATTGTAATGGTTTGATCAAAATAATAAGCGAAGGAACAATATGATGTTGTTACTTTTTTTTTACATTTCGAATTAGTCAATCATTTTGGTTTATTAGTACGAAAAAATGAAAGAAAATTTGAAAATTATGAAAGTTAGAACCAAGCACTACTGCATGCATTGTTAGTCTTTAGAAAATCATGAAAAGGTTATGCAAGCCAATGCACCAAAGTGAAAACAGAAAAGAAAGAAAAAGAAAACAAAATTTTCGCTTCCTTCCAGGGCTGGGCTAGATGCGATACCTGCAGATTTATTTTCACCGTCTTTGTTTGCGCTGGTTTGTGTGCCCTGAGCTGGGGGTCGCATGCCGTGGTCTGGTATGACAAAAGTTTTCCTGTCTTTGCCTGAATCCACAGGCCGTGCGGCTGAACGTGGACCTGGATCTTGGTCTGAAACAGCAGTTTCACGTGCCATAGAGAGGTCAGTCTTAGTTTCATGCGCCGTAGCCAGGTCAGTCTTAGTTTTAACTTGTGAGGGAGATGGCTGTGCCACCCTTGCGTTAGGATATTGAGTTGTGGTTACCTTTTCTCGTGCCTCTTTCCCGTCTGAATAACCAGTTCAAAGCAGCATAAGAAATTGAACAAGCAGATGCATAAAAATATAATCAGGACATTTACTCACAACTCTTTAAAAATTTTATAACTGAAGTCCACAATTTAACGGTTCGTAAAATATATACAAGACATGGGAATAACATGATGTAGCTTTAAAAATGGTGAAGAACCTTACAGCGTTTTCTGAAACAAAGTGATGGGTCTTAGTTATAGGCACATTATTTTTGAAAGTACAAAGACATTCACAAAATATACTTGTTTCAATAGGAGAATGTTTTAGTCATCATTACCTTACCATAAATTGATATTTGGTTCTAACAAAACTTATCTAAATTTTTTTAGCATAAGCCTTCGATTTTAAAGAAAAAAAGGAAAGAAAAGTTTTAATAAGATAAATGGGTAATAAGAGACTGTCAGAGAAAAGATACCCATGAAAATTAAGTTTTAGGTAACCATGGTAATCATGGTCTCACATTTTTTTTTAATCCTATTTCTTACCAAGCATTTAAAATTGTTGTCCTCTACCAAGGTACCAGCACAAGAAGCACAAATCCACTGCATTCCAAACTTTATGAAATGAAAATCTTTATCTTGCAATAATCTTTCCACTATCAAGAGATTACAACGTATACCTTGCACATAACATTGGTAATCTAGAACCCATGACAGCTTGACATAATATATGAATAAGGACCATTCCAGAATCTCATTGCGACAACTCACATCTTCCTACATAAGTCACTATTTTATTGCACTCCTCATCCAGATATAATCTTATCAGCAAAAAGGAGAACATAATCTTTGTCAATTTTAGAAGTTTATAATCTCTGTACAAGCTATTTAACTGGGATTTGCTGGAAATTCAGGAGGAATTCTTCATAAAACTTAAAACTCCTTGGTGGCTTATAAATACCTTCCGACTCGCCATCAACAACAAAAAATAACTTGAATGTCCCACATAGAAATAAAGCATGTGAAACACAAGCAATACAGCCTGCAGGTCAGTGGATGATTTTAATCAGAAAATATTTAGAGGGAGCAATTTAGAGGTCAAAACATTTTTATTTAATCAGAAATTAAACGATTGAGATGGAGGAACTCACTGTCTGTTTCTATCTCCTCGCATGTAAGATTGTTCAGCGGATTGAGTCTGTACCCTGGGCAGCAACTCTCAAATATTTTGTACATCGTCACCGTCTTATTCTCTTCCTTCATACATGGGACTAGTCTGGAAAAAATGTCAAAAGAACCATGGAGAAAGGAGAAACGAGTTGAGGGAGAAAGTAAAAAATGAACATAATGAAGAGAAAAATTATTAACGTGTTTTGTGAATAGACTTCATAATCATATATGTAAAATTAACAGCGGGTTTACACAGTGAAAGATTCTGTTCGTGCACTTACAAGAATATATATTTTTTTAACTATTTGCCCATTTGCAAAAAAATCTTTTGTGGTGAGAAAGACATATTTTTGGAAATGGCTTCCTTTAGAATCCCCAAAGCATCTTTTAGCACTTCAGAACAGTTTGAGAAGAGAAAAAAAAAACAATTCAAAAAAGCTAATCTCAACAGCTGTTGTGAGGAATATTTTTTTTTTGTAGCAAGCGAGATAATCAGTTAAAGAGGGCATTTTTGCTTCAGAAACTCAGTTAAACACTCTCTCTGTCTCTCTCTCTCTTACTCTCTGCTTTCCCCCTCAATGTGTATTTATTATTTGCTTTGAATGCTTTTAATAGTTCAAGACGTGAGACAGATTAATGTTCATGTTTGATAAAAACTGACAACATGTCAAAATATATGAAAAAATGACACCAGCCGCATGGTAAAAAAATGATGGAAAAAAAAAGCCACTGTTCAGAGCACAAGATAAGCCTCTAGATGAGACCCTGAGGATCCGGGGATCCGATGCGTGATAAGCCTAAGTATTCCATTTCATCCCTTCTTCAAGGTCTTACTCGTATCGGGTGCACATTTGGAATGAGAAGAAACTGCATGACTCCTCATAAGACTGGTTGCACATCGATTGCTTCACATATGGCTTGGTGGTTGTGTAGGTGACCAGTCGAGTACACCAGCGAGACCTGAGAGAAAAATGTGAAAAGGTCGTTAGCAAAAATAGACTTTGTGTGATCCTAACACCGACAATCTCTTCACGATGGTATAATAGCATAAAAGACAAGTGGAAACACAACCTTTTTAAAAATAAAATTTCAGAAAAAAAAAGGCAAGCAGTTTAAATAATCCTTAGTTTATGCTTGAAGAAATCAAGAGTTGGTTTTCAGGTTCCCCTGGAGTAAGGGCTGTGTTTGGTCTTTTATCAATTAACACTTAAGTAAGTAAATGGTTGGAGAAAAGGTATTGACGTTTTGAATACAAATTTAGTGATAAACTGCAGCAGTCTAGCTCTTTGTCGAAGCTCTGATTTCAGTACAATATTTTGTTCACCACTGTGATATGTCATTTAGGCTACATTATTATGATAAACTTAATTTTTAAGAGCTCAGTTATAACAAAATCAAAAACAAAAAAATGAGTTGTATTCTTTTTAATCACTATGATTGATTTACCTGGTTTTGTCATCAAAACATCACATACAAGTTCATAATATAAAACTATCTAATGAGTAAGTTGGCATACCGAACAAATAGAAAACTTTCCCTATCAAAATGTAATCTAAGAAGAACATAAGGGGAAAGACATTCTTATAAAAAAAATACTCTTTTACCATCATGTACCCCCATAAATTTGCTGCGAAACTTGGTAAAAAGATCTTATTGCCATCCTTCCTAATATACAGGTTAATAGCAGCGATAATGATGATGAAAAACAAAATCCCCCATCTAAAAAAATGCCGCATTCACTGAAATCAACGAGCTGTTACAAAGCAACATCCAAAACAAAGCATAAAAGCCTGAAAAAAAAAACCATTAGAAGTCTATTTGAAAAAAAAAGAATACAAAATAATAAATTCCTGTGAAACAGCTTTCAATCTCAGCAACAAAAAGCAAGTTGGACGAAAAAAATGAAATAGATGCTGCATAGATAATATTTCATGGCAGACGGTAAGTGTATATCTGTGCAAGTGAATAGATATGATTCCATGTCTATATTTGCAAGTTTTCCCCTAAGATAAGTTGTCCATTTACTTTATGTTGTAGGAAGATCTAAGTGATTGACAATATATCTATATATTCCTATATATTTGTTTCTTTCACTATTTGTTAGTCGGTCTACCTGTCTATATCTTTTCATCTTTCTACCTATCTACATCTCTATGGACCAATCTGTTCCTCTTACACTGTCTGTCTCACTCTCAATATATTTTTTTATTCTTCCATTAAATAGTTCATTTAAAACTATCTACCTGTCTGTCTATTAATCCCTTTACCTTTCTTTAAGAATTGCTTTATCAAAGAACAGACTGAGTTTGAATTTAGACCTCATAAACACAAATGGAAATACAACTGTGTACAGATAAACATTATCAGTATTTTGCTGTATGTGATGTTTATTGATATTGCCAACACCTTAAGATGTCAATAGAAATGTGTACAGGTTTTCTTTGGACGTTGTACATTCCTTGCCCGCTTTTAGCTGGATTTAACTTCATCTCCTTGACAAATTACAATCAGTATGAATGCTTTTATGGTGAAATAGTAGCTGGGCCTGTCACAATCTTGAACATAGATATCTCACGACCTCATACTATTAAAGGTATCCCTAGAGAAAAAGCTCTATATTCACAAATGACTACAGATTTACAAATTAACATACTGAAATGAAGCTCATCAAATTCACAAATGACTCCTCCATCCAAAGCCCTTTTTTGTCTCATTTAGAGGGTAATTACCACGCAGAAATAAAGACAATTGGCTTAATAATCAACTGTACTGGTGTCAGTTGCCAGGCCATAAATATATCACATTGCTTGTCAATGGTGAATTATGCTGGAAACTTTGTCGCAACAACGTGCAAGAGTATCAACTAGCATCTGTACTTTTTGTTCAAAGTGAACCTAGAAATTTGTGTTCTGGTTGACCCGACTATCAATGAAAACATTATCATTTTTTTGTGTTTGTTGCTGGAGATCATCGACTGCTGTTAATGAACAATGATAAGATAAATTTCCTAAAGTAAGTAAGAAAAAAAAAGCTGAAAAAATTTGTACGAGAAGCCATTTCAGCTCTTCATAACCTCATAGAAAAATTTGCAATGGAGGAAAAGAAAACTGCTCTTAAAGACAAGACTGACCCATCTGACAGTTTCATCTTTTAGAAGGTTAGTCATGAGACCTGAAGCAAACCCTGCAAGATATCAGAAACCATGTGTTCCTCCTCCCCATCAGAACTTCTCTTTGATTACCGTAGAGCACAATGGAGTTTAGGCACTTAACGATGTCACTCGTTTTGTTCTGTGCCGTGTATCCAATATCATTGTTACTCACATTCTATTGATCTTTGATTTCAGGTCCTTCAAATTGTTTTCGTATTTGTTTGCTGAAATGTAAGGTATACCAAACTGTTAATTTGGTTCGACTTTTTTGGTTTGACTAATAATGTAAAAAGATATCATTATTTGTATAATAATGTATGTGTCGGAATATCACCCAAATGAATTTCCTTTTGAACAGAATACCATCTTACCTGAATTTATAGCGAGGCAGTTGCTACATTTTTTTTTCTAAAATAAACTTCAAATCCTCTGCAGTATTGTTAAAACATAAGAACTGGCAGAGTCTGAAGTAGACTAGCCAAACAGATCAGGTACTCACTGGACTGGTGTGGCACAGAGCATGATGACTGTGATGGTGAAAACATACGGCAGGAGTGAGATGGGCATTTTGGAGACCTTGTGTGCAGATGCTGTTGTTGAGGCTGATCGTGGGAACGGTGATGGAGATGATGATTCTGATTCTGATGAAGCTGCTGGTGGTGGATTTGCCATTTTCTCTTCGCAATTTTTTTTAGAATTAGAGTCTCTTTTTACAACATAGTCACTGATAATTCTGCAAACGAAAAAAAAAATCAGTAAATTTAATTAGGAACACATTTTATTCAAATTTTAGATGGTGAAAAGAAAAGTATGCCACAAATTAAATGAAGAAAGCATCACAAAAAAAAACAAAAAACAAGAAATCATCAGCGAAACAAAATCGATTATAAATATGTCCTTAAAATCTTCAAATTTAACAATTTACTGTACTGCGATCCGCACATGAGTGCTAGACTACAAATAACAAAGGTCTCTGTCGATCATGAAAGAACAGAAGAGAAACACAAGGAAGAGAAAAAGAAACAAATATAATATTCGACAGCCAGAGGCGATAGGAAGACAGAAACTCAAATCATTCCTCAGGTAAATCAACACTGAAGACTTTGAGCCTGGAGGTTATGGATCGCCCCAGGGAAGGTGATCTCTAGAATAAGAACATAACTTTTTTTTTTTATTTCAAATGGCTTTCCTGTGACAGTGTTCTTTTGTGTTCCATGACTTTCAGATCGTTCGACTGAAATAAAAAGACGAGTCGTTATCAAAGTTTGTTTGTTGTTTGATATAAAACGTCCACAACACTGTTCTCTCATATATAGACGATGTGGAGTTTGAATCCGAGAGAAAGGTCCCTGAGGATATCAGGGTAGACGCTCTATCCCCACGGCCACTGGGGCCACCGCGAGTCTAAGCAAGGCTGCTGCATTCACAGAAATTAAGATCTGCTCATTGCATCACAGGATTTGTCACACGATTTTGTTGATACACCCAGTCCACATCAATAAGGTCCCCGATATATTTTGCTTACCGGTGCAGATAAACATCCCCAGTCCTTAGAGACAAAATAGAAGAAAAAAAAAACTAGCTTAATGCACTTCTATTGGACGCAAATGTAAAAAACAATCTTTTCGAACCCGACCAGACTTGAAATGTGCTCTCGTCTAAATTCCTCCCTCTAAAGATGCTTTATTTCCAGCTGCCACTGCAATGTTTAAAAACAATAGAGAATTTACAGAGGCGAATGAGAGCCATGGACTTGGTGTGTGGCTAGGAAAGATGGTAGAGATGGAGGTGATGCTGGTAGCAGTAGTAATACTTGATATTACAATGTCATGTTGAGAGCGGTTGTTCACACAAAAGAAAGAGGTATAAAGGACATCTCTGCGCATAGAAGGCGGGAAGGGGAAGAGAGAGAGAGAGAGAGAGAGAGAGAGAGAGAGAGAGAGAGAGAGAGAGAGAGAGAGAGAGAGAGAGAGAGAGAGAGAGATCGAGAGAGAGAGAGAGAGAGAGAGAGAGAGAGAGAGAGAGAGATTAAAAAAAGGACCCCCATGTGCCCACAACTCCACAAAAATGACTTTTTGGGGGGGTTGCACCAGTTTTACAAAGAAATCAGCCCAAAACTATTGCGTTAAAAGTTACGTCACTTTGACATAGGATTTGAATTTAAAAAAAAATCGTTTGCGAGCGGAAATCTTCGAAAGTACTCATTTGCTACGAATCCCCCCCCCCCCCCCCCCCCCCCCCCCCCCTTTTCCCCCAATATCGCAAAATGAACAAGAAAAACATCAGTCCATGGCGAGAAAAGAGACGGGTTTGAGAGGTAAAACAAATACCGAAATGCTTTTGGGCTATTTACCGTGCATTTACACTTATAGAGAACAGGGCTGGTGCAATCAAAAGATCAGTCATGTTTGTACCCTGGTATCGACATAAGCCTAACCCAGCCTGGAATAAACTTGATACAGACCGAAAAAAAAGTATCAGCCAGGTGGCGAGGCATTAAGAGAAAAGTCGAGACCCCAGGCTTAGCCGCAACCGACGAGAGGTTCGAACTCACGACCTTTGATTCCTACAAGCCTCAAAGTGTGCGTTCAATAGGCACGCCATCAGCGGTTCGTGCTCTGCTAGACAAGCACCAACTGGTTCCATGAAAACTAGCCTACTGATTGGTCCCGAAAACCTTGCACCGGCCAAAAATGGCAAGGCAAGGGGAATAATAAATGCCGACTTCCTTTAAAATGTCAGGGCCAACAGTTTCTAGCTGCTACCCCTCCGTTGCATATTACAATAATTTTTGTCAATACAGTTTGCGCACCCAGAGTGCGATCTCTCTCTTAATCTCATCCATTAGGAGGACTGCGAGTGCTAAGGAATGGGTTTTTCCTTTGCAGATTTATCATAGATAAAGTATGCCTGTGGAGATAGCTGGGAATTAATTTCTTTCTTTACCCAGAAACATGCAAAAATGGTTTCGGGTTGAAGGCGTGTCCTCTTATTTACAAAATAACCCACATTAAGGTAAAAAAAAGGCGATCTCATTTATAAGCCAAATACCCTAGAATATCACGAAACTTTGGATCTACGACTAAGTGATCTTCTTTTGTTTCGCTTTTTAAAGTAGAATTAGGACTGAGAAAGTAAACCACGGCTCGTCGTTAAGTGGTCAGATGTCTACAACCCGTGATACACCCACTGCTATGTCAGCAACTGTAGAAACAAAAATAAAAATGGAGTGGATTAATTTTATACATGACTTAAACGTGCGAAGTTTTGTAACGTTTTCGGTGGTTCCAAAAAGTTCTATATTAAGATCATCTAAATTAAGGGTGTATGCTGAACTCTCTCTCTCTCTCTCTCTCTCTCTCTCTCTCTCTCTCTCTCTCTCTCTCTCTCTCTCTCTCTCTCTCTCTCTCTCTCTCTCTCTCTCTGCGACCTAGGGTAATGACGTCACAAATATCTTAAATTAAAAAAAAATCTTATTGTTATGAAAATATGGCGCTTCCAACAAACATAACCCCCCCCCCCCCCCCCCCCCCCCCCCCCAAAAAAAAAACAAAAAAAAAACGCGCCAACGTTGTTTTGCACATCAGGGTGTTGCCATTTCTAACATGGAGATGTAAATAACAGATCCATTAGTAACAGCTTGTGCATTCAGCGCCTTCGTATTTTCATTTTTCTCCCTTGAAAAGAGGTTTCACCATCAGCGCGGCTGCAAAGCCAGTTTTGTGATACTGATGAGTAGAAGTTTCCACATAAATGACACGCAGTACCTCGTGCCTCTGCACCATTTCAGACATTTGCCGTGTCCGTATCGGCAATAAGTCATGGTGGTCAAGTCGGTAGGGCGCTTGACTACCAACCCAGAGGTCCCGAGCTCGATTCACACTCCGAGCCTGAAAGTTTTTCAGCTCCCTTGTGTCCACCCATCACTAAATGGGTTGCTAGGTCTCATGATTCGGCGAAAGTAAAGACGATGAGGAAAACAATGGCAAACTACCTCACGATGTCGTACGCCAAGAAAAATCAGGACCCTGTGCTCGGATCCAGCTCGGGATTCGCTTTTTACAAGACATCACGTTTTGGACATGGAGCGAATCTAGCGTCACAAAGAGTCGAATGGTGAAAGGAAAATGGACAAGGAGAGGCGGAGAAATGTGACTATAAAAAGAACAGGATTCAGCGTTTATCAGAACAGCGTCGCCATAATTGTTACCCCGATACTGGATTATGGCGCAATATTGTCCTAGATCCTTTTCACATTTTCTGTACACTTAAGACCATTTCCTTCCCGGGAGTCGGTAAGAGAGAGAATTATCTTTGAAAACCAGAAACTATAGGTTGTACACAAGGACTGACTTCACGACTATTGTTTCCTCTTAATAGTTATTTAGTTCACCGATGAAGATCCTTATCTCTCTAAAACCCCAAGTCTAACTGATTGAACTAATACCGTCTGCTTTTCGTTAAGTTTTTAGTTTTGTTTTTGCTGTTGTTTTTTATTATTTGGGCAATGTTTTACCTGTTTCTTCTTTTTCTCGACTCGATGTATAAAAGCATTGACCTTTAAATAGAATGTCCGTCGCACGATGCCCGATGTTTGAGTGACCTTTGTACAAGCTATGCCAAAACGCCTGGGTCAGAGTACCCCATCAGGTATCATGAACTTCCAGAGAGTCCAATAAGATAACACTAGACATGTCTCTCTGGCTCTCCGCTGCAGATCCGCGTCAATCTCCACGGAAGCTCAACATCCTCCACTAAATCCTGAATTCTGTATCGCGTGTTGGCATGAGAGTATTGTTTTCCTCGGTCAGACATAATTTGTGACGTCAACTGCCCCTGCGCATGACCAAGGCCTGCTCGTCATGTCTCGAGAATACTGCTCCAGTGGTATACAGACTCCTTGGTCTTTTACTGATGACATACTTAACATGATAAGAAACAAGTACGTTAGGAATTTTTGTAAGAGAATTGCCTCTAGCATGGTAGACATCTGATCACATTATTTTGGTATCCCTTGCAGTTGACCTGTTTTCAATGATGGTCATTTGGTATCTCGGCCATCTTTCTTTTGCCATCATTGATTGGCGCGTTCACCAATGGTGCACTAGGTCCAGAATTGAGCAGAGCATTACAAAGTCAGTGTGCACTGCTGTTTACAGAATGGAAATCGGTGCATTAAGTCTTAAGGTTATAGCCATTTCATCCTTTAGAGGGAAAGCCTTCGCAGAAATAAAGCAGAGTTATAGGCGAGTACTTAGCAAGTCTAATAATATGACATAAGCTCTGAGAGATGTATAAATCGTAATAGGATAAAAATAGTGAATGCAAAAAAAAGGCAGACTTGAAGAAAAAAGGACTAATATAAAGAGACCACCAGTAGGACCTACTCACGAAAAGGGAACAAATTAACATATAAATAAGATGCTTAATGAAAATAAAACAGATCCATAGAAACTCTAGAAAACAGCGTGTGTGTTTGTGTGTGTGTGAGAGAGAGAGAAAGAGAAAGAGAGAGAGAGAGAGAGAGAGAGAGAGAGAGAGAGAGAGAGAGAGAGAGAGAGAGGGAGAGAGAAAGAGAGAGAGAGAGAGAGAAAGAGAGAGAGAGAGAGAGAGAGAGAGAGAGAGAGAGAGAGAGAGAGAGAGAGAGAGAGAGAGAGAGAGAGAGAGAGAGAGAGAGAGAGAGAGAGAGAGAGAGAGAGATGAGATGAGAAAAACATTCTAAAGTTAAAACTCTGTGAATGTAAAGAGCATGCATGTAGTTCATTACTGATCTTTCCAACTCATCATTCAGAACAGAGCTGGGTGCCTAATGAACATCAGAACTAAACTACTTATCATGGTCATGGTCATACCTGTTATACATTGCGGAAACTTATTCGGCTTTATTTTTTTTTTCAAACAACTTTCCCAAAGTTTTCAACAACTTTCCATCATGTCTACTATAGAGAGACTAGCCTGGTATGAACAACAGTGTCTGGCAGTTGTGTCTGAGATCAAGGCCGCTAGAGGCCCTCGTACAGATTGAGCTTGACCCCAGACCATGAATCACGCGAGTTGCTTAACGTCAGTCCAGTCGATCTACGTCTGGCAGGCGAAGCGAGAGATAACCGAGTCTTTCTTAATACAATAATAATAATAATAATAATAATAATAATAATAATGATAATAGTAATAATAATAATAGTAATAATAATAATAATAATAATAATAATAATAATAATAATAATAATGATAATAGTAATAATAATAGTAATAATAATAATAATAATAATAATAATAATAATAATAATAATAATAATAATAATAATAGTAATAATAATAGTAATAATAATAATAATAATAATAATAATAATAATAATAATAATAATAATAATAATAATAGTAATAGTAATCATACTACTGCTACTACTACTACTACTACTACTACTACATACTACTACTACTACCACCACCACCACCACCACTACCACTACCACTACCACTACCACTACTACTACTACTACTACTACTACTACTACTACTACTTCTACTACTACTACTACTAGTAATAATAACAACAATAAAACCGGGACAAAAATAAAGCGCCAACAAAGGATGTTTCAAAGTTTAAGAAAATTTCCGTTATTGGAGAAAAAAAACGTTTTAGTTTCATGAACTGCATGAACTTTGGACATTAATTTGGTAGAGAAATTTTTGCCACCTTTTGATTTTACAGAATTATATACACGTATATTCGAATCAATGACGGTTGGTTTTTTTTTTTCTGTCACCTATTGCTGAATGAACACACAGAGAATTTCGGAATCAGAGTTATCAAATTTGTTTGCTATGTCTTCTAATTTTTTTTTTTAATTTGTGTCTTTTGTTTTTTAATGACATTTCATATTAGCTTCGATCCACAAAAGAAGATACCAGTAAATAATTATTTACTCTGCACTTTTTTCAGATTTTTTAAAATAAATATATATAAAAAATTGATTAATTCCTCACACCATTATAAAAGAGTGTTACTACTTATTGTATCTATTCATAATGCAGAGATTTAAAGACATTCATATTAGTTGAAAATGCCATTCAGAATAAAAAAACAATAGAAGAAAAAAAATTCCTGCCAAATTAGGAAGCATACCCTCCAAAAATTAAATCCACAAACAATATATTGAAGCCGAGATTAAACAGCTTACCTCACAAAATGAACTACTTGTTAACTTGAAAGTACTCCCTAGACTTGAATCGATATAACTCTCTCAGTCTGATCTGGACTGCAGCTCTTGAAATAATTAACAGTGACGATGTGACACACCTAATCTCTAGATCTAGACAGGACACACGCTTCACTTTATCTAGCATTAGTAGCGAGCACACACACTGGTGACCTTTGAACTGAATTAAATTATATGCTGTACTCAGCAGGACAGCGTTTTCAGCTGACACATAGCCCTGCTAAAAACAACTGTAGAGCTCACGAGGAAACGCTGAAGTTCAACCTTTAAAAAAAAATGAGTATACCAAAAAAAATAATGGAATATTATAATGATACGAGTATTTTGAAAGCAAAAGTGTGAGCATTAGTAGCGGTGGTGGTGGTGGTAGTGGTAGTAGTAGTGGTAGTAGTAGTAGTAGTAGTAGTAGTAGTAGTAGTACTAGTAGTAGTAGTACTAGTAGTAGTAGTAGTACTAGTAGCAGTTGCAGTAGCAGTAGCAGTAGCAGTTGCAGTAGCAGTAGTTGTTGTTGTAGTAGTAGTAGTACTAGTAGTAGTAGGAGTAGTAGTAGTAGTAGTAGTAGTAGTAGCAGTAGCAGTTGCAGTAGTAGTAGTAGTAGTAGAAGTAGTAGTACTAGTAATAGTAGTAGTACTAGTAGTAGTAGTAGTAGGAGTAGGAGTAGAGTAGCAGTAGCAGTTGCAATAGTTGTAGTAGTAGTAGTAGTAGTAGTAGTAGTAGTAGCAGTAGCAGTAGCAGTAGCAGTAGCAGTAGCAGTTGCAGTTGCAGTTGCGGTAGTAGCAGTAGCAGTAGTAGCAGTAGCAGTAGCAGTAGCAGTAGCAGTAGTAGTAGTAGTAGTAGTAGTAGTAGTAGTAGTAGTAGTAGTAGTAGTGGTGGTGGTGGTGGTAGTAGTAGTAGTAGTAGTAGTAGTAGTAGTAGTAGTAGTAGTAGCAGTAGCAGTAGTAGTAGTAGTAGTAGTAGTAGTAGTAGTAGTAGTAGTGGTGGTGGTAGTAGTAGTAGTAGTAGTAGTAGTAGTAGTGGTGGTGGTGGTGGTGGTGGTTGTAGTAGTAGTAGTAGTAGTAGTAGTAGTAGTAGTAGTAGCAGCAGCAGCAGCAGCAGTAACAAGTAGTAGTAAAAGTAGTAATAGTAGCAGTAGAAGAGATTGGCTAGAGAAGAAGCAGTAGTTCCAGCACATGTAACTTATTAGCAGTAATAGTCCGGACAATAATATTCCTAAATACGTCGTCCCTTAGCTAAAAAAAGGCAAGGTTTATCAGATACTCTAAAACTTTTATGTTGAAAACAGCAATGAAAACCTCAGCCCCAAAAATAGAATTATGGCACCGATAAAAAGACAGGAAGGCAATCTTTTCTCTTCTCTAAACTAATATGTATTGTAACCAGTGAAAAAATCTAAAGAGCTGCTTGAGAGACCTGGTTGAGATAACTTCCCGCACCCATCATGTCAGGTGAAAGGCTTGAAATCTAAAGAGCTGCTTGAGAGACCTGGTTGAGCTAACTTCCCGCACCCATCATGTCAGGTGAAAGGCTTGAAATCTAAAGAGCTGCTTGAGAGACCTGGTTGAGCTAACTTCCCGCACTCATCATGTCAGGTGAAAGGCTTGAAATCTAAAGAGCTGCTTGAGAGACCTGGTTGAGCTAACTTCCCGCACTCATCATGTCAGGTGAAAGGCTTGAAATCTAAAGAGCTGCTTGAGAGACCTGGTTGAGATAACTTCCCGCACCCATCATGTCAGGTGAAAGGCTTGAAATCTAAAGAGCTGCTTGAGAGACCTGGTTGAGCTAACTTCCCGCACCCATCATGTCAGGTGAAAGGCTTGAAATCTAAAGAGCTGCTTGAGAGACCTGGTTGAGCTAACTTCCCGCACCCATCATGTCAGGTGAAAGGCTTGAAATCTAAAGAGCTGCTTGAGAGACCTGGTTGAGCTAACTTCCCGCACTCATCATGTCAGGTGAAAGGCTTGAAATCTAAAGAGCTGCTTGAGAGACCTGGTTGAGATAACTTCCCGCACCCATCATGTCAGGTGAAAGGCTTGAAATCTAAAGAGCTGCTTGAGAGACCTGGTTGAGATAACTTCCCGCACCCATCATGTCAGGTGAAAGGCTTGAAATCTAAAGAGCTGCTTGAGAGACCTGGTTGAGATAACTTCCCGCACCCATCATGTCAGGTGAAAGGCTTGAAATCTAAAGAGCTGCTTGAGAGACCTGGTTGAGCTAACTTCCCGCACCCATCATGTCAGGTGAAAGGCTTGAAATCTAAAGAGCTGCTTGAGAGACCTGGTTGAGCTAACTTCCCGCACCCATCA
>JAWDGP010002345.1:42500-71000 GCA_033675545.1 Elysia crispata
AATATATATATATATATATATATATATATATATATATATATATATATATATATATATATATATATACACATACACACACACACAACATAATTATAAAAATAACAGTACATATATCCTTTAACTCTAATATACTGTACGATCACACGATGATTGTCTTGTTTCACTGTTAAGGACCGCAAATGCAATCAACTAAATGGAAAGAACAAACTTACTATCACAATAACAGTCCTGGGAACGATAAAACAAATTGTCACATCTTTATCCTAACGGACCCCGGCCGGTAGCCATGCTGGGTGCAGCTATATCATCAAGGAGAGAAAAAAACTAAACTGCTGCCACCTGCTATCAAATGACCTTCCACTAAAGGAGAGATCGATGTCTGTGTCGCCCTGAAACTCAAGTCGTTATCTCACTCGATAGAGGAGCGTTCAATTAGAGATAACTCGCCGTGCCCCAGGATGCATCGTGCGATGTTAAAAATGTGGAAAGATATCAGCATTGACATGACACCGCTGTGGCCTAAATTGTAAACAATCCACTCCTATAGCTGGGGCGTTAACTTGGGTAAATTTCATAAGTTTTTTGTTTTTGTTTTTGTTGTTGTTGTTGTTGTTTTTTTTAAAGATGTTATTTACAATGCTGAATTGAAATAAATATGTACATGTACCGTCTTTTCTCTTAATAAATCGCCAGAAGTAACGCTAAAGAGGTACGACAAAGTGAATCATAGGTCGTGATAGTTTACAGACAATTAAGAGAAAAAAAACGTATTTACAGAGGCACAATGGAACAGAGAGAGAGAGAGAGAGGGGGGGGGGGAAGGGAGGAAGAGAGAGAGAGGGGGGAGAGAGACACAGAGAGAGAGAGAGAAAAAAGGAAGAGAGAGAGGGGGTGGGAGGGAGGAAGAGAGAGAGAAAAAAGGAAGAGAGAGAGAGAAAGAAAGAGAGAGAGAGGGGGGAGGGAGGGAAAGAGAGAGAGAGCGAGGGAGAGGGTGGAGGGAGGAAGAGAGAGAGACAGAGGGAGGGAGAGAGAAAAGGAAGAGCGAGCGAGGGGGGAAGAGAGCTGTTAGGCAAACTAACAAAAAAAAAAAGACTTTCAATAATTCTGATAAATAACTATTGAGAGATACATGTAGTTTGATAGTTTGTATCCATCACAGTTGAGCGAGATAAGTTCTTCAGTGACAAATATTTACTTCACATTATAACTGAATATCATCTATTTATCCTCTGTGCAATTGTTTATCCCATGTTTATTTAAATTTTTTTTTAAAGAAACTTCATCTAGAGAATTTTTTTTCTTTAAAATATTTATCTCTATCAACCTTTTTATATATGATGGGTAGAAAAAAATAGTTAGCATGTCTCTTTTCCTAGCTATTTTTTTCTTTGTTTCTCTTTATTGATCTGCTTGTATGCAGAGCTACCCATTTTATTTTCTCCTCCCCCCACCCCCTTCCTCTTTCTCTCTCTACTACCACTACTACTACTACTGCTACTGCTACTACTGCTACTACTACTAAAACTACTACTATTACTAATACTACTACTACTACTAAAACTACTACTACTACTACTACTACTGCTGCTGCTGCTGCTGCTGCTGCTGCTACTGCTGCTACTGCTACTACTACTACTACTACTACTACTACTACTACTACTACTACTACTACTACCACCACTACCACTTCTACCTATTACAACACCAACTACCCCTACAACTACTACTACTCCTACTACAACTACTACTACTACAACTACTACTACTACTACTACTACTACTACTACTACTACTACTACTACTACTACTACTACTACTACTACTACTACTACTACTACTCCTACTGCTACTGCTACTGCTACTGCTACTGCTACTGCTACTACTACTACTACTACTACTACTACTACTATCTCTAACCAATAAATATCCAAAGAAAAAAAAGATGACTCTAGTACTTTGAGGATAAGTGTTATGGTTATATTGCCTTGCATTTCGCTCACCCTTCACTGTAGACAATGTTATTGAGATTAAGTGCCTCCCAAGCCTCACAAATTTGCCATGATCATTGGTTGAAAATGCATATTTCAATGAGGGTTAACACTTGGAGCAAAATTCCAGCATCATCTGGGTGGAAAAATAAGCAGACAACAGATGGACATTGTAAGTATGCGTGGTACGGAGAGAGACAGAGGACGAAAGAGAAGAAATGGAGAGACAGTGAGAGGAAAGCAGAGAGCAAGAGAGAAGAATAACAAGAAAAAAAAATGAAGTACAAAGATAGGGCAAGATGAGGAATAAAGAACAATAGAAATCAAATTCTTGAAATGAAGACACACTTCACTTGTCTCGGTTGTCTCTCTGTGTGTGTGAGTTTTTGCAAACTCTGCAAACCAAAGCATCTAACTTATCATTTTCTTGACAAAATTTTTCATTGCCTGAACTTTCATAGCTTTAAAAAATCAACATGCCCAATCATACATATAAATATTTATAAAATTTATGGTAATACCAATCTGAACACAAACAACTTAGCCTAAATTTGCATCCCCCAGCAAAAAACAAAACAAACAAAAAAGAAAGAAACAAAAAACTCAACTTCACAGAAAGAAAATAAAAAGCTTTCCAATGATCACATCATACGTGTATACTATTATTATATCAGCAACAATTAATTTTAAATAATGATTTGTCTTTTCAAATATTGTTTAAAAAAAGAAGAAAAATTAATAAAGAAAAATCACTTCTCTTTTGAATTTTTTTTTCATCTCAGTTGCAACTGCACCATTAATAACGGTTCTATAGCTGGAGTTCAGACACATTTATTACACAATAATGTATGGAAGTATGATTAACGCTATCAATGACATTAAAACTATTTAATGATGTTTTTTTCATAATCTTTCTGACTGACGAGTTGAAGCTTTTAATGTCAAGTGCCATTAAGCGAACACTGTTTAATCAGCCTGATAAGGCCATCAGATATTTTAAGGAGTTAAAAAATTGAAGACCTATTTAAAGGTAATCAACTTTTACAGACAATATCCAGGTTTTAGATACGGAGTTCAATAACCGATCCTTTTACAGTGAAAGGACGTTTTTAGATTTTGTGGATCATGCATTATTATTAGAAATATTTTCAACTACAATTTCAAAATATCCCTGCACGCCACATAAGGCATCCCAAATGCTTTTAAAAGGTCTACACACCACTTGTCTTGTGAGTCTCAGATTCTTGGTGCCAATAGTGGCTTTCTAAACGGCTGCCTTCACTATTAAATCTGAATAGCCACTGCTTCTGGGCTAGGCGGAAAAAGGGGAAAATGTTTCCACGTACGGTATATATTTTAAACTTAGGCTTTAACAGGGATATATCTAGATCTAGATTCTAGGGTGAATTTGTACTCGTACACCAACTTAGTGTCTTGTTCCTTGATAAATATCAATAATCTAGAGCCTTGATTCTTTATAAAAATCATTAATCTAGAGTCTAGATTCTAGATCTAATCTGATCCAAGGGCTAAAACCTTTGTTTTCATCCAGATTGAGATTAAATTGTGGAGCTTGTGGTCCGCTAATGCCAGTATTTTACAGTATTTTCTTTTTTTATTACCTTTCAGTCTGGAATGAATTTCGATATAGATCTATATGTATTTACATTAGAAAACATAATAGAAATCGAGATCTAGAACTAGAAATTTATGTTTTGTAGACTCTGGACCCTGACGTAGAATATCAATACTTAGAATAGATAGAATTTACACAGCAGACTATACTACTGTTTGTTGTGTTACTTCAATAGGTCACAGAGATGACCCGGTAGTAGATCTTTCCTCAAAGATTTTTTTTTTTTTTTGTAAGTAGCGAGATTTTTCGTAACTAGTTGTGGAAAAAGAAACTACATGTAGTCTACTTGCAATTGCAACCATAGACAAAGGAGCTTGGTTGAATCAATTGCAAAAAAATGCATTCATACGCCTGTTTCAATGCAAAATGAACTTTTAAGTAAACTATGATAAACTATGAAATTAAAGTAGGCCCAAAATATCTATATTTTACAAGTTGTCTCTGTACGCATTAATTCGGTAAATAAAACCTTCCCATTCTTTATTAGCAAGGAAAAAGAAAGGAGAGAGGGGAAAAAAAGTGGGGGTGAGATTTGATTCGACTCAACTCAGAAAAAAAATCACTTTGTCTTTTTTAAAATAATGCCCAGTTCTAATTGTAAAGTATTCAAGATTTTAAATACTTCTTTCTTTTCCGTTATTAACTCTGAAAGACAATAATAAATGAGATTGTTATTCTACAAAATTGATCGAGATGCCATAGTGATTTCTTCACACCTCTCATGGTGTTCATAATTGTTATTGCTATTGCCGATTGGTTTAAATAATAAAAACAACAAAAACAACAACAACAGCAACAACAACAACAACAACAACAACAACAACAACAACAACAACAACAACAACAACAGCAACAACAACAGCAACAACAGCAACAACAACAACAACAACAACAACAACAACAACAATAGTAATGAGAAATTTTGCGGAACTTTTATAAAATATTGTTGGTCTTGAATGGAAACATTTATGAAAAAAGTCGTTTTGAAATCATCTTTACTCCTTATTCATCAGAATTTATAAAATGGCACTTGCTTGGCAAATACAAAGGTATTCATGCAGTTCCGTTTCAACGTGGACTTTTAATTACCTTAGGCGTTGAAGGTTTAATTCTTCTTTAGATTTATTGCTAAGGTGCAGTAAAATTAATTTTTATAAATCATAAAAACTAGATATTAGAACTAAGCCTATTAAAACTTTTTTTAAAATCCTTGCAGATAATCTAGTAAAAACTGAGACATCATTAAATGAGTCTTTGTCCTATGAAACGTGAAAAGTTCATTTAAAATTTGAATAACTCAGAAAAGCGCGTCTGAATTTCAAGGTTTTATTATATTAAATTAGGTTTCACAGGAATGAATTCATATTTTAGTAAATATCTTATAGATAGAAAAGCGAAACCGTCAATTAAAAACAAAAACAAAAAACCCATACATATTGAATCGTTAAATTTTTTTTTTTTGGTCTTCGTTTTGTATCTTTTTTAATATCTAATTTCAACAAGATATACGGGTGAATTTGCTCATTTTAAGAAGGGAAAAAACGCTTTTTTTGTTGCAATGTTTGCTAAATAACCAACAATGCTTACTTAGGGTCTGAGTTTTATTTGTGGAACACTTGTAGTGAGATTTTGAGCTTACCTGCCCCCCCCCCCCCCCCCCACCCCGACCCCCTTCCACCTCCTCTCTCTCTCTCTCTCTCTGTCTCTCTATCTCTCTCTCTGTCTCTGTCTCTCTCTCTCTCTCTCTATCTATCTATCTATCTATCCATCCATCCATCTATCTATCTATCTATCTATCTTTCTCTCTCGGGCTTAATTTTATTGAATTCACATTCATTTATTTAGCCTTAACGTTTATTTTTTTTTCAAGCGCGGATCATTTTGGAACACCCAGTTGAGGTTTGGTAATCTCTACTTGTTTGGCGTGTTAACGCAATCCGCTGAATCATACTTTGAATTATTTGTTATATGGGAAAATGTCCTTTGGTGGATAACATGAATTTAGATAAATATTTGAATTTTTTAAAAATTAGATGGTTTTTTCCCCTCCTATTTCTTTAGAGAAAAGAGGTTTATCAAACATATGTTCGAGAATTTTAGCCAACTTTCCCCGCAATCTTAATACGGTCTTCAAATAAAGTTTGCCTTGTGGGGGAATTCGGATACACCTCGCACATCTTGGCCATGAGAACATCATTGAAATAAAGAATTGTGTGGTTTTTTTTTTACATTTTATACTTTCTTGTCGAATGTCGTAAAACAATTAATTTGACTCCAGGACCTATCCCGTGATTCCTGAATACTGGAAAACAGCTAAACGCGTACTTGCAATAAGTTTGGACGTAAGTGGCACAAAAAGTTTGTAAGCGAAAGGAAGAAGGGAATCGATAGTGTTTGATAGGCAGCTGGGAGATCCTTTATCACAATTGCTAGGAGTTTTTTAAAGCGAGACGGGATCGTGTTGTGGAACAATTCAGAGCCTTTTGCTTTTAAGTTTTTTATCTCCTTGCCCAAACAGTTTTTCTCCCTTTTAGATCCAGTTTTTTTCTCTCTAAGTAATCACAGAAGAAATAAGCAGTGACTCAAACATTTCATGAAAACAAAGCCGGGAGTCTATCACAAACGGAAAAGGCCGAACTTTTTTTTTTTTACAGAATCAGCCAAGGTCTGATATTCTGAGAAATCATGGTTTCGGGATTACAGCGTCTCATATTGTCAGGCTTGATTCCGACATTATGCTGGTTCTTATGTTCATATAGCAAGACAGTCCAAATCTGGATAGTTTACACACACACACACACACACACACACAAATTATCATCGGTTTTTCAGATCATGGCTTTGCACATGTATAAAGCAAGGTCAAGGTCAAGAATCCAATTTTCAATCCAAAAATCCCATCTCGAAACCCAGAATAAATTAAAGGTAAATGATCCACATGAACACCTATAAAATAAAGGTATATGATCCGCACGAACACTTACAAAATAAAGGTAAATGATCTACATGAACTATTACAAAATAAAGGTAAATGATCCACATGAACACTTAAAGATAATCAAAAGCCAAGCATCAATTTCTTGAGAGGCAAAAATCGTCCTTTCAAATTTAGTGCTGCCGATCAACAAGAAAAGCTCAGAAATTATTCAAGGCAAGCGCCATGTCATCCATAACATAATAATGACAAGGGGCGTCCACTTCTTTCATTTCGACGGCTTCTTATACATGCGCTTCTAGGATTTGTACCCCCAGCCTTGCACACACTGCTCCAAACGTATGATGGTCCGGAAGATGGCATCCACAGGTTACAAGTAAGGCGAGTCCCAGCGTAGCTCTGTAGCATCTGGCCTAGCTCGCACGGTGCAAACGAACACATTAAATTTTGTGTTACCTGCGCAGCGTCGCTCTGTAGGCCCAGCCTTCTCACAGACCTGTCAGATGGCCTTATAAATTCCACAGTGTCGAAAAACACGCCAAGCATGTCCGGTGTAGGCTAAGCTGGGACCGGCCTAAGATTTGTACCTTCTGCCATACACATACTGCTCCAGCCGCATGATGGTCCGGTATATGGCATCCACGGGTTACAAGTAAGATTTGTGCCTCCAGCCATACACAAACTGCTCCAGCCGGATGATGGTCCGGTATATGACACCCACGGGTTACAAGTAAGATTTGTACCTTGTGCCATACACATACTGCTCCGGCTGGATGATGGTCCGGAAGATGGCATCCACGGGTTACAAGTAAGATTTGTACCTTGTGCCATACACATACTGCTCCGGCTGGATGATGGTCCGGAAGATGGCATCCTCGGGTTACAAGTAAGATTTGTACCTTGTGCCATACACATACTGATCCGGCTGGATGATGGTCCGGAAGATGGCATCCACGGGTTACAAGTAAGATTTGTGCCTCCAGCCATACACAAACTGCTCCAGCCGGATGATGGTACGGAAAATGGCATCCTCGGGTTACAAGTAAGATTTGTACATCCAGCCATACACAAACTGCTCCAGCCGGATGATGGTCCGGTATATGACACCCACGGGTTACAAGTAAGATTTGTACCTTGTGCCATACACATACTGCTCCGGCCGGATGATGGTCCGGAAGATGGCATCCACGGGTTACAAGTAAGATTTGTACCTTCAGCCATACACATACTGCTCCAGCCGGATGATGGTCCGGAAGATGGCATCCTCGGGTTACAAGTAAGATTTGTACCTTGTGCCATACACATTCTGCTCCAGCCGGATGATGGTCCGGTATATGGCACCCACGGGTTACAAGTAAGATTTGTACATCCAGCCATACACATACTGCTCCAGCCGGATGATGGTCCGGAATATGGCATCCACGGGTTACAAGTAAGATTTGTACCTTCAGCCATACACAAACTGCTCCAGCCGGATGATGGTCCGGTATATGACACCCACGGGTTACAAGTAAGATTTGTAGCTTCAGCCATACACATACTGCTCCAGCCGGATGATGGTCCGGTATATGGCATCCACGGGTTACAAGTAAGATTTGTACCTTCAGCCATACACATACTGCTCCGACCGGATGATGGTCCGGAATATGGCATCCTCGGGTTACAAGTAAGATTTGTACCTTGAGCCATACACATACTGCTCCGACCGGATGATGGTCCGGTATATGGCATCCACGGGTTACAAGTAAGATTTGTACATCCAGCCATACACATACTGCTCCAGCCGGATGATGGTCCGGTATATGGCATCCACGGGTTACAAGTAAGATTTGTAGATTCAGACATACACATACTGCTCCAGCCGGATGATGGTCCGGAAGATGGCATCCACGGGTTACAAGTAAGATTTGTAGCTTCAGCCATACACATACTGCTCCAGCCGGATGATGGTCCGGAATATGGCATCCACGGGTTACAAGTAAGATTTGTACCTCCAGCCATACACATACTGCTCTAAACGGATGATGGTCCAGTATATGGCATCCACGGGTTACAAGTAAGATTTGTAGCTTCAGCCATACACATACTGCTCCAGCCGGATGATGGTCCGGAATATAGCATCCACGGGTTACAAGTAAGATTTGTACCTTGTGCCATACACATACTGCTCCAGCCGGATGATGGTCCGGAATATGGCATCCACGTGTTACAAGTAAGATTTGTACCTTCAGCCATACACATACTGCTCCAGCCGGATAATGGTCCGGAAGATGGCATCCACGGGTTACAAGTAAGATTTGTAACTTCAGCCATACACATACTGCTCCAGCCGGATGATGGTCCGGAATATGGCATCCACGGGTTACAAGTAAGATTTGTACCTTGTGCCATACACATACTGCTCCAGCCGGATTATGGTCCGGAAGATGGCATCCACGGGTTACAAGTAAGATTTGTACCTTGTGCCATACACATACTGCTCCAGCCGGATGATGGTCCGGAAGATGGCATCCACGGGTTACAAGTAAGATTTGTACCTTCAGCCATACACATACTGCTCCAGCCGGATGATGGTCCGGAAGATGGCATCCACGGGTTACAAGTAAGATTTGTACCTTCAGCCATACACATACTGCTCCAGCCGGATGATGGTCCGGAATATGGCATCCACGGGTTACAAGTAAGATTTGTAGCTTCAGCCATACACATACTGCTCCAGCCGGATGATGGTCCTGAATATAGCATCCACGGGTTACAAGTAAGATTTGTACCTTGTGCCATACACATACTGCTCCAGTCGGATGATGGTCCGGTATATGTGTCATCCATGGGTTACAAGTAAGATTTGTACCTTCAGCCATACACATACTGCTCCAGCCGGATGATGGTCCGGAATATAGCATCCACGGGTTACAAGTAAGATTTGTACCTTGTGCCATACACATACTGCTCCAGTCGGATGATGGTCCGGTATATGTGTCATCCATGGGTTACAAGTAAGATTTGTACCTTCAGCCATACACATACTGCTCCAGCCGGATGATGGTCCGGAAGATGGCATCCACGGGTTACAAGTAAGATTTGTACCTTCAGACATACACATACTGCTCCAGCCGGATGATGGTCCGGAAGATGGCATCCACGGGTTACAAGTAAGATTTGTACCTTCAGCCATACACATACTCCTCCAGCCGGATGATGGTCCGGAAGATGGCATCCACGGGTTACAAGTAAGATTTGTACCTTGTGCCATACACATACTGCTCCAGCCGGATGATGGTCCGGAATATGGCATCCACGGGTTACAAGTAAGATTTGTACCTTCAGCCATACACATACTGCTCCAGCCGGATGATGGTCCGGAAGATGGCATGCACGGGTTACAAGTAAGATTTGTACCTTCAGCCATACACATACTGCTCCAGCCGGATGATGGTCCGGTATATGGCACCCACGGGTTACAAGTAAGATTTGTACCTTGTGCCATACACATACTGCTCCAGCCGGATGATGGTCCGGAATATGGCATCCACGGGTTACAAGTAAGATTTATAGCTTCAGACATACACATACTGCTCCGGCCGGATGATGGTCCGGAAGATGGCATCCACGGGTTACAAGTAAGATTTATAGCTTCAGACATACACATACTGCTCCGGCCGGATGATGGTCCGGAAGATGGCATCCACGGGTTACAAGTAAGATTTGTATTTTATATTCTGTACTTGTACTGGTTCTCTTCGCGTTAATATGTTGTGAATACACGGCCTTGCAATGACAGGGTCATCAGTCCTTAGTAACTTTCAATGAACTTACAACCCTGCCATTCCAAGGTCGTGGTGATCAATAATACATTTCGGCTGCTTGCTCTTGAATCCAACATTGACGGATGTACATGTCTAAAGTCTGTACATGTCTAAAGTCTGTACATGTCTAAAGTCTGTACATGTCTAAAGTCTGTACATGTCTAAAGGTTCATGTCTGAAACTTTTTGATAGTCTGCCAGGCACATCACTCAAGTTTTTAATACGAGTACTATTAACTCCAAATTTTGGAGATAGAAGCCTCTGTTCTTTCTCCTTTTCATTGGTGTTAAATACAATCCTGAATTTCCCATGGTCTCCTCTCCGATTCCACTTGGCTTGATGACTTTCTGTCTAAGACTTTCAACTCAAAGAAAACCTTCAGGGGATTAAGTCGTTATATTTCTAGATAATATAATTATATGTTTTAAACATTTTTGAAATTTATTTAAATCAATCAGTATCAATACTCTACCTGGTCACTCTATTTATTTCGTATTTCATTAATCTAAAAAAACCGTTTTCAGAAACATGCTTCATCTTGTGCACGTTTTCCATTTGTATGAATATTACGATTACGATTATCATATTCGGAACGCTTTTGTAGATAAGTTGATTTCCTTTTATAAGTTTTTTACTTAAAATTTATATTTGCCTTTTTCTGTGTCGATTTAAAAAAAAATGAAAATTTTTTTCAAAATTAGCCAGAGCTGCTCTTAGACAAGATAAGCAAGGGCGTGTATCTAGCCTGGCCCTTCGTGTCATAAAGAGGGACTGTTACTTGAAAACAGCTATTTCTGTAGTTTCCCAATCTATTTAGAGCAAAGACAAAGAGACGAAAACAGAGACATAGAATATGAGACACAGAGAGACAAAGAGAGACGCACACTCAGACAGAGTAAGACACAGACGCACAAACAGTCGGAGAAAGACATAGACAGACAGAGAGATAGAGAGAGACGCACAAACTCACACAGAGGAAGACACAGACGCACAGACAGACGGAGAGAGACATAGAGAGACAGAATGATAGAGATTGTTATTGTGCCAGATCAATTTTTTGTGAAAGGGAGTGTGTAGTGGTGCCCTATCATCTGTTAATAGCAAAAATAGATTTTGTTTTAAATGCTGTATAATTCATAATAATCAATAAAGTTAACAAACTTATCAAATTCTATTCTTACAATTTTCTAATGTTTTGACTTTTTCGAGTTAATATTAGCAGCAACTTGTTTATGTTATATATGAAATAAAATCTAAATTCAAACTTTTTGACTGTCACGGAATGCAATTTTCATTTTGATTCCTGTTGTACACGCATTGTAGCGTTATATTTTCTTTTGCGCATTAAGAACAAAGTACACGATGACCTTTAGAGGAGCTGAACTTTTCTTCGGGACAATCAAATCAAGGATAGTAAGTCTAAGCGGTGTCATAACTCTGACTTTTGCCCTGAACAGTTTCAAAAGCTTCAATACTTTGTTCAAAATAGATGATGACCACAGGTCAAAACGCTGATAATGAGTCTGACAGGGACTCACTTCTGTTGATTAAGCAAAGTTCTTCATTGAATTTCCCCATATGTCGCCTTCTTACTTAATAATGTTCCCTTTGCTTTTTCGTATAAAGCAAGGTAACAGATCTTCCACTCCCTCGCCATCTTAGAGTCAAATAGAGATGCTAGCTGACCTTGGAAAAATAGTTATTCTCAGTGCGATCTTGTTCCATATAGAGATCGGCGACTCATAGCCCCAACCAACGGCCTGTGTGTATCTTGTGGCTAGAAACTCACAGGCGGATATTTCGCGATCATCTCTTTCTCGCTAGATCTAGCTGTGTTAATTTCTCATAACCTGGCGAGCTCAGTTAGATCTCTGAAATGGGTCTGTGCTCTGTGGGTTTTTCACCAAATCAATGGAGAGCCTGTGTATATGCGATTAAAAAAATAAAAAGGAGAGAAAAATCTGGAGACATTAAATTAAAATTCAGTAAGACTGAAAAAAACTTACCTTCCCTGAATTCCCTAAACACTCAAAAAACGCCAGAACAACATGTTTACCAATACCAAACAAGCAAAACGAAAAGGACTGAAAACAGATTCAGGTTCAGGTCTGACAGTGTGAGAAGCCCTGATATCCCGACACCATGATATCTCAGAAAATACGACCTTGACTGTTTCTATAGAATTAAAAAAGTTCGACATTTGCCCTTTGTGAGACTTCCGGCATGTTTTCGCGACATGCTTGAGTCACTGCGCACTTCTGTGATGGCTTTGAGAGGGGGGAAAAAACCTGGATTTAAAAGAGAGCTAATTTGTTGGGGCTGGGAAGGAAAAAAGTTGAAAATTAAAAGGCCCTGAATTGATTCATAACGTGATTCTGTAACGCTTTAAAACGTCCTGGCAAATGCGATAAAGAATCTCTCAGCTGCTTGTCAAAGAACGCCGATTCCCGACTTCCTCCCAACTCCTAACAAACTTTTTTGCCTCTTACACCCATTTTAATTGTAGATACGCATTTGCTGTTTTCAAGTATTGAAGAATCGCATCATAGGTCTAGGGGACTAATTTATTGTTTTCAAATAATTGACAAAAAAAAAAACAACATAAAAAAACGGCAATCCTTTATCTGAATGATGGTATCGTAACCGAGTTGTACGGGGTGTATCAGAATTTCCAGACAACACAAACTTTATTATGAAGACCTGATCAAGATCTAGGATAAAGTTGTCTTAAATGCACAAGGACATTTTTAATAAACCATATTCTAAACAGAAAAAGAAGGGAAAATAAACCCTGTTTTCTGAAAAGTTCAAATATCCATATGAATTTATTTTATGGAATTGCATTTTTCAAAGCAGAATGAAGCGGATTGCTTTAATCCGACAAACCAATACAGATTACCCAACCATAATCGGGAGTTCCAAAATGATCCGCGCTTGAAAAAAATGAATAAATAAAAATAAATAGATAAACAAATAAAGATAAACTCAATAAAATTAAGCCCCAGAGAGAGAAGTAAGCTCAAAACTGATATCTGATTATCAGTATTCCACAAATAAATTTAGACACCAAGAGAGCCTTTTTGTTTTAATTGTTTATCAAACATGGCGGCCAAAGAGAGCACCAATTATCTGCTTTAACAGAGTGAATTCAACCATAAACCTCGATGAAAATAGATTTAAAGAAAAATAATAGAAAACGAGGACAAAAAAAAAATAAAAAAGGAATCTTAAATGATTCAATCTATGTTTACAAAATAATATAGGTTTGAACTAGAATCCGACATTTCTCTTTTTTGTTTTTTCATTGATAATGGAAAATTCATTTGACTTTTCTATCCATCGTACATTTACCAGAATGAAAAGCCTAAACCGTCGTAACCTAATTCAATATAATAAAACTTTGAAATTCATACGCGCACATTTGAAAGCAAGTACAGTTTGAAACAAAGACGATTTTCAGGCTAATTATAGGTAATTTTATTCGTACATAGAAGGAATCTTCAGTACTTTGAGCAAAAGCTCAATTCGACAACTAAGAAGGATAAAGTCAAAGTTACAATAAACCAAACCATACAATTTAAAACCAGCCTCTAATAGCTGCTTCGGTTAATGTAACAGTTTTAAGCAAATTATTCATCATTTTCCTGAATGACATGCCATGGAATTTACATGTCATGTGAAGAGAGAAAATAAAATTGGACGCGGATTCCATAAATCGATGAATAATTGAAATTTTATACGACAAGATGCAAATGCCTGTAGGTTAATTTTTTTGTTACGTTACTCACGTCTATACTTACCCTCATACACTTTCGCTAACCAGAAAAAAAAGTTAGCTTTAATTAAAAGAAAGTTTTCCTCTATATTTTGGATAAAATTTCCTTAAAGCGCTTTAAAAGAGAAATGGGTTTACGGAAATTTTCCAAGAAATGACGGGTATTAACAAATACAAACTTTCCTTCTTTTTATCTACAATTTAGACTACATAATCGTTAGAAAGAAACTATCTAAGAGATGAAAAGATAATTATTTCATTTTTTTTCTAACTCATGGAATATTAATAATACGAGATATGTCTTGACATGTAGCTAAACGCCAGTTTTACAACTAGCGATTGCAGCGTTTCAGAGTTTATCATTAAGTTACGTAATGGCATTTGTATTTATTTTGTCAAATGTTGGTTGATATTAACACTAACAGTTTGGGCAAACAAGCAGTCACGAGAAATGAAAAATCCTTTAGTATAATATTGTTTGGAAAATTATGCCCTCAAGAAGTTGACATTTTAGCTTCTGGGTTATTTAATTTTCAAATTAACTTTTTATATACTGAATTTTTTCTATGTTTATTGAACAACTACCCATTTTATGATGTTTCAATTTTTACTATATAATCTTGTAGTGCTGATCAAAAAAAAAAAAAAAATAAATGAAAAAGGTTTAACAATTTTAATATCTCATCTTTATGATTTATAAGAATTAAGATTACTGCACTTTAAGTAGTAAATCTGGAGAGAAAAAATCTTCCCCGCCTAAGGTAATAAAAAGCTCATATTGAAACGAAACTTTATGTTTGAGTACCTTTGCTTTTGTCTCGCAAGTATCATCATATACACTGTTATATCTAGAGAGCGAAGATGATTTCATAAAGATTTTGTTCCACTAATGTCTATTTCCGCGGTCAACAGCTACTCTAAAAGTTCCGCACCATTTGTCAATAGGTTTTTCTCCAGCTTTGACAGGCCGACGTATAACATAGAAATTTTAAGGTTGGTATTCTTTGTTGCTTTACTATGGGATCTTCTTCTTCTTCTTCTTCTTCTTCTTCTTCTTCTTCTTCTTCTTCTTCTTCTTCTTCTTCTTCTTCTTCTTCTTCTTCTCCTTCTCCTTCTTCTTCTTCTTCTTCTCCTTCTCCTTCTTCTTCTTCTTCTTCTTCTTCTTCTTCTTCTTCTTCTTCTTCTTCCTTCTTCTTCTTCTTCTTCTTCTTCTTCTTCTTCTTCTTCTTCTTCTTCTTCTTCTTCTTCTTCTTCTTCTTCTCCTCTTGTTGTTGTTGTTCTTCTTCTTGTAGTAGTTGCTGCTGTTCCTGCTTCTATTATTATTATTATTATTATTATTATTATTATTATTATTATTATTATTATTATTATTATTATTATTATTATTATTATTATTATTATTATTATTATCATTTTTATCATCATTAGATTCAGAGGAGTTAGAACACTGAAATAATTGTAAGTAAGAATTATACAGAATTTAAGTTTTAGGAGGTCCACAGAACTGGTTAGAAAGAGGCTTTGAGTAAAAATGATAAAGGCAAGCTTGCTTTTTGCAGGGTTTTAAACCTCGACTTTGTAGATGAGTCAGTCCACGGCACCTCACCACTCAGAAAGAGCATGACTTGTACCGAATACAGGAAAGCGACGAATTCTATTTCTGGATCCTTTTAAACGCTTATTAGAAAGCTGAGAATTTTTGGCATTAAGTGCATAAAGGTGCACTGTGTTTCGGGAATTCTGAGCCACGCAGTTATTTAAACCTACAGAATAATGAATATTTTTTTAAAATCTATAAATAGATTTGGATTTTTTTTTAGAAAATAAGTAAACTATTGTTTTTGTCACTACCGTCTCTAAAAAAAGACAGATTCTCCGAGCAGGTTTTCGAAGGAATAACATTTCACGAGAATTAGCCGTGTTAACTTAAACAAGAATTACGTAGGTCTTTGGAAAAATTCCGGTGAAGACTATGACTAGATCAAGAAGTTTGTATTAAACGTACGTCAACAAAATAACCGTGTATATCAGAGCTACAATGTACGTCTAAAATTGCTTTTAAAAAATGTATGCTTTCCGGTGTGTAGACTTCGGTATTTCATTTTTATGATGTTGTGATTTAACTAGTATGAAAACTTTTTTTTTAAACCAATGGCAGTTTTATGGGGGGGGGGGGGGGGGGGCCTGTAGCAATTGAAATTGTTTTACTTCTGAAAAAGTCCTGATTTCATAATTTTTTAAAGTCCGTATAAAGTACATTGTTTAAAATCTGGGAAACTATTGTGCATGTGGTTTATTTTAAAAGAAAATCATATTCTGTACTCCCCAATTATTTGGAAGAATCCTCTAATCGCTTATTACAAGGCTTTGCCGGTATGAAAAATATTCTCAAAGATGCACTGTCTGTAGAAGTTTATAGCCTCGTTTTACTTAAACCTGCCTGATAATGAGCTTTTTATAGGATCTATTAATAGATTAGGATTTTTTTTTCAATCAGCTAATTGTACTAATAATAGAATTCTCTACCAAAGGAGTTGGACTCATGGCCCAATAAACTTTTGCATTCTTTTCGCAGCAGCCTAGCCTCGTTTCCATCTCTCGCGTCGGTAATGGATGAGACAACACGAGATGTTTTTCCAAAAAGCATTGCCAACCAGACCCAGGTCTGGCCACTTATGGTACCTTTTCTCACTGACGTTGCCATGGATTTGATCTCGCTTACCACCTTTTTCATATTGTTTATCCCGTCTTGCTGCCTTGGAATTGTCACCAACATTGCTAACGTAATAGTCTACTGCAAAATGGGATTTTCGGAAAGTTCCAACGTTAATTTTCTAGCTCTCTCAGTGTTTGACTTTTTCTTCTCAATTATTTCATTATTATCAAGAACACTTTACAGCCCTCTCTTGAAAAAAACGAACAATTATCAGCTATTGAGGTACGTTAGCCATTGCCTCAGTCATGCCATGTATGTCGTCATAGGCGGATCCACCATGATGACAGCACTGATAGCTGCAGAAAGATGTTTTTGTGTTGTATTTCCTCTCAAGGTGAGGCCCGCACACATATGAGAATAAGCTATGGATGGAACAGGTGTAAATAATAGAAGGCTAGTTATCTATGTTCTTTACTCTAACAAAAAGAATGATGATTTGTGTGAAGGGAGTTTGAGAAAGGGTGTGAAGTTTGTAATTTCTGAAAATAAGAGTTTTGCCAAAGAAGGACTTAACCGTATAAAAAATATCTACCTTAATTCGTTACTACTTAAAAACTGTATATAATGTTTCAACTTAGCTGTTCCCCGAAGTAAAAAGTAAAATATGTTCTCAGGTGAAGACTTTGCTTACCCACCGCAGAAGTGTGTATCTGATGCTGGCAGTGGTTGGCTATCACATGGCCTTCCTCATCCTGGTGTACGCCGACCCTGGACCACCGTACGATGCTCACCCCCAGAAAATGTCCTTCTACTACCTGGCCCTGTACTCTATCCCCTCCACCACCTGCTTCTTTATCGTTGTCATCGCCACAATCTTCCTTGTTATCACTCTTCGTAGAAACCAGCTGTGGCGGAAACAGTCTACCACGCAAAGCGGGAAAACCAATGACAAGGATGATAAACTCATCAAAACCATTATTGCTATCTGTACAATTTTCCTTATCTGTTCTTCTGTGAACGTTTCAATTTTTATCGCGACCATCGTCTACCCGCCATTTCAATATGTCAATCCATATTTTATGAACTTCATCCTAACGATGTTCGGTGTTGGTCTAACCTTTCACTCTTTTTCTTCCGCTGTGAACTTCTTCTTTTATTACAAGATGAGCTCTAGATTCAAGAGAGTATTTCTCACCTGTTTCGCCCCGAGGCTGTCGGAGAAGTCGGACAGTATGGCGACGAAAAACTAGCGCAACTTCCGGCTTGGCGTGCTCTATCGATATCCTGTTCGGTGTAATCAGACCAGGGCAACTTCCGATTTTCTGTATCGATATTGTTAGCTGTTTTCCAACGATACCGGTTTTCTAGTTTTCGTGGTATTTAAAGATGTATCCGACTGTCTTGCCCTAAATATTATCTTTTGAGGCTGCTATGTTAAATGATTCATGAAATTTCATAAGTCTGTTGTTTTTCTTCTTCTTTTTTTTTTTCAAAGTCAGGACACTTCATTTGCAGTTTTTCTACATAAACAAAAAAAATTTGCTGCTAATAATATAGAATTAGAAATTACTTAACTTATAACACCAAAGCCTATTTTCAGAAGTTCCATATCGTATAGGCACACTAATGAATTCCTGTAGAACACATTCAAACAGGTTTCGCGAGAATCATTGCCTTCCTGATATACGGTTAAAGGGATTTTGAAACAGATTTGGGAAGTACAAATTCAACTGCTTTACTATAGTTCGCAAAAAAAGAAAAAAAAACAACAAAAACAAAACAAAACAAAAAAACAACAGCTAACTAGCACAGGCCTATAGATCCTTTTAAATACTCATTACTATATAAGCAAAAATAAGAGGGATTCCTGCAAGGCATACAAATCTTTAACCCGTTAGGTTTTAGTACATAGCTCTATAATTAGCATTCAGAGGGATCTTTAAATAAACTGGGAAAGTACGTGGCAAGCTGTATTCCCTTATTCAAAACGTTTACAGCGATTTGCTTGAAACATGTAGGTGTTAAAAATCAATGCGAGGTGACCTGCAGTTTTTAAGTTCAATGACTAGTTTGGACAAATTGTGATTTCCATATTTTCTGAAAACCCAGTTGAAATGAAAAAAAAAAATTATTTAGGTAAGATAGGCTGTGACTCCAAACTTAACAAAAGGTTGGGGAATGAGAAACTGAGAAAAACGCGCCTATGTAGAAAAACTTTTCATGTAGAGTTGCAGGTATCTTCACAACAGCAATAAAAAAATAATATAAAAAAACCAATGACAACAATAACAACAACAATAACAACAACAACAACAACAACAACAACAACAACAACAACAACAACAACAACAACAACAACAACAACAACGACGACAACAACAACAACAACAACAACAACAACAACAACAACAACAACAACAACAACAACATGGTTGATATTCATGAAAAGTTAGAAAGTGGGCAACCTTGAAAAATAGATTTTTTTTATGTTTGAAGCCCAATAGCTCAAAACTGTAATTTCCACCATGAACCTAAAAATCCCAGGCCACCGCACTTATTTGAAAGATATTAGGCTTTTTAAAATTTAAATGATCTATCCGTATTGCATTTGAACGTCAACTAAAAAAAAAAAAGTTTGACCGGTTTTACCTTAAGTCTTTCTGTTGTGTCGGTACAATTAAATGCGCAATTATTTGCCTCTTGTTAAGATATAATTGGTGGTAAAAGATCAACTCGAAAATTATAGTAGTCCATAGTTCGTTATTTTTCTAAAAGCCCTGTCCTCCTCTCCCCCCCACCATTCCCCCCCCCCCCCCAAAAAAAAAAAAAAAAAAAAACCTCTCTTCCCCTCCCCTTTTCTCTTGATGCAAAACTTGAAAGAAGATTATAATTATCTTTTTTTTTTAATGTGTGTTTTTGTATTGTGTAAATCTAAAACATTATGATATTCTTCTTAAGATTTATTTTACATTGTTACATATTGAGATAAATAAAAAATGAAGCACGAAAAAAAGGGCTCGGCATCAACCGTAGTATTTATTTCATATTCTACATCAACTGTGTGTTATTGCAATGAATATTGATTGATTGAACCAGGGGTTTGTTTTTATATGCTACTTTAATAATAATAGGCAGTGAATTGATGCACTGAAAGACTGGTGCGACGAAATAGCTGCGTAAAGTCATACATTTGACAAACGTTAGTAGGTCAAGGTACGTTGTTAAAACTCGGAGGCATAAAGGACAGTGGCGCTTCATACAGTAAATCTAATGAAATTCACACAAACGATCGTATCCAGGCAGGTTTTAAAAGATTTTATACCAAGTTAAAATATCTTGCTGGATATATAAGTTTTACAAATGGCATAATAGATATCATTAAGAAATTTCAATCAATATTTAAAATCACTCGATACTAATACTTCTTCTGTGGCACATCATGTTTAGCTAGACAAAAGGTCCCAGCTTTCATTTACTTCAAGAAAGTGTCACAAAATCTTTAGGCAAAATAAAAATCTGTACTGAAATGTTTGGCCTCTTAAACTCTAACAGAGCAATGTCCCACCCATCATGGAAACTTCTGTTAGAATCGGCAAATGGCAGCTAGACTGAGCAGCATAGCCTTATAATTCTGTGGTATGCACACAAATCCTTGACTTCGCCTCACTAGCCTTCTTTATACCTTATAATTTTGTGGTATGCACACAAATCCTTGACTTCGCCTCACTAGCCTTCTTTATATCTTATACTTCTGTGGTACACACACAAATCCTTGGCATTGCCTCACTAACGTTCTTTATGTCTTATACCTCTGTGGTACACACACAAATCCTTGACATTGCCTCATCAGAGGTCTTCATGTCTTATAGTTCTATGGTGCGTACACAATTCCTTGATTTCGCCTCATCAACGTTCTTTGTGTCTTATAATTCTGTGGTACACACACAAATCCTTGACATTGCCTCATCAGAGTTCTTTATGTCTTATAGTTCTATGGTGTGTACACAATTCCTTGACTTCACCTCATCAGCGTTCTTCATGCGTCACACTTTTATGGTGCGCACACAAATCCTTGACTTCGTTTCAACTCTGAAGCAGACAATCCCGAGGTGTGTGTTACCAAAAGCGATCTCTCCTGCCACAGAGGTAGCGCGGATAGCTCTGGGGTTTGCACCGCCCGTCCTGATATCCGCAAGGACGTTCTCCATGAGCTCCTGCCTCTCATGGTCCAGAGATGAGTTCAGGGCCTCAACTTTTCAGTTCTGCTATGCCTGATATGGAATTATATTTGATGAGAAAACAAGACGTGAGATCATCGTGTTGCGAACGGGCAATATCAAACAACAAGCAAAGAAACAAACCTGTCTGGCGCTAGTTCATTGTCTGGCATAGAGATGAAGAATACTCGGCGCATCTCCTGCAACAGAAAGTAACGTGTGTAGATCTCTCAAGTCTCTGTGCTCATCAAGCTGGAAACTCACGGCTTTGCAATGGCAGGATCATTAGTCCTTGATGGAGTCGAAGAACTCACAACCCTGTCATACCAAGACCGTGAAAAGTAAAACTTGTGAGTCATCAAGGTGAAGAACTCACAACCCTGTCATACCAAGACCGTGAAAAGTAAAATTTGTGGGACACCAGGTCGACAAAAAGTAAATCTTGTGGGACATCAGATCGAAAAAAAGTAAAAGTTTTGGGACATCAGGTCGAAAAAAAGTAAAACTTGTGGGGTATAAAAGGTGAAAAAAGTAAAACTTGTGGGACATCAGGTAGAAAAAATAAAACTTGTGGGACATCAAGACGAAAAAAGTAAAACTTGTGGGACACCAGGTAGAAAAAATGTGAAACTTGTGGGGTATAAAAGGCGGAAAAAAGTAAAACATGTGGGACATCAAGGCGAAAAAAGAAAAACTTGTGGGACATCAAGGCGAAAAAAGAAAAACTTGTGGGACATCAGGTAGAAAAAAGTGAAACTTGTGGGACATCAGGTAGAAAAAAGTGAAACTTGTGGGACATCAAGACGAAAAAAGCTAAAGTAAAACTTGCGGGACATCAAATCGAAAAAAGTAAAACTTGTGGGACATCAAGGCGAAAAAAGAAAAACTTGTGGGACATCAAGGCGAAAAAAGAAAAACTTGTGGGACATCAAGACGAAAAAAGCTAAAGTAAAACTTGCGGGACATCAAATCGAAAAAAGTAAAACTTGTGGGACATCAAGGCGAATGTAAAACTTGTATGACATCAAGGCGAAGAACTCACAACCCTGTCATACCAAGACCGAGAAAAGTAAAACTTGTGGGACATCAAGGCGAAGAACTCACAACCCTGTTAATGTTATGCCAAGACCGAGAAAAGTAAAACTTGTGGGTCATCAAGGCGAAGAACTCATAACCCTGTTAATGTTATACCAAGACCGAGAAAAGTAAAACTTGTGGGACATCAAGGCGAAGAACTCATAACCCTGTTATACCAAGACCGTGAAAAGTAAAACTTGTGGGACATCAAGGCGAAGAACTCATAACCCTGTTAATGTTATACCAAGACCGAGAAAAGTAAAACTTGTGGGTCATCAAGGCGAAGAACTCATAACCCTGTTAATGTTATACCAAGACCGAGAAAAGTAAAGCTTGTGGGTCACCAAGGCGAAGAACTCACAACCCTGTTAATGTTATACCAAGACCGAGAAAAGTAAAATTTGTGGGACATCAAGGCGAAGATCTCATAACCCTGTTAATGTTATACCAAGACCGAGAACAGTAAAACTTGTGGGTCACCAAGGTGAAGAACTCATAACCCTGTTATACCAAGACCGTGAGAAGTAAAACTTGTGGGACATCAAGGCGAAGAACTCATAACCCTGTTAATGTTATACCAAGACCGTGAAAAGTAAAACTTGTGGGTCCTCAAGGTGAAGAACTCATAACCCTGTTATACCAAGACCGAGAAAAGTAAAACTTGTGGGTCACCAAGGTGAAGAACTCACAACCCTGTTAATGTTATACCATGACCGAGAAAAGTAAAACTTGTGGGACATCAAGGCGAAGAACTCATAACCCTGTTAATGTTATACCAAGACCGTGAAAAGTAAAACTTGTGGGTCCTCAAGGTGAAGAACTCATAACCCTGTTAATGTTATACCAAGACCGAGAAAAGTAAAACTTGTGGGTCCTCAAGGCGAAGAACTCATAACCCTGTTAATGTTATACCAAGACCGAGAAAAGTAAAACTTGTGGGACATCAAGGCGAAGAACTCATAACCCTGTTAATGTTATACCAAGACCGAGAAAAGTAAAACTTGTGGGTCCTCAAGGCGAAGAACTCACAACCCTGTTAATGTTATACCAAGACCGAGAAAAGTAAAACTTGTGGGACACCAAGGTGAAGAACTCATAACCCTGTTAATGTTATACCAAGACCGAGAAAAGTAAAACTTGTGGGTCATCAAGGTGAAGAACTCATAACCCTGTTATACCAAGACCGAGAAAAGTAAAACTTGTGGGACATCAAGGTGAAGAACTCACAACCCTGTTAATGTTATACCAAGACCGAGAAAAGTAAAACTTGTGGGACATCAAGGTGTAGAACTCATAACCCTGTTAATGTTATACCAAGACCGAGAAAAGTAAAACTTGTGGGACATCAAGGCGAAGAACTCATAACCCTGTTATACCAAGACCGAGAAAAGTAAAACTTGTGGGTCATCAAGGCGAAGAACTCACAACCGTGTTAATGTTATACCAAGACCGAGAAAAGTAAAACTTGTGGGACATCAAGGTGAAGAACTCATAACCCTGTTAATGTTATACCAAGACCGAGAAAAGTAAAGCTTGTGGGTCACCAAGGTGAAGAACTCACAACCCTGTTAATGTTATACCAAGACCGAGAAAAGTAAAACTTGTGGGACATCAAGGTGAAGAACTCATAACCCTGTTAATGTTATACCAAGACCGAGAAAAGTAAAACTTGTGGGACATCAAGGTGAAGAACTCACAACCCTGTTAATGTTATACCAAGACCGAGAAAAGTAAAACTTGTGGGTCATCAAGGCGAAGAACTCACAACCCTGTTATACCAAGACCGAGAAAAGTAAAACTTTTGGGCCATCAAGGTGAAGAACTCACAACCCTGTTATACCAAGACCGAGAAAAGTAAAACTTGTGGGACATCAAGGTGAAGAACTCACAACCCTGTTATACCAAGACCGAAAAAAGTAAAGCTTGTGGGTCACCAAGTCGAAGAACTCATAACCCTGTTAATGTTATACCAAGACCGAGAAAAGTAAAACTTGTGGGTCATCAAGTAAAACTTGTGGGACATCAAGGTGAAGAACTCACAACCCTGTTATACCAAGACCGAAAAAAGTAAAGCTTGTGGGTCACCAAGTCGAAGAACTCATAACCCTGTTAATGTTATACCAAGACCGAGAAAAGTAAAACTTGTGGGTCATCAAGGTGAAGAACTCATAACCCTGTTATACCAAGACCGAGAAAAGTAAAACTTGTGGGTCATCAAGGCGAAGAACTCATAACCCTGTTAATGTTATACCAAGACCGAGAAAAGTAAAACTTGTGGGTCATCAAGGTGAAGAACTCATAACCCTGTTATACCAAGACCGAGAAAAGTAAAACTTGTGGGACATCAAGGCGAAGAACTCATAACCCTGTTATACCAAGACCGAGAAAAGTAAAACTTGTGGGACATCAAGGCGAAGAACTCATAAGCCTGTTAATGTTATACCAAGACTGAGAAAAGTAAAACTTGTGGGACATCAAGGTGAAGAACTCATAACCCTGTTATACCAAGACCGAGAAAAGTAAAACTTGTGGGACATCAAGGGGAAGAACTCATAACCCTGTTAATGTTATACCAAGACCGAGAAAAGTAAAACTTGTGGGTCATCAAGGTGAAGAACTCACAACCCTGTTATACCAAGACCGAGAAAAGTAAAACTTGTGGGTCCTCAAGGCGAAGAACTCATAACCCTGTTATACCAAGACCGAGAAAAGTAAAACTTGTGGGTCATCAAGGCGAAGAACTCATAACCCTGTTATACCAAGACTGAGAAAAGTAAAACTTGTGGGTCATCAAGGTGAAGAACTCACAACCCTGTTATACCAAGACCGAGAAAAGTAAAACTTGTGGGTCCTCAAGGCGAAGAACTCATAACCCTGTTAATGTTATACCAAGACCGAGAAAAGTAAAACTTGTGGGTCCTCAAGGCGAAGAACTCATAACCCTGTTAATGTTATACCAAGACCGTGAAAAGTAAAACTTGTGGGACACCAAGGTGAAGAACTCATAACCCTGTTTATGTTATACCAAGACCGAGAAAAGTAAAACTTGTGGGTCCTCAAGGCGAAGAACTCATAACCCTGTTATACCAAGACCGAGAAAAGTAAAACTTGTGGGTCATCAAGGCGAAGAACTCATAACCCTGTTAATGTTATACCAAGACCGAGAAAAGTAAAACTTGTGGGTCATCAAGGCGAAGAACTCATAACCCTGTTAATGTTATACCAAGACCGAGAAAAGTAAAACTTGTGGGACATCAAGGCGAAGAACTCATAACCCTGTTAATGTTATACCAAGACCGAGAAAAGTAAAACTTGTGGGACATCAAGGCGAAGAACTCATAACCCTGTTAATGTTATACCAAGACCGAGAAAAGTAAAACTTGTGGGACATCAAGGCGAAGAACTCATAACCCTGTTAATGTTATACCAAGACCGAGAAAAGTAAAACTTGTGGGACATCAAGGCGAAGAACTCATAACCCTGTTAATGTTATACCAAGACCGAGAAAAGTAAAACTTGTGGGTCATCAAGGCGAAGAACTCATAACCCTGTTAATGTTATACCAAGACCGAGAAAAGTAAAACTTGTGGGTCATCAAGGCGAAGAACTCATAACCCTGTTAATGTTATACCAAGACCGAGAAAAGTAAAACTTGTGGGTCATCAAGGCGAAGAACTCATAACCCTGTTAATGTTATACCAAGACCGAGAAAAGTAAAACTTGTGGGTCATCAAGGCGAAGAACTCATAACCCTGTTAATGTTATACCAAGACCGAGAAAAGTAAAACTTGTGGGTCATCAAGGCGAAGAACTCACAACCCTGTTAATGTTATACCAAGACCGAGAAAAGTAAAACTTGTGGGTCATCAAGGCGAAGAACTCATAACCCTGTTAATGTTATACCAAGACCGAGAAAAGTAAAACTTGTGGGTCATCAAGGCGAAGAACTCATAACCCTGTTAATGTTATACCAAGACCGAGAAAAGTAAAACTTGTGGGTCATCAAGGCGAAGAACTCATAACCCTGTTAATGTTATACCAAGACCGAGAAAAGTAAAACTTTTGGGTCATCAAGGCGAAGAACTCATAACCCTGTTAATGTTATACCAAGACCGAGAAAAGTAAAACTTGTGGGTCATCAAGGCGAAGAACTCACAACCCTGTTAATGTTATACCAAGACCGAGAAAAAGTAAAACTTGTGGGTCATCAAGGCGAAGAACTCATAACCCTGTTATACCAAGACCGAGAAAAGTAAAACTTGTGGGTCATCAAGTCGAAGAACTCACAACCCTGTTATACCAAGACCGAGAAAAGTAAAACTTGTGGGTCATCAAGGCGAAGAACTCATAACCCTGTTATACCAAGACCGAGAAAAGTAAAACTTGTGGGTCATCAAGGCGAAGAACTCATAACCCTGTTAATGTTATACCAAGACCGAGAAAAGTAAAACTTGTGGGTCATCAAGGCGAAGAACTCATAACCCTGTTATACCAAGACCGAGAAAAGTAAAACTTGTGGGTCATCAAGGCGAAGAACTCATAACCCTGTTAATGTTATACCAAGACCGAGAAAAGTAAAACTTGTGGGTCATCAAGGCGAAGAACTCATAACCCTGTTAATGTTATACCAAGACCGAGAAAAGTAAAACTTGTGGGTCATCAAGGCGAAGAACTCACAACCCTGTTAATGTTATACCAAGACCGAGAAAAGTAAAACTTGTGGGTCATCAAGGCGAAGAACTCATAACCCTGTTATACCAAGACCGAGAAAAGTAAAACTTGTGGGACATCAAGTCGAAGAACTCATAAACCTGTTATACCAAGACCGAGAAAAGTAAAACTTGTGGGTCATCAAGGCGAAGAACTCACAACCCTGTTAATGTTATACCAAGACCGAGAAAAGTAAAACTTGTGGGTCATCAAGGCGAAGAACTCATAACCCTGTTAATGTTATACCAAGACCGAGAAAAGTAAAACTTGTGGGTCACCAAGGTGAAGAACTCACAACCCTGTTAATGTTATACCAAGACCGAGAAAAGTAAAACTTGTGGGTCATCAAGGCGAAGAACTCATAACCCTGTTATACCAAGACCGAAATTAGAAAAGTAAAACTTGTGGGTCATCAAGGCGAAGAACTCATAACCCTGTTAATGTTATACCAAGACCGAGAAAAAGTAAAACTTTTGGGTCATCAAGGCGAAGAACTCGTAACCCTATTAATGTTATACCAAGACCGAGAAAAGTAAAACTTGTGGGTCATCAAGGCGAAGAACTCACAACCCTGTTAATGTTATACCAAGACCGAGAAAAAGTAAAACTTGTGGGTCATCAAGGCGAAGAACTCATAACCCTTTTATACCAAGACCGAGAAAAGTAAAACTTGTGGGACACCAAGTCGAAGAACTCACAACCCTGTTATACCAAGACCGAGAAAAGTAAAACTTGTGGGTCATCAAGGCGAAGAACTCGCAACCCTGTTAGACCAAGACCGAGAAAAGTAAAACTTGTGGGTCATCAAGTCGAAGAACTCACAACCCTGTTATACCAAGACCGAGAAAAGTAAAACTTGTGGGACATCAAGTCGAAGACTCTTGACATAATTTAATATTTACTTTTCCAAGGAATGAAAAGTAAAACTTGTGGGACATCAAGGTGAAGAACTCATAACCCTGTTATACCAAGACCGAGAAAAGTAAAACTTGTGGGACATCAAGGCGGAGAACTCACAAACCTGTCATACCATGACCGTGAAAAGTAAAATTTGTGGGACATCAAGGTCGAAAAAAGGATAAACCTGTTAATGGTACATCAAGGTCGAAAAAAGTAAAACTTGTGGGGTATAAAAGGCGAAGAAAGTAAAACCTTATGGGACATCAAGACGAAAAAAGTAAAAAATTGTGGGACATCAGGTAGGAAAAAGTAAAACCCTGTTTGCGGGACCTTAGGTAGAAAAAGGTAAAACTTGTGGGACATCAAGGCGAAAAAAGTAAAACTTGTGAGACATCAAGACGAAAATAGCTCAGGTAAAACTGTGCAGGTCATACCAAGATCGAAAGAAAGTAAAACTTGTGGGACACCAAGTCGAAGAACTCATAACCCTGTTAATGTTATACCAAGACCGAGAAAAGTAAAACTTGTGGGACATCAAGGCGAAGAACTCATAAACCTGTTATACCAAGACCGAGAAAAGTAAAACTAGTGGGAGATCAAGGCGAAGATCTCATAACCCTGTTAATGTTATACCAAGACCGAGAAAAGTAAAACTTGTGGGACATCAAGGGGAAGAACTCATAACCCTGTTAAAGTTATACCAAGACCGAGAAAAGTAAAACTTGTGGGACATCAAGGCGAAAGAACTCACAACCCTGTTAATGTTATACCAAGACCGAGAAAAAGTAAAACTTGTGGGA
>JAWDGP010002346.1:0-27713 GCA_033675545.1 Elysia crispata
ATCGGAAAAATTACCACTTACCTTTTTTTTCGAAATTTCCGACTTAAAGTGCCCTAAAATGCCAGCTAAGCGCGCCTTCAAGTTTCATTTTTTACAAATTACCTTTTTTTCCGCCGTGATTACGCGAACACATACACCTACCCACACACACTCCGTTTTTCCGACCAATAATGTGTAAAAAACGCGCTTTACACCATTTTCTTAAAAATTACTTTTTTTTGCTCTCTACCTTTTCTCCTTACCCCCGAAACACTTCCTAATCATCTTTTCCGGCAAACTAACGACCAAAAATGGTCAAAAAAAGCTCCCTAAAGGAGAATAAAACTTTTTTCTTTCTTTGTATAATTTATTTCACATTTTCCCTCCCCCCTTACGGAAATAAACAAAACCACTTACTTTTTCCGCCCATTATATAATCGGAAATAGAAAAATCGCAAGGGAAAAAGTCCGAAAAAAAAAATTTTCTTTTTTTTTTTTTTTTTATTTGACTTTTTTTCACCCCTACCGCTCCTCGTAATCGGAAAAAATTACCACTTGCCTTTTTTTTCGAAATTCCGACTTAAAATGCCCTAAAATGCCGCTAAGCGCGCTCAAGTTTCATTTTTTACAAATTACCTTTTTTTTCCGCCGTGATTACGCGGACATATCACCTACCCACACACACTCCGTTTTTCCGACACATTATGCCTAAAAAACGTGCTTTACACCTTTTTCTAAAAATTACTTTTTTTTGCTCTCTACTCCTTCTCCTTACCCCCGAAAAACTTCCTAATCATCTTTTCCGGCAAACTAAGCACCAAAAATAATTAAAAGCTCCCTAAAGGAGAAAAAAAAATTTTCTTTTTTTTTTATAATCTATTTTACATTTTCCCTCTCCCCTTACGGAAAAAAACAAAACCACTTACTTTTTTCCCCCTTTTTATCACCGGAAATAGGAAAACCGCAAGCGAAAACGTCCTTTTAAAAAAATTTTTTTTCTTTTTTTTTTTTTTGACTTTTTTCCACCCTACCGCTCCTCGTAATCGGAAAAATTACCACTTACCTTTTTTTTTCGAAATTCCGACTTAAAGTGCCCTAAAATGCCGCTAAGCGCGCTCAAGTTTCATTTTTTACAAATTACCTTTTTTTCCGCCGTGATTACGCGAACACATCACCTACCCACACACACTCCGTTTTTCCGACCCATAATGTGTAAAAAACGCGCTTTACACCTTTTTCTTAAAATTACTTTTTTTTGCTCTCTACTCCTTCTCCTTACCCCCGAAACACTTCCTAATCATCTTTTCCGGCAAACTAGCGACCAAAAATAGTTAAAAAGCTCCCGAAAAGGAGAAAAATTTTTTTCTTTTTTTTATAAGTTTTTTCACATTTTCCCTCTCCCCTTACGGAAATAAACAAAACCACTTACTTTTTCCGCCCTTTTTATCACCGGAAATAGGAAAACCGCAAGCGAAAACGTCCTTTTAAAAAAAAATTTTTTCATTTTTTTTTTTTGACTTTTTTCCACCCTACCTCTCCTCGTAATCGGAAAAATTACCACTTACCTTTTTTTTCGAAATTCCGACATAAAGTGCGCTTAAATACCGTAAAGCGCACTCAAGTTTCATTTTTTACAAATTACCTTTTTTCCGCCGGGATTACGCGAACACATACACCTACTCACACACACTCCGTTTTTCCGACCAATAATGTGTAAAAAACGCGCTTTACACCTTTTTCTTAAAATTACTTTTTTTTGCTCTCTACTCCTTCTCCTTACCCCCGAAACACTTCCTAATCATCTTTTCCGGCAAACTAACCACCAAAAATAGTTAAAAAGCTCCCTAAAGGAGAAAAAAAAATTTTCTTTTTTTTTATAATCTATTTCACATTTTCCCTCTCCCCTTACGGAAAAAAACAAAACCACTTACTTTTTCCGCCCTTTTTATCACTGGAAATAGAAAAACCGCAAGGGAAAACGTCCCATAAGAAATTTTTTTTTTTTTTTTTTTTTTTACTTTTTTGCATCCTACCGCTCCTCGTAATCGGGAAAATTACCACTTACCTTTTTTTCGAAATTCCGACTTAAAATGCCCTAAAATGCTGCTAAGCGCGCTCAAGTTTCATTTTTTACAAATTACCTTTTTTCCGCCGTGATTACGCGAACACATCACCTACTCACACACACTCCGTTTTTCCGACCCATAATGTGTAAAAAACGCGCTTAACACCTTTTTCTTAAAATTACTTTTTTTTGCTCTCTACTCCTTCTCCTTACCCCCGAAACACTTCCTAATCATCTTTTCCGGCAAACTAGCGACCAAAAATGGTCAAAAAACCTCCCGAAAGGAGGAAAATTTTTTCTTTTTTTTATAATTTTTTTCACATTTTCCCTCTCCCCTTACGGAAATAAACAAAACCACTTACTTTTTCCGCCCTTTTTATCATCGTAAATAGAAAAACCGAAAGGGAAAACGTCCCATAAAAAATTTTTTCTTTTTTCTTTTTTTTTTAATTTTTTGCATCCTACCGCTCCTCGTAATCGGGAAAATTACCACTTACCTTTTTTTCGAAATTCCGACTTAAAATGCCCTAAAATGCCGATAAGCGCGCTCAAGTTTCATTTTTTACAAATTACCTTTTTTTCCGCCGTGATTACCCGAACACATCACCTACCCACACACACTCCGTTTTTCCGACCCATAATGTGTAAAAAACGCGCTTTACACCTTTTTCTTAAAATTACTTTTTTTTGCTCTCTACTCCTTCTCCTTACCCCCGAAACACTTCCTAATCATCTTTTCCGGCAAACTAAGCACCAAAAATAGTTAAAAGCTCCCTAAAGGAGAAAAAAAAAATTTCTTTTTTTTTATAATCTATTTCACATTTTCCCTCTCCCCTTACGGAAAAAAACAAAACCACTTACTTTTTCCGCCCTTTTTATCACCGGAAATAGGAAAACCGCAAGGGAAAACGTCCCATAAAAATTTTTTTTTCTTTTTTTTTTTTTGACTTTTTTCCACCCTACCGCTCCTCGTAATCGGAAAAATTACCACTTACCTTTTTTTCGAAATTCCGACTTAAAGTGCCCTAAAATGCCGCTAAGCGCGCTCAAGTTTCATTTTTTACAAATTACCTTTTTTCCGCCGTGATTACGCGGACACATACACCTACCCACACACACTCCGTTTTTCCGACCCATAATGTGTAAAAAACGCGCTTTACACCTTTTTCTTAAAATTACTTTTTTTTGCTCTCTACTCCTTCTCCTTACCCCCGAAACACTTCCTAATCATCTTTTCCGGCAAACTAAGCACCAAAAATAGTTAAAAGCTCCCTAAAGGAGAAAAAAAAATTTTCTTTTTTTTTATAATCTATTTCACATTTTCCCTCTCCCCTTACGGAAAAAAACAAAACCACTTACTTTTTTTCCCCTTTTTATCACCGGAAATAGGAAAACCGCAAGCGAAAACGTCCTTTTAAAAAATTTTTTTTTTCATTTTTTTTTTTGACTTTTTTCCACCCTACCGCTCCTCGTAATCGGAAAAATTACCACTTACCTTTTTTTTCGAAATTCCGACTTAAAGTGCCCTAAAATGCCGCTAAGCGCGCTCAAGTTTCATTTTTTACAAATTACCTTTTTTCCGCCGTGATTACGCGAACACATCACCTACCCACACACACTCCGTTTTTCCGACCCATAATGTGTAAAAAACGCGCTTTACACCTTTTTCTTAAAATTACTTTTTTTTGCTCTCTACTCCTTCTCCTTACCCCCGAAACACTTCCTAATCATCTTTTCCGGCAAACTAACCACCAAAAATAGTTAAAAAGCTCCCTAAAGGAGAAAAAAATTTTCTTTTTTTTTATAATCTATTTCACATTTTCCCTCTCCCCTTACGGAAAAAAACAAAACCACTTACTTTTTTCCCCCTTTTTATCACCGGAAATAGGAAAACCGCAAGGGAAGACGTCCCATAAAAAAATTTTTTTTTTTTTTTTTTGGACTTTTTTGCACCCTACTGCTCCTCGTAATCGGAAAAATTACCACTTACCTTTTTTATTCGAAATTCCGACTTAAAGTGCCCTAAAATGCCGCTAAGCGCGCTCAAGTTTCATTTTTTACAAATTACCTTTTTTCCGCCGTGATTACGCGGACACATACACCTACCCACACACACTCCGTTTTTCCGACACATTATGCCTAAAAAACGCGCTTAACACCTTTTTCTTAAAATTACTTTTTTTTCCTCTCTACTCCTTCTCCTTACCCCCGAAACACTTCCTAATCATCTTTTCCGGCAAACTAGCGACCAAAAATGGTCAAAAAACCTCCCGAAAGGAGGAAAAATTTTTTTCTTTTTTTATAATTTTTTTCACATTTTCCCTCTCCCCTTACGGAAATAAACAAAACCACTTACTTTTTCCGCCCTTTTTATCATCGGAAATAGAAAAACCGCAAGGGAAAACGTCCCATAAAAAATTTTTCTTTTTTTTTTTTTTTTTTACTTTTTTGCATCCTACCGCTCCTCGTAATCGGGAAAATTACCACTTACCTTTTTTTTCGAAATTCCGACTTAAAATGCCCTAAAATGCCGATAAGCGCGCTCAAGTTTCATTTTTTACAAATTACCTTTTTTTCCGCCGTGATTACCCGAACACATCACCTACCCACACACACTCCGTTTTTCCGACCCATAATGTGTAAAAAACGCGCTTTACACCTTTTTCTTAAAATTACTTTTTTTGCTCTCTACTCCTTCTCCTTACCCCCGAAACACTTCCTAATCATCTTTTCCGGCAAACTAAGCACCAAAAATAGTTAAAAGCTCCCTAAAGGAGAAAAAAAATTTTCTTTTTTTTTATAATCTATTTCACATTTTCCCTCTCCCCTTACGGAAAAAAACAAAACCACTTACTTTTTTCCCCCTTTTTATCACCGGAAATAGGAAAACCGCAAGCGAAAACGTCCTTTTAAAAAAATTTTTTTTCTTTTTTTTTTTTGACTTTTTCCACCCTACCGCTCCTCGTAATCGGAAAAATTACCACTTACCTTTTTTTCGAAATTCCGACTTAAAGTGCCCTAAAATGCCGCTAAGCGCGCTCAAGTTTCATTTTTTACAAATTACCTTTTTTCCGCCGTGATTACGCGAACACATCACCTACCCACACACACTCCGTTTTTCCGACCCATAATGTGTAAAAAACGCGCTTTACACCTTTTTCTTAAAATTACTTTTTTTTTGCTCTCTACTCCTTCTCCTTACCCCCGAAACACTTCCTAATCATCTTTTCCGGCAAACTAACCACCAAAAATAGTTAAAAAGCTCCCTAAAGGAGAAAAAAATTTTTTTTTTTTTTTATAATCTATTTCACATTTTCCCTCTCCCCTTACGGAAAAAAACAAAACCACTTACTTTTTCCGCCCTTTTTATCACCGGAAATAGAAAAACCGCCAGGGAAAACGTCCCATCAAAAATTTTTCTTTCTTTTTTTTTTTTGACTTTTTTCCACCCTACCACTCCTCGTAATCGGAAAAATTACCACTTACCTTTTTTTTCGAAATTCCGACTTAAAGTGCCCTAAAATGCCGCTAAGCGCGCTCAAGCTTCATTTTTTACAAATTACCTTTTTTCCGCCGTGATTACGCGAACACAGCACCTACCCACACACACTCCGTTTTTCCGACCCATAATGTCTAAAAAACGCGCTTTACACCTTTTTTTTTAAAGTACTTTTTTTGCTCTCTACTCCTTCTCCTTACCCCCGAAACACTTCCTAATCATCTTTTCCGGCAAACTAAGCACCAAAAATAGTTAAAAAGCTCCCTAAAGGAGAAAAAAAAATTTTCTTTTTTTTTATAATCTATTTCACATTTTCCCTCTCCCCTTACGGAAAAAAACAAAACCACTTACTTTTTTCCCCCTTTTTATCACCGGAAATAGGAAAACCGCAAGGGAAAACGTCCTTTTAAAAAAATTTTTTTTTTTTTTTTTTTTTGACTTTTTTCCACCCTACCGCTCCTCGTAATCGGAAAAATTACCACTTACCTTTTTTTTCGAAATTCCGACTTAAAGTGCCCTAAAATGCCGCTAAGCGCGCTCAAGTTTCATTTTTTACAAATTACCTTTTTTCCGCCGTGATTACGCGAACACATCACCTACCCACACACACTCCGTTTTTCCGACCCATAATGTGTAAAAAACGCGCTTTACACCTTTTTCTTAAAATTACTTTTTTTTGCTCTCTACTCCTTCTCCTTACCCCCGAAACACTTCCTAATCATCTTTTCCGGCAAACTAACCACCAAAAACAGTGAAAAAGCTCCCTAAATGAGAAAAAATATTTTTTTTTTTTTATAATCTATTTCACATTTTCCCTCTCCCCTTACGGAAAAAAACAAAACCACTTACTTTTTTCCCTCTTTCTATCACCGGAAATAGGAAAACCGCAAGGGAAAACGTCCTTTGAAAAAAATTTTTTTTTTTTTTCTTGGTTTTTTTTTACCCTACCACTCCTCGTAATCGGAAAAAATTACCACTTACCTTTTTTTTCGAAATTCCGACTTAAAGTTCCCTAAAATGCCGCTAAGCGCGCTCAAGTTTCATTTTTTACAAATTACCTTTTTTCCGCCGTGATTACGCGGACACATACACCTACCCACACACACTCCGTTTTTCCGACACATTATGCCTAAAAAACGCGCTTAACACCTTTTTCTTAAAATTACTTTTTTTGCTCTCTACTCCTTCTCCTTACCCCCGAAACACTTCCTAATCATCTTTTCCGGCAAACTAACCACCAAAATTAGTTAAAAAGCTGCCTAAAGGAGAACAAAAATTCTCTTTTTTTTATAATCTATTTCACATTTTCCCTCTCCCCTTACGGAAAAAAAAAAAAACCACTTACTGTTTTCCCTCTTTTTATCACCGGAAATAGGAAAACCGCAAGGGAAAACGTCCTTTAAAAAAAATTTTTTTTTTTTTTTACTGACTTTTTTCCACCCTACCGCTGCTCGTAATCGGAAAAATTACCACTTTCCTTTTTTTTTTCGAAATTCCGACTTAAAGTGCCCTAAAATGCCGCTAAGCGCGCTCAAGTTTCATTTTTTACAAATTACCTTTTTTCCGCCGTGAATACGCGTACACATACACCTACCCACACACACTCCGTTTTTCCGACCCATAATGTGTAAAAAACGCGCTTTACACCTTTTTCTTAAAATTGCATTTTTTTTGCGCTCTACTCCATCTCCTTACCCCCGAAACACTTCCTAATCATCTTTTCCGGCAAACTAACCACCAAAAATATTTTAAAAGCTCCCTAAAGGAGAAAAAATTTTTTTTTTTTTTTTTATAATCTATTTCACATTTTCCCTCTCCCCTTACGGAAAAAAACAAAACCACTTACTTTTTCCGCCCTTTTTATCAACGGAAGTAGGAAAACCGCAAGGGAAAACGTCCCATAAAAAATTTTTCTTTTTTTTTTTTTTTTTAACTTTTTTCCATCCTACCGCTCCTCGTAATCGGAAAAATTACCACTTACCTTTTATTTCGAAATTCCGACTTAAAGTGCCCTAAAATGCCGCTAAGCGCGCTCAAGTTTCATTTTTTACAAATTACCTTTTTTCCGCCGTGATTACGCGGACACATACACCTACCCACACACACTCCGTTTTTCCCACACATTATGCCTAAAAAACGCGCTTAACACCTTTTTCTTAAAATTACTTTTATTTTGCTCTCTATTCCTTCTCCTTACCCCCGAAACACTTCCTAATCATCTTTTCCGGCAAACTAAGCACCAAAAATAGTTAAAAGCTCCCTAAAGGAGAAAAAAAATTTTCTTTTTTTTTATAATCTATTTCACATTTTCCCTCTCCCCTTACGGAAAAAAACAAAACCACTTACTTTTTCCGCCCTTTTTATCACCGGAAATAGGAAAACCGCAAGCGAAAACGTCCTTTTAAAAAAAATTTTTTTCTTTTTTTTTTTGACTTTTTTCCACCCTACCGCTCCTCGTAATCGGAAAAATTACCACTTACCTTTTTTTTTCGAAATTCCGACTTAAAGTGCCCTAAAATGCCGCTAAGCGCGCTCAAGTTTCATTTTTTACAAATTACCTTTTTTCCGCCGTGATTACGCGAACACATCACCTACCCACACACTCCGTTTTTCCGACCCATAATGTGTAAAAAACGCGCTTTACACCTTTTTCTTAAAATTACTTTTTTTTGCTCTCTACTCCTTCTCCTTACCCCCGAAACACTTCCTAATCATCTTTTCCGGCAAACTAACCACCAAAAATAGTGAAAAAGCTCCCTAAAGGAGAAAAAAAATTTTCTTTTTTTTATAATCTATTTCACATTTTCCCTCTCCCCTTACGGAAAAAAACAAAACCACTTACTTTTTCCGCCCTTTTTATCACTGGAAATAGAAAAACCGCAAGGGAAAACGTCCCATAAGAAATTTTTTTTTTTTTTTATTTGACTTTTTTTCACCCTACCGCTCCTCGTAATCGGGAAAATTACCACTTACCTTTTTTTTCGAAATTCCGACTTAAAATGCCCTAAAATGCCGATTAGCGCGCTCAAGTTTCATTTTTTACAAATTACCTTTTTTTCCGCCGTGATTACACGAACACATCACCTACCCACACCCACTCCGTTTTTCCGACACATTATGCCTAAAAAACGCGCTTAACACGTTTTTCTTAAAATTACTTTTTTTTTCCTCTGTACTCCTTCTCCTTACCCCCGAAACACTTCCTAATCATCTTTTCCGGCAAACTAACGACCAAATATTGTCAAAAAACGTATCTAAAGGAGGAAAAAAATTTTTTCTTTTTTTTAATAATTTATTTATCATTTTCCCTCTCCCCTTACGGAAATAAACAAAACCACTTACTTTTTCCGCCCTTTTTATCATCGGAAATAGAAAAACCGCAAGGGAAAACGTCCCATAAAAAATTTTTTTTTTTTTTTTTTTTTTTTTTTACTTTTTTGCATCCTACCGCTCCTCGTAATCGGGAAAATTACCACTTACCTTTTTTTCGAAATTCCGACTTAAAATGCCCTAAAATGCCGATAAGCGCGCTCAAGTTTCATTTTTTACAAATTACCTTTTTTTCCGCCGTGATTACCCGAACACATCACCTACCCACACACACTCCGTTTTTCCGACCCATAATGTGTAAAAAACGCGCTTTACACCTTTTTCTTAAAATTACTTTTTTTTTGCTCTCTACTCCTTCTCCTTACCCCCGAAACACTTCCTAATCATCTTTTCCGGCAAACTAAGCACCAAAAATAGTTAAAAAGCTCCCTAAAGGAGAAACAAAAATTTTTTTTTTTTATAATCTATTTAACATTTTCCCTCCCCCCTTACGGAAAAAAACAAAACCACTTACTTTTTTCCCCCTTTTTATCACCGGAAATAGGAAAACCGCAAGCGAAAACGTCCTTTTAAAAAAATTTTTTTTTCTTTTTTTTTTTTTTTTTGACTTTTTTCCACCCTACCGCTCCTCGTAATCGGAAAAATTACCACTTACCTTTTTTTTCGAAATTCCGACTTAAAGTGCCCTAAAATGCCGCTAAGCGCGCTCAAGTTTCATTTTTTACAAATTACCTTTTTTCCGCCGTGATTACGCGAACACATCACCTACCCACACACACTCCGTTTTTCCGACCCATAATGTGTAAAAAACGCGCTTTACACCTTTTTCTTAAAATTACTTTTTTTTGCTCTCTACTCCTTCTCCTTACCCCCGAAACACTTCCTAATCATCTTTTCCGGCAAACTAAGCACCAAAAATAGTGAAAAAGCTCCCTAAAGGAGAAAAAAAATTTTCTTTTTTTTATAATCTATTTCACATTTTCCCTCTCCCCTTACGGAAAAAAACAAAACCACTTACTTTTTCCGCCCTTTTTATCATCGGAAATAGAAAAACCGCAAGGGAAAACGTCCCATAAAAAATTTTTCTTTCTTTTTTTTTTTTTTTACTTTTTTGCACCCTACCGCTCCTCGTAATCGGAAAAATTACCACTTACCTTTTTTTTTCGAAATTCCGACTTAAAATGCCCTAAAATGCCGCTAAGCGCGCTCAAGTTTCATTTTTTACAAATTACCTTTTTTCCGCCGTGATTACGCGAACACATACACCTACCCACACACACTCCGTTTTTCCGACACATTATGCCTAAAAAACGCGCTTAACACCTTTTTCTTAAAATTACTTTTTTTTGCTCTCTACTCCTTCTCCTTACCCCCGAAACACTTCCTAATCATCTTTTCCGGCAAACTAGCGACCAAAAATGGTCAAAAAACCTCCCGAAAGGAGAAAATTTTTTTTTCTTTTTTTTATTTTTTTTTCACATTTTCCCTCTCCCCTTACGGAAATAAACAAAACCACTTACTTTTTCCGCCCTTTTTATCATCGGAAATAGAAAAACCGCAAGGGAAAACGTCCCATAAAAAATTTTTCTTTTTTTTTTTTTTTTTTTTTTTTACTTTTTTGCATCCTACCGCTCCTCGTAATCGGGAAAATTACCACTTACCTTTTTTTCGAAATTCCGACTTAAAATGCCCTAAAATGCCGATAAGCGCGCTCAAGTTTCATTTTTTACAAATTACCTTTTTTTCCGCCGTGATTACCCGAACACATCACCTACCCACACACACTCCGTTTTTCCGACCCATAATGTGTAAAAAACGCGCTTTACACCTTTTTCTTAAAATTACTTTTTTTTGCTCTCTACTCCTTCTCCTTACCCCCGAAACACTTCCTAATCATCTTTTCCGGCAAACTAACCACCAAAAATAGTTAAAAGCTCCCTAAAGGAGAAAAAAATTTTCTTTTTTTTATAATCTATTTCATATTTTCCCTCTCCCCTTACGGAAAAAAACAAAACCACTTACTTTTTCCGCCCTTTTTATCACCGGAAATACGAAAACCGCAAGCGAAAACGTCCTTTTAAAAAAAATTTTTTGTCTTTTTTTTTTTTTTGACTTTTTTCCACCCTACCGCTCCTCGTAATCGGAAAAATTACCACTTACCTTTTTTTTTCGAAATTCCGACTTAAAGTGCCCTAAAATGCCGCTAAGCGCGCTCAAGTTTCATTTTTTACAAATTACCTTTTTTCCGCCGTGATTACGCGAACACATACACCTACCCACACACACTCCGTTTTTCCGACCCATAATGTCTAAAAAATGCGCTTTACACCTTTTTCTTAAAATTACTTTTTTTTGCTCTCTACTCCTTCTCCTTACCCCCGAAACACTTCCTAATCATCTTTTCCGGCAAACTAACGACCAAAAATAGTCAAAAAACCTCCCGAAAGGAGGAAAAATTTTTTTTCTTTTTTTTATAATTTATTTCACATTTTCCCTCTCCCCTTACGGAAAAAAACAAAACCACTTACTTTTTCCGCCCTTTTTATCACCGGAAATATAAAAACCGCAAGGGAAAACGTCCCATAAAAATTTTTTCTTTTTTTTTTTTTTTTTTTTTTTTACTTTTTTGCATCCTACCGCTCCTCGTAATCGGGAAAATTACCACTTACCTTTTAGTTCGAATATCCGACTTAAAGTGCCCTAAAATGCCGCTAAGCGCGCTCAAGTTTCATTTTTTACAAATTACCTTTTTTCCGCCGTGATTACGCGAACACATCACCTACCCACACACACTCCGTTTTTCCGACCCATAATGTGTAAAAAACGCGCTTTACACCTTTTTCTTAAAATTACTTTTTTTGTTCTCTACTCCTTCTCCTTACCCCCAAAACACTTCCTAATCATCTTTTCCGGCAAACTAAGCACCAAAAATAGTTAAAAGCTCCCCAAAGAAGAAAAAAAATTTTCTTTTTTTTTATAATCTATTTCACATTTTCCCTCTCCCCTTACGGAAAAAAACAAAACCACTTACTTTTTCCCCCCTTTTTATCACCGGAAATAGGAAAAGCGCAAGGGAAAACGTCCTTTAAAAAATTTTTTTTTTTTTTTTTTTTTTTTTTTTTTATTTTTTTCCACCCTACCGCTCCTCGTAATCGGAAAAATTACCACTTACCTTTTTTTTCAAAATTCCGACTTAAAATGCCCTAAAATGCCGCTAAGCGCGCTCAAGTTTCATTTTTTACAAATTACCTTTTTTCCGCCGTGATTACGCGAACACATACACCTACCCACACACACTCCGTTTTTCCGACCCATAATGTGTAAAAAACGCGCTTTACACCTTTTTCTTAAAATTACTTTTTTTTGCTCTCTACTCCTTCTCCTTACCCCCGAAACACTTCCTAATCATCTTTTCCGGCAAACTAACCACCAAAAATAGTGAAAAAGCTCCCTAAAGGAGACAAAAAAAAAATTTCTTTTTTTTTATAATCTATTTCACATTTTCCCTCTCCCCTTACGGAAAAAAACAAAACCACTTACTTTTTTCCCCCTTTTTATCACCGGAAATAGGAAAAGCGCAAGGGAAAACGTCCTTTTAAAAAAATTTTTTTTCTTTTTTTTTTTTTTTTTTGACTTTTTTCCACCCTACCGCTCCTCGTAATCGGAAAAATTACCACTTACCTTTTTTTTCGAAATTCCGACTTAAAGTGCCCTAAAATGCCGCTAAGCGCGCTCAAGTTTCATTTTTTACAAATTACCTTTTTTCCGCCGTTATTACGCGAACACATCACCTACCCACACACACTCCGTTTTTCCGACCCATAATGTGTAAAAAACGCGCTTTACACCTTTTTTCTAAAAATTACTTTTTTTGCTCTCTACTCCTTCTCCTTACCCCCGAAACACTTCCTAATCATCTTTCCGGCAAACTAAGCACCAAAAATAGTTAAAAGCTCCCTAAAGGAGAAAAAAAAAATTTTTCTTTTTTTATAATCTATTTCACATTTTCCCTCTCCCTTACGGAAAAAAACAAAACCACTTACTTTTTCCGTCCTTTTTATCACCGGAAATAGGAAAACCGCAAGGGAAAACGTCCTTTAAAAAATTTTCTTTTTTTTTTTTTTTTTACATTTTTCCACCCTACCGCTCCTCGTAATCGGAAAAATTACCACTTACCTTTTTTTTTCGAAATTCCGACTTAAAGTGCCCTAAAATGCCGCTAAGCGCGCTCAAGTTTCATTTTTTACAAATTACCTTTTTTCCGCCGTGATTACGCGGACACATACACCTACCCACACACACTCCGTTTTTCCGACACATTATGCCTAAAAAACGCGCTTAACACCTTTTTCTTAAAATTACTTTTTTTTGCTCTCTACTCCTTCTCCTTACCCCCGAAACACTTCCTAATCATCTTTTCCGGCAAACTAGCGACCAAGAATAGTCAAAAAACCTCTCGAAAGGAGAAAAAAAAATTTTCTGCTTTTTAATACTCTATTTCACATTTTCCATCTCCCCTTACGAAAATAAACAAAACCACTTACTTTTTCCGCCCTTTTTTATTACTGGAAATAGAAAAACCGCAAGTGAAAACGTCTCATAAAAATTTTTTTTTTTATTTGTTTATTTTTCAGGCTACCGCTCCTCGTAATCGGAAAAATTACCACTTACCTTTTTTTTTCGGAATTCCGACTTAAAATGCCCTAAAATGCCATTAAGCGCGCTCAAGTTTCATTTTTTACAAATTACCTTTTTTTCCGCCGTGATTACGCGAACACATCACCTACCCACACACACTCCGTTTTTCCGACCCATAATGTGTAAAAAACGCGCTTAACACCTTTTTCTTACAATTACTTTTTTGCCATCTACTCCTTCTCCTTACCCCCGAAAAACTTCCTAATCATCTTTTCCGGCAAACTAACGACCAAAAATGGTTAAAAAACCTCTCTAAAGGAGGAAAAAAATTTTCTTTTTTTTATAATTTATTTCACATTTTCCCTCTCCCCTTTCGGAAAAAAAACCCCTTTTTATCACCGGAAAGGGAAAACCGCAAGGGAAAAACGTCCTTTTAAAAAATTTTGTTTTCTTTTTTTTTGTTTTGACTTTTTTCCACCCTACCGTTCCTCGTAATCAGAAAAATTACCACTTACCTTTTTTTTCGAAATTTCGACTTAATGTGCCCTAAAATGCCGCTAAGCGCGCGCAAGTTTCATTTTTTACAAATTACTTTTTTTCCGCCGTGATTACGCATACACATCACCTACCCACACACACTCCGTTTTTCCGACCTATAATGTGTAAAAAACGCGCTTTACACCTTTTTCCTAAAATTACTTTTTTTTGCTCTCTACTCCTTCTCCTTACCTCCGAAACACTTCCTAATCATCTTTTCCGGCAAACTAAGGACCAAAAATGGTCAAAAAAACCTCCCGAAAGGAGAAAAAAAATTTTTCTTTTTTTATAATCTATTTCACATTTTCCCTCTCCTCTTACGGAAAAAAACAAAACCATTTACTTTTTCCGCCCTTTTTATCATCGGAAATAGGAAAACCGCAAGGGAAAACGTCCCATAAAAAAATTTTCTTTTTTTTTTTTTTGACTTTTTTCCACCCTACCGCTCCTCGTAATCGGAAAAATTACCACTTACCTTTTTTTTCGAAATTCCGACTTAAAGTGCCCTAAAATGCCGATAAGCGCGCTCAAGTTTCATTTTTTACAAATTACCTTTTTTTCCGCCGTGATTACGCGAACACATCACCTACCCACACACACTCCGTTTTTCCGACCCATAATGTGTAAAAAACGCGCTTTACACCTTTTTCTTAAAATTACTTTTTTTTTGCTCTCTACTCCTTCTCCTTACCCCCGAAACACTTCCTAATCATCTTTTCCGGCAAACTAACCACCAAAAATAGTTAAAAAGCTCCCTAAAGGAGAAAAAAAAATTTTCTTTTTTTTATAATCTATTTCACATTTTCCCTCTCCCCTTACGGAAAAAAACAAAACCACTTACTTTTTTTCCCCTTTATATCACCGGAAATAGGAAAACCGCAAGCGAAAACGTCCTTTTAAAAAAATTTTTTTTCATTTTTTTTTTCACTTTTTTCCACCCTACCGCTCCTCGTAATCGGAAAAATTACCACTTACCTTTTTTTTCGAAATTCCGACTTAAAGTGCCCTAAAATGCCGCTAAGCGCGCTCAAGTTTCATTTTTTACAAATTACCTTTTTTCCGCCGTGATTACCCAAACACATACACCTACCCACACACACTCCGTTTTTCCGACACATTATGCCTAAAAAACGCGCTTTACACCTTTTTCTTAAAATTACTTTTTTTTGCTCTCTACTCCTTCTTCTTACCCCCGAAACACTTCCTAATCATCTTTTCCGGCAAACTAGCGACCAAAAAGAGTCAAAAAAGCTCCATAAAGGAGAAAAAAATTTTTTTTTTTTTTTTATAATCTATTTAACATTTTCCCTCCCCCCTTACGGAAAAAAACAAAACCACTTACTTTTTTCCCCCTTTTTATCACCGGAAATAGGAAAACCGCAAGGGAAGACGTCCCATAAAAATTTTTTTTTTTTTTTTTTTTTTTTGGACGTTTTTGCACCCTACCGCTCCTCGTAATCGGAAAAATTACCACTTACCTTTTTTATTCGAAATTCCGACTTAAAGTGCCCTAAAATGCCGCTAAGCGCGCTCAAGTTTCATTTTTTACAAATTACCTTATTTCCGCCGTTATTACGCGAACACATCATCTACCCACACACACTCCGTTTTTATGACCCATAATGCCTAAAAAACGCGCCTAACACCTTTTTCTTAAAATTACTTTTTTTGCTTTCTATTCCTTCTCCTTACCCCCGAAACACTTCCTAATCATCTTTTCCGGCAAACTAAGCACCAAAAATAGTTAAAAGCTCCCTAAAGGAGAAAAAAAAATTTTCTTTTTTTTTATAATCTATTTCACATTTTCCCTCTCCCCTTACGGAAAAAAACAAAACCACTTACTTTTTTTCCCCTTTTTATCACCGGAAATAGGAAAACCGCAAGGGAAAACGTCCTTTTAAAAAATTTTTTTTTTTTTTTTTTGACTTTTTTCCACCCTACCGCTCCTCGTAATCGGAAAAATTACCACTTACCTTTTTTTTTCGAAATTCCGACTTAAAGTGCCCTAAAATGCCGCTAAGCGCGCTCAAGTTTCATTTTTTACAAATTACCTTTTTTCCGCCGTGATTACGCGGACACATACACCTACCCACACACACTCCGTTTTTCCGACACATTATGCCTAAAAAACGCGCTTAACACCTTTTTCTTAAAATTACTTTTTTTTCCTCTCTACTCCTTCTCCTTACCCCCGAAACACTTCCTAATCATCTTTTCCGGCAAACTAGCGACCAAAAATAGTGAAAAAGCTCCCTAAAGGAGAAAAAAAATTTTCTTTTTTTTTATAATCTATTTCACATTTTCCCTCTCCCCTTACGGAAATAAACAAAACCACTTACTTTTTCCGCCCTTTTTATCATCGGAAATAGAAAAACCGCAAGGGAAAACGTCCTTTTAAAAAAATTTTTTTTTTTTTTTCATTTGACATTTTTTCACCCTACCGCTCCTCGTAATCCGAAAAATTACCACTTACCTTTTTTTTCGAAATTCCGACTTAAAGTGCCCTAAAATGCCGCTAAGCGCGCTCAAGTTTCATTTTTTACAAATTACCTTTTTTCCGCCGTGATTACGCGAACACATACACCTACCCAAACACACTCCGTTTTTCCTACCCATAATGTTAAAAAAATGCGCTTAACACCTTTTTCTTAAAATTACCTTTTTTTTTGCTCTCTACTCCCTCTCCTTACCCCCGAAACACTTCCTAATCATCTTTTCCGGCAAACTAAGCACCAAAAATAGTTAAAAGCTCCCTAAAGGAGAAAAAAAATTTTCTTTTTTTTATAATCTATTTTACATTTTCCCTCTCCCCTTACGGAAAAAAACAAAACCACTTACTTTTTCCGCCCTTTTTATCACCGGAAATAGGAAAACCGCAAGCGAAAACGTCCTTTTAAAAAAATTTTTTTTCATTTTTTTTTTTTTTTTGACTTTTTCCACCCTACCGCTCCTCGTAATCGGAAAAATTACCACTTACCTTTTTTTTCGAAATTCCGACTTAAAGTGCCCTAAAATGCCGCTAAGCGCGCTCAAGTTTCATTTTTTACAAATTACCTTTTTTCCGCCGTGATTACGCGAACACATACACCTACCCACACACACTCCGTTTTTCCGACCCATAATGTGTAAAAAACGCGCTTTACACCTTTTTCTTAAAATTACTTTTTTTTTGCTCTCTACTCCTTCTCCTTACCCCCGAAACACTTCCTAATCATCTTTTCCGGCAAACTAACGACCAAAAATGGTCAAAAAAGCTCCTTAAAGGAGAAAAAAATTTTTTTTTTTTTTTTATAATCTATTTCACATTTCCCCTCTTCCCTTACGGAAAAAAACAAAACCACTTACTTTTTTCCCCCTTTTTATCACCGGAAATAGGAAAAACGCAAGCGAAAACGTCCCATAATAATTTTTTTTTTTTTTTTTTTTTTTTTTTTTACTTTTTTCCACCCTACCGCTCCTCGTAATCGGAAAAATTACCACTTACCTTTTTTTTCGAAATTCCGACTTAAAGTGCCCTAAAATGCCGCTAAGCGCGCTCAAGTTTCATTTTTTACAAATTACCTTTTTTCCGCCGTTATTACGCGAACACATCACCTACCCACACACACTCCGTTTTTCCCACACATTATGCCTAAAAAACGCGCTTAACACCTTTTTCTTAAAATTACTTTTTTTTGCTCTCTACTCCTTCTCCTTACCCCCGAAACACTTCCTAATCATCTTTTCCGGCAAACTAACCACCAAAAATAGTTAAAAAGCTCCCTAAAGGAGAAAAAAAATTTTCTTTTTTTTTATAATCTATTTCACATTTTCCCTCTCCCCTTACGGAAAAAAAACAAAACCACTTACTTTTTCCGCCCTTTTTATCACCGGAAATAGGAAAACCGCAAGGGAAAACGTCCTTTTAAAAAAAATTTTTCTTTTTTTTTTTTTTTGACTTTTTTCCACCCTACCGCTCCTCGTAATCGGAAAAATTACCACTTACCTTTTTTTTCGAAATTCCGACTTAAAGTGCCCTAAAATGCCGCTAAGCGCGCTCAAGTTTCATTTTTTACAAATTACCTTTTTTCCGCCGTGATTACGCGAACACATCACCTACCCACACACACTCCGTTTTTCCGACCCATAATGTGTAAAAAACGCGCTTTACACCTTTTTCTTAAAATTACTTTTTTTTGCTCTCTACTCCTTCTCCTTACCCCCGAAACACTTCCTAATCATCTTTTCCGGCAAACTAGCGACCAAAAATAGTCAAAAAACCTCCCGAAAAGAGAAAAAAATTTTTTACTTTTTTTTTATAATTTTTTTCACATTTTCCCTCTCCCCTTACGGAAAAAAACAAAACCACTTACTTTTTTCCCCCTTTTTATCACCGGAAATAGGAAAACCGCAAGGGAAAACGTCCTTTAAAAAAATTTTTTTTCTTTTTTTTTTTTTTGACTTTTTTGCACCCTACCGCTCCTCGTAATCGGAAAAATTACCACTTACCTTTTTTTTCGAAATTCCGACTTAAAGTGCCCTAAAATGCCGCTAAGCGCGCTCAAGTTTCATTTTTTACAAATTACCTTTTTTTCCGCCGTGATTACGCGAACACATCACCTACCCACACACACTCCGTTTTTCCGACCCATAATGCCTAAAAAACGCGCTTTACACCTTTTTCTTAAAATTACTTTTTTTTGCTCTCTACTCCTTCTCCTTACCCCCGAAACACTTCCTAATCATCTTTTCCGGCAAACTAACCACCAAAAATAGTAAAAAAAGCTCCCTAAAGGAGAAAAAAAATTTTCTTTTTTTTATAAACTATTCCACATTTTCCCTCTCCCCTTACGGAAAAAAACAAAACCACTTACTTTTTTCGCTCTTTTTATCACGGAAATAGGAAAACCGCAAGGGAAAACGTGCCATAAAAAATTTTTTTCTTCTTTTTTTTTTTTTTTGACTTTTTTTCCACCCTACCGCTCCTCGTAATCGGAAAAATTACCACTTACCTTTTTTTTCGAAATTCCGACTTAAAGTGCCCTAAAATGCCGCTAAGCGCGCTCAAGTTTCATTTTTTACAAATTACCTTTTTTCCGCCGTGATTACGCGGACACATACACCTACCCACACACACTCCGTTTTTCCGACACATTATGCCTAAAAAACGCGCTTAACACCTTTTTCTTAAAATTACTTTTTTTTCCTCTCTACTCCTTCTCCTTACCCCCGAAACACTTCCTAATCATCTTTTCCGGCAAACTAGCGACCAAAAATAGTCAAAAAACCTCCCGAAAGGAGGAAAAAATTTTTTACTTTTTTTTTTATAATTTTTTTCTTATTTTCCCTCTCCCCTTCCTGAAATAAACAAAACCACTTACTTTTTCCGCCCTTTTTATCACCGGAAATAGGAAAACCGCAAGGGAAAACGTCCTTTAAAAAATTTTTATTTCTTCTTTTTTTTTTTACTTTTTTGCATCCTACCGCTCCTCGTAATCGGGAAAATTACCACTTACCTTTTTTTCGAAATTCCGACTTAAAATGCCCTAAAATGCCGCTAAGCGCGCTCAAGTTTCATTTTTTACAAATTACCTTTTTTTCCGCCGTGATTACGCGAACACATCACCTACCCACACACACTCCGTTTTTCCGACCCATAATGTGTAAAAAACGCGCTTTACACCTTTTTCTTAAAATTACTTTTTTTTGCTCTCTACTCCTTCTCCTTACCCCCGAAACACTTCCTAATCATCTTTTCCGGCAAACTAACCACCAAAAATAGTTAAAAGCTCCCTAAAGGAGAAAAAAAATTTTCTTTTTTTTTATAATCTATTTCACATTTTCCCTCTCCCCTTACGGAAAAAAACAAAACCACTTACTTTTTTCCCCCTTTTTATCACCGGAAATAGGAAAACCGCAAGCGAAAACGTCCTTTTAAAAAAATTTTTTTTTTTTTTTTTTGACTTTTTTCCACCCTACCGCTCCTCGTAATCGGAAAAATTACCACTTACCTTTTTTTTCGAAATTCCGACTTAAAATGCCCTAAAATGCCGCTAAGCGCGCTCAAGTTTCATTTTTTACAAATTACCTTTTTTCCGCCGTGATTACGCGAACACATACACCTACCCACACACACTCCGTTTTTCCGACACATTATGCCAAAAAACGCGCTTTACACCTTTTTTTTATTAAATTGCTTTTTTTTGCTCTTTACTCCTTCTCCTTACCCCCGAAACACTTCCTAATCATCTTTTCCGGCAAACTAACCACCAAAAATAGTTAAAAAGCTCCATAAAGGAGAAAAAAAAATTTTTTTTTTTTTTATAATCTATTTCACATTTTCCCTCCCCCCTTACGGAAAAAAACAAAACCACTTACTTTTTCCCCCTTTTTATCACCGGAAATAGGAAAACCGCAAGCGAAAACGTCCTTTTAAAAAAATTTTTTTTCTTTTTTTTTTTTTTTTGACTTTTTTCCACCCTACCGCTCCTCGTAATCGGAAAAATTACCACTTACCTTTTTTTTCGAAATTCCGACTTAAAGTGCCCTAAAATGCCGCTAAGCGCGCTCAAGTTTCATTTTTTACAAATTACCTTTTTTCCGCCGTGATTACGCGAACACATCACCTACCCACACACACTCCGTTTTTCCGACCCATAATGTGTAAAAAACGCGCTTTACACCTTTTTCTTAAAATTACTTTTTTTTGCTCTCTACTCCTTCTCCTTACCCCCGAAACACTTCCTAATCATCTTTTCCGGCAAACTAAGCACCAAAAATAGTTAAAAGCTCCCTAAAGGAGAAAAAAAATTTTCTTTTTTTTTTATAATCTATTTCACATTTTCCCTCTCCCCTTACGGAAAAAAACAAAACCACTTACTTTTTTCCCCCTTTTTATCACCGGAAATAGAAAAACCGCAAGGGAAAACGTCCTTTAAAAAAAATTTTTTTTTTTTTTTTTTTTTGACTTTTTTCCACCCTACCGCTCCTCGTAATCGGAAAAATTACCACTTACCTTTTTTTTTCGAAATTCCGACTTAAAGTGCCCTAAAATGCCGCTAAGCGCGCTCAAGTTTCATTTTTTACAAATTACCTTTTTTCCGCCGTGATTACGCGAACACATCACCTACCCACACACACTCCGTTTTTCCGACCCATAATGTGTAAAAAACGCGCTTTACACCTTTTTCTTAAAATTACTTTTTTTTGCTCTCTACTCCTTCTCCTTACCCCCGAAACACTTCCTAATCATCTTTTCCGGCAAACTAACCACCAAAAATAGTTAAAAGCTCCCTAAAGGAGAAAAAAAAATTTTCTTTTTTTTTATAATCTATTTCACATTTTCCCTCTCCCCTTACGGAAAAAAACAAAACCACTTACTTTTTTCCCCCTTTTTATCACCGGAAATAGGAAAACCGCAAGGGAAAACGTCCTTTAAAAAATTTTTTTTTTTTTTTTTTTTTGACTTTTTTCCACCCTACCGCTCCTCGTAATCGGAAAAATTACCACTTACCTTTTTTTTCGAAATTCCGACTTAAAGTGCCCTAAAATGCCGCTAAGCGCGCTCAAGTTTCATTTTTTACAAATTACCTTTTTTCCGCCGTGATTACGCGGACACATACACCTACCCACACACACTCCGTTTTTCCGACCCATTATGCCTAAAAAACGCGCTTTACACCTTTTTCTTAAAATTACTTTTTTTTGCTCTCTACTCCTTCTCCTTACCCCCGAAACACTTCCTAATCATCTTTTCCGGCAAACTAGCGACCAAAAATAGTTAAAAAGCTCCCTAAAGGAGAAAAATTTTTTTTTTTTTTTTTTTTTTATAATCTATTTCACATTTTCCCTCTCCCCTTACGGAAAAAAACAAAACCACTTACTTTTTTCCCCCTTTTTATCACCGGAAATAGGAAAACCGCAAGCGAAAACGTCCTTTTAAAAAAATTTTTTTTTTTTTTTTTTTTTTACTTTTTTCCACCCTACCGCTCCTCGTAATCGGAAAAATTACCACTTACCTTTTTTTTCGAAATTCCGACTAAAGTGCCCTAAAATGCCGCTAAGCGCGCTCAAGTTTCATTTTTTACAAATTACCTTTTTTTCCGCCGTGATTACGCGGACACATACACCTACCCACACACACTCCGTTTTTCCGACACATTATGCCTAAAAAACGCGCTTTACACCTTTTTCTTAAAATTACTTTTTTTTGCTCTCTACTCCTTCTCCTTACCCCCGAAACACTTCCTAATCATCTTTTCCGGCAAACTAAGCACCAAAAATAGTTAAAAGCTCCCTAAAGGAGAAAAAAATTTTTCTTTTTTTTTATAATCTATTTCACATTTTCCCTCTCCCCTTACGGAAAAAAACAAAACCACTTACTTTTTTCCCCCTTTTTATCACCGGAAATAGGAAAACCGCAAGGGAAAACGTCCTTTAAAAAAATTTTTTTTTTTTTTTTTGACTTTTTTCCACCCTACCGCTCCTCGTAATCGGAAAAATTACCACTTACCTTTTTTTTCGAAATTCCGACTTAAAGTGCCCTAAAATGCCGCTAAGCGCGCTCAAGTTTCATTTTTTACAAATTACCTTTTTTTCCGCCGTGATTACGCGGACACATACACCTACCCACACACACTCCGTTTTTCCGACCCATAATGTGTAAAAAACGCGCTTTACACCTTTTTCTTAAAATTACTTTTTTTTGCTCTCTACTCCTTCTCCTTACCCCCGAAACACTTCCTAATCATCTTTTCCGGCAAACTAACCACCAAAAATAGTTAAAAGCTCCCTAAAGGAGAAAAAAAAATTTCTTTTTTTTTATAATCTATTTCACATTTTCCCTCTCCCCTTACGGAAAAAAACAAAACCACTTACTTTTTCCCCCCTTTTTATCACCGGAAATAGGAAAAGCGCAAGGGAAAACGTCCTTTTAAAAAATTTTTTTTTTTTTTTTTTTTTTGACTTTTTTCCACCCTACCGCTCCTCGTAATCGGAAAAATTACCACTTACCTTTTTTTTTCGAAATTCCGACTTAAAGTGCCCTAAAATGCCGCTAAGCGCGCTCAAGTTTCATTTTTTACAAATTACCTTTTTTCCGCCGTTATTACGCGAACACATCACCTACCCACACACACTCCGTTTTTCCGACCCATAATGTGTAAAAAACGCGCTTTACACCTTTTTCTTAAAATTACTTTTTTTTTGCTCTCTACTCCTTCTCCTTACCCCCGAAACACTTCCTAATCATCTTTTCCGGCAAACTAAGCACCAAAAATAGTTAAAAGCTCCCCAAAGGAGAAAAAAAATTTTCTTTTTTTTTATAATCTATTTCACATTTTCCCTCTCCCCTTACGGAAAAAAACAAAACCACTTACTTTTTTCCCCCTTTTTATCACCGGAAATAGGAAAAGCGCAAGCGAAAACGTCCTTTTAAAAAAATTTTTTTTCTTTTTTTTTTTTGACTTTTTTCCACCCTACCGCTCCTCGTAATCGGAAAAATTACCACTTACCTTTTTTTTCGAAATTCCGACTTAAAGTGCCCTAAAATGCCGCTAAGCGCGCTCAAGTTTCATTTTTTACAAATTACCTTTTTTTCCGCCGTGATTACGCGAACACATACACCTACCCACACACACTCCGTTTTTCCGACCCATAATGCCTAAAAAACGCGCTTTACACCTTTTTCTTAAAATTACTTTTTTTTGCTCTCTACTCCTTCTCCTTACCCCCGAAACACTTCCTAATCATCTTTTCCGGCAAACTAACCACCAAAAATAGTTAAAAAGCTCCCTAAAGGAGAAAAAAAAATTTTCTTTTTTTATAATCTATTTCACATTTTCCCTCTCCCCTTACGGAAAAAAACAAAACCACTTACTTTTTCCGCCCTTTTTATCATCGGAAATAGAAAAAGCGCAAGGGAAAACGTCCTTTTAAAAAAATTTTTTTTATTTTTTTTTTTTGACTTTTTTCCACCCTACCGCTCCTCGTAATCGGAAAAATTACCACTTACCTTTTTTTTCGAAATTCCGACTTAAAGTGCCCTAAAATGCCGCTAAGCGCGCTCAAGTTTCATTTTTTTTATAAATTACCTTTTTTCCGCCGTGATTACGCGAACACATCACCTACCCACACACACTCCGTTTTTCCGACCCATAATGTGTAAAAAACACGCTTTACACCTTTTTCTTAAATTACTTTTTTTTGCTCTCTACTCCTTCTCCTTACCCCCGAAACACTTCCTAATCATCTTTTTATCCGGCAAACTAACGACCAAAAATAGTCAAAAAACCTCCCGAAAGGAGGAAAATTTTTTTTTCTTTTTTTATCATCTATTTCACATTTTCCCTCTCCCCTTACGGAAATAAACAAAACCACTTACTTTTTTCACGGTTTTTATCACCGGAATTAGGAAAACCGCAAGGTAAAACTTCATTAAAAAAAAATTTTTTTTTTTTTTTTTTTGACTTTTTTCCACCCTACCGCTCCTCGTAATCGGGAAAATTACCACTTACCTTTTCTTTCGAAATTCCGACTTAAAATGCCCTAAAATGCCGATAAGCGCGCCCAAGTTTCATTTTTTACAAATTACCTTTTTTCCGCCGTGATTACGCGAACACATCACCTACCCACACACACTCCGTTTTTCCGACACATTATGCCTAAAAAACGCGCTTTACACCTTTTTCTTAAAATTACTTTTTTTTTGCTCTCTACTCCTTCTCCTTACCCCCGAAACACTTCCTAATCATCTTTTCCGGCAAACTAACCACCAAAAATAGTTAAAAGCTCCCTAAAGGAGAAAAAAAAATTTTTTTTTTTTTTATAATCTATTTCACATTTTCCCTCTCCCCTTACGGAAAAAAACAAAACCACTTACTTTTTTCCCCCTTTTTATCACCGGAAATAGGAAAACCGCAAGCGAAAACGTCCTTTTAAAAAAATTTTTTTTTTTTTTTTTTTGACTTTTTTCCACCCTACCGCTCCTCGTAATCGGAAAAATTACCACTTACCTTTTTTTTCGAAATTCCGACTTAAAGTGCCCTAAAATGCCGCTAAGCGCGCTCAAGTTTCATTTTTTACAAATTACCTTTTTTCCGCTGTGATTACGCGTACACATACACCTACCCACACACTCCGTTTTTCCGACACATTATGCCTAAAAAACGCGCTTTATCCCTTTTTCTTAAAATTACTTTTTTTTTGCTCTCTACTCCTTCTCCTTACCCCCGAAACACTTCCTAATCATCTTTTCCGGCAAACTAACCACCAAAAACTATTTAAAAAGCTCCCTAAAGGAGAAAAAAAAATTTCTTTTTTTTTATAATCTATTTCACATTTTCCCTCTCCCCTTACGGAAAAAAACAAAACCACTTACATTTTTCCCCCTTTTTATCACCGGAAATAGGAAAACCGCAAGGGAAAACGTCCCATAAGAAATTTTTTTTTTTTTTTTATTTGACTTTTTTTCACCCTACCGCTCCTCGTAATCGGAAAAATTACCACTTACTTTTTTTTTTCGAAATTCCGACCTAAAATGCCCTAAAATGCCGCTAAGCGCGCTCAAGTTCATTTTTTGCAAATTACCTTTTTTTCGCCGTGATAACGCGAACACATACACCTACCCACACACTCCGTTTTTCCGACCCATAATGTGTAAAAAACGCGCTTTACACCTTTTTCTTAAATTTACTTTTTTTTGCTCTCTACTCCTTCTCCTTACCCCCGAAACACTTCCTAATCATATTTTCCGGCAAACTAAGCACCAAAAATAGTTAAAAGCTTCCTAAAGGAGAAAAATAATCTATTTCACATTTTCCCTCTCCTCTTACGGAAAAAAACAAAACCACTTACTTTTTCCGCCCTTTTTATCACTGGAAATTGAAAAACCGCAAGGGAAAACGTCCTTTATAAAAAAATTTTTTTTTTTTTTTTTTTTTTTTTTTTTTTGACTTTTTTCCACCCTACCGCTCCTCTTAATTGGGAAAATTACCACTTACCTTTTTTATTCGAAATTCCGACTTAAAGTGCCCTAAAATGCCGCTAAGCGCGCTCAAGTTTCATTTTTTACAAATTACCTTTTTTCCGCCGTGATTACCCGAACACATACACATACACACACACACTCCGTTTTTCCGACACATTATGCCTAAAAAAACGCGCTTTACACCTTTTTCTTAAAATTACTTTTTTTTTGCTCTCTACTTCTTCTCCTTACCCCCGAAACACTTCCTAATCATCTTTTCCGGCAAACTAACCACCAAAAATAGTTAAAAGCTCCCTAAAGGAGAAAAAAAATTTTCTTTTTTTTATAATCTATTTCACATTTTCCCTCTCCCCTTACGGAAAAAAACAAAACCACTTACTTTTTTTCCCCTTTTTATCACCGGAAATAGGAAAACCGCAAGCGAAAACGTCCTTTTAAAAAAATTTTTTTTCTTTTTTTTTTTTGACTTTTTTCCACCCTACCGCTCCTCGTAATCGGAAAAATTACCACTTACCTTTTTTTTCGAAATTCCGACTTAAAAATCCCTAAAATGCCGATAAGTGCGTTCAAGTTTCATTTTTTACAAATTACCTTTTTTTCCGCCGTGATTACGCGAACACATCACCTACCCACACGCACTCCGTTTTTCCGACACATTATGCTAAAAAACGCGCTTAACACCTTTTTCATAAAATTACTTTTTTTTCCTCTCTACTCCTTCTCCTTACCTCCGAAACACTTCCTAATCATATTTTCCGGAAACAAACCACCAAAAATAGTTAAAAAGCTCCCTAAAGGAGAAAAAAAACTTTTTTTTTTTTTTATAATCTATTTCACATTTTCCCTCTCTCCTTACGGAAAAAAACAAAACCACTTACTTTTTTCCCCCTTTTTATCACCGGAAATAGGAAAACCGCAAGCGAAAACGTCCTTTTAAAAAATTTTTTTTTCTTTTTTTTTTTTGATTTTTTTTCCACCCTATCGCTCCTCGTAATCGGAAAAATTACCACTTACCTTTTTTTTTCGAAATTCCGACTTAAAGTGCCCTAAAATGCCGCTAAGCGCGCTCAAGTTTCATTTTTTACAAATTACCTTTTTTCCGCTGTGATTACGCGTACACATACACCTACCCACACACTCCGTTTTTCCGACATATTATGCCTAAAAAACGCGCTTTATCCCTTTTTCTAAAAATTACTTTTTTTTTGCTCTCTACTCCTTCTCCTTACCCCCGAAACACTTCCTAATCATCTTTTTTTTTCGGCAAACTAACCACCAAAAACTAGTTAAAAAGCTCCCTAAAGGAGAAAAAAAATTTTCTTTTTTTTTATAATCTATTTCACATTTTCCCTCTCAACTTACGGAAAAAAACAAAACCACTTACTTTTTTCCCCCTTTTTTATCACCGGAAATAGGAAAACCGCAAGGGTAAACGTTCTTTAAAAAAAATTTTTTTTTTTTTTTGACTTTTTTCCACCCTACCGCTCCTCGTAATCGGAAAAATTACCACTTACCTTTTTTATTCGAAATTCCGACTTAAAGTGCCCTAAAATGCCGCTAAGCGCGCTCAAGTTTCATTTTTTACAAATTACCTTTTTTCCGCCGTGATTACGCGAACACATACACCCACCCACACACACTCCGTTTTTTCCACCTATAATGTGTAAAAAACGCGCTTCACACCCTTTTTCTTAAAATTA
>JAWDGP010002348.1:0-19930 GCA_033675545.1 Elysia crispata
ATCGCGTCCTCAGTGTCTAGCTTCTTCGATGTCTCCCAATGAATGTTTTACAAGGAGACAAGCTTGCTAATTCATGAAAACTTGACCGCGATTTCTTGTTCTTTGTTTCTCCAACCATACAGGGTGTAACAGATTTTGATGGGGGTGATCTGTTAGGCTTTGTTTGTCTAGGGGTATGCAGCCAATCACACGACTCGTCCGTAGAAAATAAGTCTGAAGTCCGCAAGTAAAAATTGAAAACTGTTTGATCCAACACAAGAGCTTGACATGTAATCACTGTAGGTTGACTCTTCAACTCACTGTATAATCACTGAAGGTGGACTTGACGTTGACTGGCTGAACATAATTTCGACTCTTATTTATACAAAATCTCGTCGAATTATCCAGAAAAGGAATTACATAAATCGTAAGAGAATGTTCTTGGTACAAGTCATTAGCAATTAGCAATCAATCAAAACAAATATAAATAAGGGGTGACGAGATCTTTATTATGCTAGAACTAAGTCGGAGATTCCAGAAGAATCTTGACCATATAAGTGCGGGCTGTGTTCAATAAACAAGACTAAGTTCTTAGGCTTGAAATACAAACATTATGCAACTAAATAAGATAATGTACATTGATCTAGTCTATCCGTTACCAAAAAGCTACGCACCAAAAAAGGGTGAGGAAATGAATAGATCAACTTATTGCACAATGCGTTACACAGGGAAATATTACTTTTTTACCCATACGTATTATTAAAATAACTTTCTAAAGATTTATTTGTTGGGCTTTTTCTGATAATATATATTTTTTTTCCGAAACTAGATTTCTTAAATTTCCTCCATGAATTATGGGGCGGTGAAAGTTTTCATGGAGAAAATAGGAAAAGTGGTTTATTTATATGAAAATGGAAATTAGCAGGAAGATAATTTCATGCAACTTTTATTTTCAATTAGAAGTTTTGACTTTGCAATATAATATATTACAAGGTCAACTTCTTATTTTAAAAAAATCACATGAAATGATCTTTCTTCTCATTATGGTCATTTGGAAGATTAAACATATGTATCTGTACACTTCTTTCATTTTCTTTGAAGCAAACTGTCCTGTTTTTTCTTTAATTTGAGCATTTTTTAAACTCCTCTAACCGATTAATTAGCGTGAAATAAACATAGACATGAAGAAAGACAAAAAGAGTGTAAGGAGGGAAATAATTACATAAAGAGAGTAAGAAGGTGAGATTTATTGTGCAAGACATTTCTCACTCATTCTCTGGATCTTTCTCTCTATTACAAACAAAAATTTGTATATATATATATATATATATATATATATATATATATATATATATATATATATATAGTGCTAAAACTTTGATCCATTTTGCTAAAGCTATTGAGAAAATATTTTTTTAAAATCCCATCAAAGTCAATTATAGCGATGAGACGTTTATTCAAGTTATAGGTGGAATATTTGTTCTTGCGGCAAAAAAAGAAGTATTTGAAGATTATATAAAAAAAAATTTTTTTAAAGTTCGTTGAAATGTGAATTAAACCGTTATTTTCTGGTGACCTCTACGCCTCAACCCAGTGAAATCTGTGTGACCGGAATGTTAAACGTCAGATAAAGTTCCCAGGAGTGTCTCTGCTGTCACGGCTTTTCTAAATATTTCATCACAGGCAGCCTAATAGCTCAGAAAGTTCAGCAATTCCAAGTTATGCTTGAATATCTCTGGATTCAACATCACTGCGTAAGATATGATATGAAATAAAGACATTGCAATACTACTACTACTACAACTACTTAAACTACTACTACCACTGCTACTACTGCTACTACTACTACTACTACTACTACTACTACTACTACTACTACTACTACTACTACTACTACTACTACTACTACTACTACTACTACTACTACTACTACTACTACTACTACTACTACTACTACTACTACTACTACTACTACCGTACTAAAACTAATACTATGACTCACCAGCGACTACTTTCACAACTACTGCTGCAACTACTGCTACATACACATACACATATATACAAATATATGTATATGTAGAAAGAGAGAGAGACACAGAGAGAGAGAAAGAGAGAGAGAGAGAGAGAGAGAGAGAGAGAGAGAGAGAGAGAGATAGATAAGTGGAGAAAACAGAAGAAGGAGGTAAAAGGTATTGCGCTTGAATGAAAATAGTCATTAGACATAAAGGAGAAAGGTGGAAAAGAAAGAAAGACAGAGAGAGAGAGAGAGAGAGAGAGAGAGAGAGAGAGAGAGAGAGAGAGAGAGACAGAGACAGAGAGACAGAGAGAGTGAGAAAGAGAGAGAGAAAAAGAGAGAAAGAGAGGGAGAGAGAGAAAGAGAGAGAGAGTATGTGTGTGTGTGTGAGAGAGAGAGAGATAGCCTAGATAGAGAACGAGAGTAATTTGGAGAAGGGGGTTTAAATAAGAGGAGAGAAAGAGGCGAGTAAGTTTGGGGACGAGCCATGGGAAATCTATTGCCCGTCTCATTTTTGAATAAAAAAATATCACCCTTAGAAATAAGTAAATAAATAAATAAATAAATAATAATGATAATAATAATAATAACAACAACAACAACAACAACAACAGCAACAACAACAACAACAACAACTACTACTACTACTACTACAACAACAGAGAATAGCAACATAAGCACCCCTCAAATTCAGCTCAGATCTGAAATAAACTTAAAAAAAAAAAAGATAGAAACATATAACTTACGGCGGAACTTTATTACCAAAGCTATTTGAAAATTTTGCTTCTATCAATCTAATTCACTTTCTAATGATTTGTTTATCTTCGTGTCTTACAGTCAATCTGGAGCAATACAAACACACACACGCTCTCCCTCTGCCAAACATAAATATTTAGGGAAACTATGATATTGGTCTGAGTAGTACTCAGCAATATTCGTCTGGGTTTGTATATTAAACTAGCCTAGACATCATTTTGTGCATTGTGATGATTTAGAGAGAGTGGTCGTGTTAGTTCAGTCAGAGGGAGTGATCGTGTTAGTTCAGTCAGAGGGAGTGATCGTGTTAGTCCAGTCAGAGGGAGTGATCGTGTTAGTTCAGTCAGAGAGTGTGGTCGTGTTAGTTCAGTCAGAGAGAGTGGTCGTGTTAGTTCAGTTAGAGAGAGTGGTCGTGTTAGTTCAGTCAGAGGGAGTGGTCGTGTAAGTTCAGTTAGAGAGAGTGGTCGTGTTAGTTCAGTCAGAGGGAGTGGTCGCGTTAGTTCAGTCAGAGAGAGTGGTCGTATTACTGTTAGTTCAGTCAGAGGGAGTGGTCGTGTTAGTTCAGTTAGAGGGAGTGATCGTGTTAGTTCAGTCAGAGGGAGTGATCGCGTTAGTTCAGTCAGAGAGTGTGGTCGTATTAGCACAGTCAGAGAGAGTGGTCGTGTAAGTTCAGTTAGAGAGAGTGGTCGTGTTAGTTCAGTCAGAGAGAGTGGTCGTGTTAGTTCAGTCAGAGAGAGTGGTCGTGTTAGTTCAGTCAGAGAGAGTGGTCGTGTTAGTTCAGTCAGAGAGAGTGGTCGTGTTACTGTTAGTTCAGTCAGAGAGAGTGGTCGTGTTAGTTCAGTTAGAGAGAGTGGTCGTGTTAGTTCAGTCAGAGAGAGTGGTCGCGTTAGTTCAGTGACAGAGTGTTCGTATTAGCTCAGCTAGAGAGAGTGGTCGTGTTAGTTCAGTCAGAGAGAGTGGTCGTGTTGTTTCAGTTAGAGAGTGTGGTCGCTTAGTTCAGTTAGAGAGAGTGGTCGCGTTAGTTCAGTTAGAGGGAGTGGTCGTGTTAGTTCTGTCAGAAGGAGTGGTCGTGTTACTGTTAGTTCAGTTAGAGAGAGTGGTCGTGTTAGTTCAGTCAGAGGGAGTGGTCGTGTTAGTTCTGTCAGAAGGAGTGGTCGTGTTACTGTTAGTTCAGTTAGAGAGAGTGGTCGTGTTAGTTCAGTTAGAGGGAGTGGTCGTGTTAGTTCTGTCAGAAGGAGTGGTCGTGTTACTGTTAGTTCAGTTAGAGAGAGTGGTCGTGTTAGTTCAGTTAGAGTGGTCGTGTTAGTTCAGTTAGAGAGAGTGGTCGTGTAAGTTCAGTTAGAGAGAGTGGTCGCTTAGTTCAGTCAGAGAGAGTGGTCGCTTAGTTCAGTTAGAGAGAGTGGTCGTGTTAGTTCAGTCAGAGAGAGTGGTCGTGTTGGTTCAGTCAGAGAGAGTGGTCGCTTAGTTCAGTTAGAGAGAGTGGTCGCTTAGTTCAGTCAGAGAGAGTGGTCGTGTTGGTTCAGTCAGAGAGAGTGGTCGCTTAGTTCAGTTAGAGAGAGTGGTCGCTTAGTTCAGTCAGAGAGAGAGGTCGCTTAGTTCAGTTAGAGAGAGTGGTCGCTTAGTTCAGTCAGAGAGAGTGGTCGCTTAGTTCAGTCAGAGAGAGAGGTCGCTTAGTTCAGTCAGAGAGAGTGGTCGCTTAGTTCAGTCAGAGAGAGTGGTCGTGTTGGTTCAGTTAGAGAGAGTGGTCGTGTTAGTTCAGTCAGAGAGAGTGGTCGCTTAGTTCAGTTAGAGAGAGTGGTCGCTTAGTTCAGTTAGAGAGAGTGGTCGTGTTGGTTCAGTTAGAGAGAGTGGTCGCTTAGTTCAGTTAGAGAGAGTGGTCGCTTAGTTCAGTCAGAGAGAGTGGTCGCTTATTTCAGTTACAGACCTTGGCCGTGTTCGTCCAGTTAGAGAGCGTGGTCGCTTAGTTCAGTGATCGAGAGTGGTCGCTTAGTTCAGTTAGAGAGAGTGGTCGTGTTGGTTCAGTTAGAGAGAGTGGTCGCTTAGTTCAGTTAGAGAGAGTGGTCGTGTTGGTTCAGTTAGAGAGAGAGGTCGCTTAGTTCAGTTAGAGAGAGTGGTCGCTTAGTTCAGTCAGAGAGAGTGGTCGCTTAGTTCAGTCAGAGAGAGTAGTCGTGTTGGTTCAGTCAGAGAGAGAGGTCGCTTAGTTCAGTCAGAGAGAGTGGTCGCTTAGTTCAGTTAGAGAGAGTGGTCGCTTAGTTCAGTTAGAGAGAGTGGTCGAGTTATATCAGTTAGAGAGAGTGGTCGCTTAGTTCAGTCAGAGAGAGTGGTCGCTTAGTTCAGTCAGAGAGAGAGGTCGCTTAGTTCAGTCAGAGAGTGGTCGCTTAGTTCAGTTAGAGAGAGTGGTCGTGTTGGTTCAGTTAGAGAGAGAGGTCGCTTAGTTCAGTTAGAGAGAGTGGTCGTGTTGGTTCAGTTAGAGAGAGAGGTCGCTTAGTTCAGTTAGAGAGAGTGGTCGTGTTGGTTCAGTTAGAGAGAGTGGTCGTGTTGGTTCAGTTAGAGAGAGTGGTCGTGTTGGTTCAGTCAGAGAGAGTGGTCGTGTTGGTTCAGTTAGAGAGAGTGGTCGTGTTGGTTCAGTTAGAGAGAGTGGTCGCTTAGTTCAGTTAGAGAGCGTGGTCGAGTTGGTTCATTTACGATAGATGTACATTTTATAGTGTAGATTTTTGTAAAGAATCCAAAAAGTTGCTTGAAGATAGATTCTAAATTTTGGGCCTGGATATTTAGATACAAGTTAAGATTCAGAACTACATTTTACTTTCGGCTAAATCTTCAAAAAGATTTCATGTCTAAATCTAGATGTTGTGTATAGAATAATCATGGTGATGTCTAAAACCTAGATAATATACATCTATACCCCAGCCCCGGCAAACAGACACTAGAGTTTTGTTCTAAAAACGTGCTTTTCAGCTTATTTTATATATATATATATATATATATATATATATATATATATATATATATATATATATATATATATATATATATATATGAAGGGCTCTATGACAAAATGATCTATATCCGCATTGGGTCATTTTGTGATATTTGATAAAAACCAGTCACAGTGAAACTGATGCATACCCATAAATTCTTAATAGCCATAGTGATAGACAACATAAAAACAATTTATCATGCAAATGGAAAGAAATCAATGTTTGATTTTGTGACTTCAGCACCACTTTTAATTCTGCACTTTTTGACAAAATGCTTCATATCCACGACACCATTTTCACAAAACCCATTATATCCATCAAAAAACAAAAACCAATATAAAATTGAGTAACAGATATCTAAAGTTGAAAAAGCTATTGTAATGACTCTGTACACATATTAGATATGAGATAAAGTCATGAAATTTAATTTTTTTTTAACTTAACGGTGATTTAGAATGTTTTTTGACAAAGGGCATTATATCCAACAAAAAAATGAAATTCTCAAAAATTCACCAAAATTTACATAAAAATCATACCAAGCGGACTGAAAAAACAGCCACAAGAGTAGCCATAGCGCATAGAATACAGAGGAAAAAAAAAACTGTGGCACTGATTTAGCCATAATCAAAATCCTAGATTGTAATGATAATAATAAATTTATCGGTAAAGATCAAATAGCCATAGCGGAATAGCACGTCCAAAATCTCCAACCTCTCTCTCTCTCCATCCCCCACATTCTTCCTTCCTCTCCTCCTGTCTCTCTCTTTCCAAGTCTTTCGGACAGGCACTCGAATTTTACACAATGTAAACAATGTCAGCCATGGGAAGGTTGTTTACACGGAAGTTGTCAATTTGAAGCACGCTGATTGGCTGAAACGTCCATAACAACACTAGCGCATTTTGTGAAAAAAACTGAAGGGCTGTTAACGCGTTTTGCAACGAAGTCCAATGTTGAACGGCTTAAATAAACGGGAATAGCCATGTTTCGCAGATTGAGTTACGTACCTTAAGCATGAGTCATAACGTAACAAACACGTGGTTCTCCTAGTGACGTGTGCAAATCGACCTGCGTTGTTTACATCGGAAGCCGCAAGCGAGCGTTAGGCCTGGTAAGTCTGGTCAGCTGTTTAGACCAGTGAAATTAATCTGCTGCTGCTGCTGGTATAACTGTCTCGGATCAAGTGATTGTTATGTAATGTAGCTGTGTGAGCATGCAGTGGAGCAGTGGAAACACACTCTCCATAGCGCTCTTGCACCTGGTCCAGGCTAGTACTCAGTACCGGTAGCATTAACAATTATATAACAATTACGTTCACGGTGAGAGGGCTAGCATGTTTGCGAAAAGCGATTCTGCTACGTACCGCTGGGTGGGAGGAGTTTATGCAAATGATGTCGGTCAGTCTAAAAATATTACGTCTAAGTCTAGCTTAAGGCCCGTAAACCTTTCCTGCGAAACCTCAGAACTGTCACAGCTTTGGCAACCTTGTTTTAAACCTAAGAGCTAAGACCCCAGGAAACAAATTAGATACTGTGTTCCGATTTCCCAAGAGGTGTCTCTAATGAACAAAGTGGTGTCCAGCACGAGAAGTTAAACAGAACAGACACAGCGTGAAACCAAAATAAAAAAGGGATACAAACGGAGTCCATAGTTCTCGACTTGTTAAAAGGGAAGAGAGAGAGAGAGAGAGAGAGAGAGAGAGAGAGAGAGAGAGAGAGAGAGAGAGAGAGACAGAGACAGAGACAGAGACAGACAGACAGAGACAGAGACAGGTAGACAGACAGAAAGATAGACAGATAGAGTGGCAGGGTGGGGAGGCGTGGAGAGGGGTGAAGAGGGTAAGGGCTCCGAGAAGAAGGATCTCCTGTTTGTTGATAACGGTGGCGCCTCTTGAAATGGATAACTTAATTAGTTTAAAAGCTCACGATGAAAAATAATGATAAAAAAAAGAAGTTCCACACTTCGACACTTGATCCCTTGTCTGTATGTCCATATCATTTGTTTTCGTCTCTGCCTCACATGAACAATGGAATATCGGGAAAGCGAGGTAGGCAACCAAATTTGGGGAAAGGACTTGTACAAATTAAAATTTTTAATCGCTATTTCAAAAGCCTTTATTTTTATCTGGAATGAACTACAAAAACTACTAATTTTTTCGAAATGATTTTGGCAGATTTGATGAAAATTGGTTTATTTGAGAAGTTGTGAGGAAATACATTGCACATGTACAGCAAATCGTTGTCAATCATTGGTGCCAAATCACTTTAGATATTGGCTCTCGGTATGATGTTCATCAAAACACTCCAACATGCATGTGCATTTGTTTTGATAATAGTGCGAGGAATTCTATTTTTTATTTCGATTATCTTAACTTACCACGGGCTGAAACAGAAAAGTTGTTCATCTCGCTAGAGAGATGAACTTAAACCACACGGCTTGGTGCAACTCAATCTGGCAGCGTTTATTGTCAATATAAATGGTTTCACTTGCCGGCAACATGTCTGTTGTTTGGAATGATACACTTCCCGAAACTAAAAACAATACACATTCCGTCTTGATTTATTGTTTTACTCTAGTGTTGTATTATTGTCTAGGTGTCACGTATGATCGCTTCACGCTCAAAACGCTTTTTGTCGAAGGAATAAGGAAGATTTGGTGTCATGAATTCAATAATGAGGAACAAGATCAGACGTATCTTAAAAAATTGATTTTCATCCCTGAAATTCGAAACACCTTCTCCCCCCCACACACACATACAAAAATCAATTTGTCTAGGTGTCAAGTATGATCGCTTCTCGCTCAAAACGCTTTTTGTCGAACGAATAGAGTTGGTGTTATGAATTCAATAAAGAGGAACAAGATCAGACGTATCTTAAAAAATTGATTTTCATCTCTGAAATTCGAACATTCCCCCCCCCCCCCCCCTCACCCACCGAGGGGAAAAAATAAAAAAAAGGTAACAAGAAAAGAAAGTAAATGCAAAGAAAAAAAATCCTGCATGCTGCTGTCGACAATCTCTGCCTCTACCAAAAATAGCGAAAGACTGGAAAGGGTTCGTGTTATAAAGACGGGTGAACATACAAGAATATCATTAGATCGTTCTCCATTACACTGCAAGAGAGAAATGTTCTATTTTGGAAAACGTTCCGGTCATCCATTGGTCCTTTTATTCACCCATTCCGTGTTTCCAATATTTCAAAAGAAAGTAGAAGAGACGTTGAACTATTATGAAGATGGCTTAAGGCTAGGATTTTCACCAAAAAATTTCACGCGGCGCAAGGGCAGTTTAGTTAGTCTAGTTTTCGATTCATCTTTTACACTAAATTATATTAAAAAAGCTGGTATTCTAACACAAGAATGATTTGAAATTATGGGAATAATAATTCTGTTAAAGCTGCGCAGCATATTTATCTACGTAGCTGTCTAAAACAGAGCTGCGGTGACTGGTAAATGTTAAATCATCTTTTGTTTATATGAGAACGTCCCATAATAGGTAAACTCAGCTAACAGGTGAACTCGTAGAGAAAACTTTCTGCCAAAGCAGCCAATTGCTTCCTCCGTTTAATTTAGGACGATGGTTCTGTTTTCGGTATGAAGTTTGAGTTTGTCAATATAATTATATTATTTAGATGGTAGCATTTACTCATCTGCAATACTTCTATCTCTCTCTCTCTCTCTCTCTCTCTCTCTCTCTCTCTCTCTCTCTCTCTCTCTCTCTCTCTCTCTCTCTCTCTCTCTCTCTCTCTCTCTCTTTCTTTCTCTCCTTGTCTCCATCTCACCCATCTCTCTTTCTGTGTGTATAATCATGTGTCTCTTTAGCTCTTTTTATTTGGTACATTCACTGCCAGACTGCAAAGAGATGTTCCCTTCTCCGATTAAAAGGAAACAAAATCTATGGTCACTAACTATCGGTTATGAAAAAGTAAAACCAATTCCGGATTGACCATAAACTAAAAAAAATTCACATGAAAGCAAATTGACAAAAGCGTATCGATCTATCAGCATGAACTCCTCACAAAAGTAGTTGAGCTCATAATCCAATCTAGCTAGGCTGTCAAAACACAGCCGTGGGAATAAACGTTTGGAACGAAACAGGAAATCTAATCAGCATCAATCCAGGGAATCATAGTCGGCGGCGAAGCCAGACTCGCTTGTTGGGGCGGTACTCTGGAGATTTTTGCTTCAACACTAGCAAAACTAGCCCTAGAGTTAGAAAGGAAGTTGAATTTTCTCAAGTGAATAAGACAGGCAAGAACAATAGTCTTCTTTTATAATGCAGGATATAGATGTGTCTAGAAGTAAAGACCGATCACGCTGCCCCCCCCCCCCATCTCCCACCCTCACTCTCTCTCTCTCTCTCTCTCTCTCTCTCTCTCTCTCTCTCTCTCTCTCTCTCTCTCTCTCTCTCTCTCTCCCTCCCTCTCTCTCTCTCCCCCTCTCTCTCTCCTCCCCCCCTCCTCCCCACTAAACTAGTTGACCACTATTTTTATAGTTATGCTAACAAAATTTCAAAGAGAAAACTTAAAGGCACAGGTTCTACCAGTTTAGTGTAAACAAATGGAATGTAATGCGTGTGGATTTGTCAATATCATAGTTATATCATTAGACCGTAGCATTCACTCATCACCGCGGTAAAATACAGATGTCCTGGTTTCTCTCCGTTGTTTCAAACTAGGCCTCACTGTATATCAAACTTCCTTGCTTGTTTAAAGTCTTCAATGTGACTGTGTAAAAGTTATTTCTATGCTTTTCTGCCTGGGTCCATAAGTAATTTAATGTAAGATTGAGTAGAGTATAGGAAACAATCGAGAGCTTGCTTTTCACTTCCAAACACAGCCATCAAGGTTGCGATCTACCTAGATGCACAATGAAGATATTTTACGATGGACTTTCTCCAACAGTTACTTTCTAAGGTATTTTGAAGAGATCCTTATTACTAGTTTGCTCTAGAATATCTTCTTCTCTTGTAGCAAGTTTCATAGTATCTTTTTTGTTTTTTCGGTCTTTATGTTGCGCACTTTGAGCATTAGAATCTTGTTTTTCCAAATAGCGTTGGTGCTTTTGTACGGTTTTGGTTGCTCGGTGCTGAGGTATAAAAAAAACTTTCAGATGAGCGCATCATTTATGTTTGTGAAATGGTAGTCTCCCTCGCCACCAGTATGAACTTAATATGCACTTTATTTTTAATCCGTCTCTTTCCTAAATAAGTCCCAAGTCGTCGTTATGCAGAACAAATCCCAAAATAGGTAGGTATGTTTAAATTGATGTTGGACGAAAATGGGGAAAATGATAAAAAATGCATTAAAAATATAGGCTTGTTAATACAGACAATCATTTAAAAACAGAGAGAGAGAGAGAGAGAGAGAGAGAGAGAGAGAGAGAGAGAGAGAGAGAGAGAGAGAGAGAGAGAGAGAAAGGCAGAGAGAGTAAGCAAAAGTCTGTGGGAAAGACAGACAGCGCGAGAGGCAGAGAGAGAAAGAGAGAGACAGAGAGAGAAACAGAGAGAAACAAACAAAGAGAAAAAGAGAGAGACAGAGAGAGAGAAAGAGGGAGAAAGATAGATAGAGAGAGAAAGAGAGAGAGACAGAGAAACAGAGAGAAACATAGAGAAAAAGAGAGAGGCAGAGAGAGAAAGAGGGAAAGAGAGATAGAGAGAGAGAGAGAAAGAGAAAGACAGAGAGAAACAGAGAAACAGAGAGAGAGAGAGAGAGAGAGAGAGAGAGAGAGAGAGAGAGAGAGAGAGAGAGAGAGAGAGAGAGAGAGAGTTATAACAGACAAGGGCGAGACAATGGTATAAGATCAATGCACCGATTAGACTAATGACGCCCAGCTACATTAATAACATTAGCCTATTCTGAACGTGAATGCAACTTTTGTTTCTCTCTTCCCTAACTCCACCGAAACAAATCAATGAGCAGTAATGAAGTTTACTGAATTTTGATCTGCAAGATCAGTATCCCGAGCAGTAACGAAATATTATGAATTTAGGCTAAAAACGGATTTGAAAGTTCATCACAAATTATTTTATTGTCATTAATTTAATCCTTTTTTTTGCCAGTTTCGGTTTGATGAAGCAAACAACTGTTAAACCATTATTATCAATTGTTTCGAATTTTTAAAACAAGGGACGGTTTTTAACCAAACGGTATTATATTTTTAATGAAGATGTAGAAAAAACATGTTGTTTAATTTAATAGAGGAATAAAACTGAATGCAATACGATCTACTTCAACGTAAAGACAAAACCGTCAAAAACAAAACAAAACAAAACAAAACCCAACAAAAAAGAAAAAAAAAAAAACATGCCGTTGTCTAGAGGAAAGTAGTAGTGATTTGATTGGTCAGTCCTTAAGAACAAATTTAATGTCTTCGTCGCCTTTTCGTCTTGAATGACGGTTGCGAACATAAACACCACATCTGGTTCTTTTGCCACGTTTCGGTCTTCTTTACTGTTTTATGTCTAAGATATGAAACCGATCCACTGATTGTCAACAAAGAAGCATAGTAATATGCAAGTTAAACCATTTTATTAAATTGCCACTCTCAATTTGTCTCGCATGAGCCATGCGCCTAGATCCAGAATAATTATAAGCTATAACTATTCAAAGTAACCCAATAATTTTTTTTTTTAAATGCTGGTCTTAAATATTTTTTTTTCCTCTGTAATCTAAGCAGTTGGACGTTTTTACTTTACATTTGAGAAGAGAGCACTTTTTCACCGGATCAGGTCGTGCTCTACATTATGTCTCTAATGGGCCATGAGCACCACATTATGGTCTCGGTGGAGAGATAAACCGAAAAGAATGCACCAAAATTTAGCTTACTTTTTTTGCTCGAAGTCTTTCCTTCATTTACAGAATGTCTTTATGATAACGTGAGAAGAATTCCAATGTCTTAAGGTTCTATATATTTTAAAACTGTATTATGAATGACTCTGGAGTATATATATATATATATATATATATATATATATATATATATATATATATATATATATATATATATATATACAAATGGGACCCTGGTGTCGATTTGCCGAGGCTGGGCTGCGTATGTGTACTTAAAGAGGCTTATAAATAGTCTTAATATCTCTCCTTTTACTTACATGATCCAGGTATATGCCTCCACCTATCCATCTTTACTTAGAATCGAGATATCTCGATAATTCTAATAATTTTTCTAACAAAAATTTTAGATATAAATCTTGATTTCTTTTGGAATAAAATGAAAAAAAAAAATGACGCGCGAAGTTGATGATGCCAAGTTAGCCTAATGTTTATGAAATAAAGCACTTTGGGAAATCGAGGAAAGCAGTTTGCGTTGATTTTTGTTATGATTGATAACCTAGCCACATGAATGCTGTAGACGCCAGCCAAGTTTCAAAGGTGTGGGTTGAGTAATAACGGAGGAGTTCGCTCACAAAGCCTCCCAAGTCAGTTATGTATATATATTTATATCTACATGTATATATATATATATATATATAATTATATTTATGTATATAAATATATACATATATATATATATATATATATATATATATTTATATATTTTTGTAGAGTGTGCTTTTCTTTCAATGTAATGTATGGCTCTGGAGGAGATGTATCTTTTATTGTTGCAAAATTTGCTTTTCTTTATTGTATTAATCTTCCCCACATGTTCATTGTTGTAAAGTTCTCTTTTCCTCATCGTAATTGTATGGCTCTGGAGGATAGAAGTCTGTTATTTTGGTGAAGTTCGCATTTCTTCAATGTAGTTGTCTTCCCCACCTGCTCATTCGAACGCCCAATCATGCTTGTAATTTATAAGAAGACAAAATTGCATAAAATAAACACAGCTTTTCAGTGGAGATGTTCACGTTTGCGGTCTTGTAGGCACGAGGAAGCTCTGCGGAGATGGACAGCCTTCAGTTAACCCTTCGAAATTGATAGGTTTATCTCGTGAGATACGACAATCAGCATCCTCAGTTTTCAGCATGGACACCGATTAGTATCCTGTTATGAGACTGACTGTAGCATAAACTGAGCCATGACCTGCTCGTTTCCAAAGTCGATTATTACCGAGATGTTGATAGCGCCATGCAGATACCAGTAGGAAACATGAGACACAGAAACACTTAGTTCCCGATCTCACAGCCAATTTAAACCGATAGCGTTTTTTGCACATTTTCACCTAGATGCTCTGGAGGTAAGGAGAGATGATGACTGCGATGTTTGAGATGTCTGACCCTACAATCATGTTTTCTAAAGTATCGTAAACTTTAGAGTTATCTCTGTCTGAATGCTGCATTCAATAGGATGCCAAATGATTCAAGGACAATTATTATGCTTGTAAATCGCTTTCTATCGCCCCCCCCCTCCCCCGCCCCCTCTCTCTCTCTCTCTCTCTCTCTCTCTCTCTCTCTCTCTCTCTCTCTCTCTCTCTCTCTCTCTCTCATACTTTTTCTTCCCCAATTCCCCCTCTTTCTTCCTTTCCACCCCTTCTGTCTCTCTCCCTCTCTTTCTCTTTACCTGTGATACCTACCTACCTACCCCTCACCCCCACCCCCTTTTTCATTCCTATCTAGACTGAAACAATAGTATTAGAACCCTCCAAGATTATCTAGTTATTCAAAGAACCGTTCTAAGATAAACATCACAAAGTCAATAGGCCTACCACTGAGTACTAAGACTAGTACTAACCACAAAGGCTTTAACTATCAAGTTCGAAAACTTTAAGAATCACCTGGTTCATTTCGTGACTCTCACTCTGATAGGACAAAGATAGAAGAAATGACATGAGGTCATTTCGCACACAGCACCAGCCGCTATTGACTCGCCATTCGAGCTTTTTTAATTTCTTTTTGCGATGCGCCGAGTGGGATTGATGAGATCGAGATTTCTTTCCGTCACAACTGACGTAGTCTACAACGTTCAGCTAGGAGAAGACTAAAAACCAAAAAAGTCACTTCTCTACCACTTCGGACAGACAACGTCACAATAATAATGGAAAAAGCCAATAATAACGAAGAGACCCATTACTTAAACACAGGTTTTCAAGCAAACCTACTTGATTAGCATATAAAATGTCTTTTTCTGCTGCTAGAAAAATTTTTTAGTTTGTAAATCAGTGCATTCTTTGGAAATCAGACGAGGTACAAGGATACATTCATTTATTAGTACTTGATGAAGCCAGCTTGCTTGCTGCCTAGGTTTTACCTCACATAATTTCTTTTTTATTCATGTTTCCAGCTAGCCATCACGTTCATCTATCTACAATAAGGCTGATTTATGATGATCGCCTCATTCTATAGGCCATGTAGACTACTTTTGCCACGATGACTGTGGAGTAAATGAATCAGTTACGGAGCTTGATAGAGAGCTTTCAGGATAGGAACTGTTTAATGGCGAGAAGGAAAGCAACCAAGCACAACAAAACACTAAGGCTAACGATATCATTTCTCTTTGGTCTTCTGTGCCATAAAAGGTTTTTCTTGCTATGTGTCTCCACAATGATTAGTTGAGGTAACAACTTGACAGATTTTTTTTTCCGATTTACCATTTTTCGACCTCATGATTTGCGATTGGGGCATAACCAAGGTACAATAGAGGGACAAAAAAATTATGGAAAAATCTAGACTCGTTCAATTCAGGGAAGGCGAGTTGTGCTTATATGAAGAGAAAGCACAGGAATTGTGGGTGCTTGTGTGTGTGTAGAATGGGGAAGGATCTCAGGGAAGCAACTCACTTGATCTTACTCTGTCTATGCCTAGTTTTGAACATTACATCTCTTGGAATTTTGAAGGTGCATGCTATGACAGCATCTTTAAAACGTGCAAACATTGAAATAGAACTTTACAAAGCTAGACATAATTATGAACTATGAAAATCTTGATAATTTTACAAATGAGGCTGACCTATAATCTCAGCACTGTCACGTGGCCCTTGGTAAACAAAGCACTCGCTGCTTGAGTTTGCCTGTCTTTAGATAACATTCACCGCTCTATCAGTAGATTCTTTGTTTTATAAATTATAAATTATGGACCATACTTAGATTATATAATTGTAATCTGGAATAAATTTAATTTTTCCTTGGCGATGGGAAAACATTGCGCTGATATGTCTTAAATGTTCAAAATACCTGTTAAAATCATATAATATATTTTTTTTTCTTTAAGTAACTTAATTTGAGGTATTAAAATGATATCCTTTACATGATCATAAAACGCAGTTTTTTATTTCGAAATTTAAAACTACTTTTAAAAAAATGTGGACATAATAAGTTTCTTTCATTTTGTAAAGGAATTGTGTTCTATATATCATGTCCCAATAAATAATTTGAAAAAGGGTAGAGCATTTTTACTACCCAAGGCAAAAATAATTAAAAAATGAAAACAACAACACGTATGATTTCAAAGAAGAAAGAGCCTTTTTACTGACCAAGGCAAAAAAAATAATTATAATAATTTTTAAAAAAAACAACAAAAAAAAACTGCCCGTACGATTTCAAAGACGATCGTCTCAATATTTAAATCTCAACCACTTATATTCATTGATTAGATGCGGTTAAATAGTTGAACAGTATCATTTAATCTGTTATGGTGTGATAAATATTCTGAATAATGAATATCATAGAATGTATAAAATAGATTAATATTCAGCATATCTACGTCTGTTTCGCAGTATTTAACTGTTAGTTTGTCAGAGCTGCTTACAGGTCTCTCTCTCTCTCTCTCTCTCTCTCTCTCTCTCTCTCTCTCTCTCTCTCTCTCTCTCTCTCTCTCTCTCTGTCTGTCTCTCTCTCTCTCACTCTCTTTCTTTCTTTCTTTCTTCTCTATCTCTATCTTTCAATTCACTACTCTCTCACTCACTTACTCACCCCCTTCATATTTTTTTTTCTTTATCTATCTATCAATCAATCTCTCCCTTAGACGCTTATAGTAATACTTTATCTTATAAGGTCTCCTTATTTCCTTTCTTTTTTTGCTTTGTCCAGCTTTAAAATTTGTTCTGCTTGTCTCCCCCCTCTCTCTCATTCTATCTCTCTCACTGCCACTCACCCATCACTCACTCATTCACTCCATTCGTACTTCTTTTAACCATCTTTTATGTTTATTAGCCTTTATCTCAAAATCCTGTAATCTATAATCTTTATTCCTTTTTTCTCTATATCAGCAAAGCCATTACATTCGAAACACATGCGTTGCAAAGATAAATGTAAGATAAGACCTCTACCATTTTATTTTTCTATCTCCATTCTTCTCATGGTAGCTCCTCTTCCCCCCCTCTCTCTCTCTCTCTCTCTCTCTCTCTCTCTCTCTCTCTCTCTCTCTCTCTCTCTCTCTCTCTCTCTCTTTCTATCTGTCTCACTTTCTTTTTCGTCTCACACTACTCTTCTCTTTCACGATTTTTCACCCCTTTCCCTTTTCTTTTTTGCAATTATCAATTTTACTTCTTTGTATAAACACAAAACTTTATAATGCGGACGAAAAAAATCCCTGCAAAATGTAAAATATTTGTCTATCGATTGGACAATGGCAAGTATTAATTCATTACAGGAAAAAGAAAAGAGCTATATACGTATTAAGACCGGAGTTAAAGTGAGCTTTACTTGAACAGATTTTGTTTTGTTTCTAAAGTGTTTGTTCTACAGCTTTGTTAAACAAGCTAATCATTTCAAACAATTGCATGTAATACGATTGATTAGCCAGATCGCTTACGTCTATAGCATCATAAACTTTATCAATCCCGCGAAAGGGTCCTTTTTCAGCTTTTACCCCATTGTCAATGGCGATTTTAAGTTTTCCACTCTCAACAAGATCGCTCAGCTTCTTGAATTAGCGATGGACATCTTCAAGAAAATCTGGCATGTATAGCGTCATCAAGTCGGCACTCTTCATCGTCAGCTGTGAATTAAACACCATTGATAATGGTTTGAGTTAATATGATTTTTCCATACGATTATGCATGTTTATTATATGTACTTTAACTTTACAGTTTCAATGCTTGAGAATTCGTATTTTATCATCAGTTGTTTAACACGTGCCAAGTTCTAAGTAATATTTATATATATATATGTATATATATAAAGATATAGATATAGATATAGCAGATCTTACCTTAAATTCTCTTCATACTACACTTATGTTTCAAGCGGAGGACAAAGGTGTCGCCTGTCCTCCGCTCTCTTCGGGTATGACTGAAAAGAAGGGAAATATTTTCATCGTGCCCCCACAGAAAGAAACATCTACTACAAAACTACCAGTGGACCGGAAACGAAAAAAAAAACAACACAAGGTCGAAACGGCAACCGAACACACCTCAGTCATACCCGAAGAGAGCGGAGGACAGGCGACACCTTTGTCCTCCGCTTGAAACACAAGTGTAGTATGAAGAGAATTTAAGGTAAGATCTTCTATATCTATGAAATGCTCCCACAGTTGAGCACTCTTATCAATTATTCCAACTTATCTTCAAACTATATATATATATATATATATATATATATATATATATATATATATATTACAAGTGTGCGCTTGTAATATATATATATATATATATATATATTATATATATATTACAAGCGCAGCCTTCTTTATTTCTGCGGTGAAGGTAGTCCATTCTTGTCTTCTTTCTGCAATCTTTCTTATTGTTTCCAGGTCTTTTTGTGATTTGAGAGAGGTGCTCCGATTTTGCAGTATCTTGAGATCGTTATTGAGAGTCATTGGGAGTGTGGTGATCGGCCTACCCCTGACTCGCTTGGCATTGGTATAATTGTGTGGCAACAGCTTGGCCGACTTTGTTGTCAGAGGAAGGTCCAGTCGCCACGATTTCACCTAGACCCTACAAAAGAAAATAGAAGTATTCTTGTTTATTTCATTTTTTTTTAATTTGTATTTATCTATTTGGTGTTAGTTTTTACTCATGAAAGGTGAATATAAAAGAATAAAAAAAAGCAAAAATTTCTTAAATAAATTTAGCCTCCTTTACTAAAAAGTTAAAATTCATTTAAAATGAAATTAACATTTGAATAAATTCTTCTTACATGAAAAAGTGGAAAGCCGAAAACTTAAATCCTTATCAGCTTTCCATTGATCTTATGGTCTGAATATATCTTCTTAAATCTTTAGCGACATTTCTTTCTTAATTAACAAGCTATTTTGTTTCAATTTTGGATTGCTTTTTCCTCTTAACTTTCGATGTCGATCTACATGAAAAAATATTAGAATCCACTTGCGTACTAGGCCATATCATAGAGGATTGTCCAGCCAAAAAAAAAAAAAAAAGAAAAAGAAACTCGTGTTTGTTGAGGAAATAAATCAGTTTTTGAATCTAGAGTGTTAAATGCAAGGGAGTTCACAAAGAGCTCTGCCAAACTTATGTTTTTGAGATTGACATTTTTTTAGCTACAAAGTTATTTAAATTGATCGAGAAATTTTTTTAGAAGCCGAGCCCAGGAATTGGAAGAGGCACTGATATCCTGATGGACCTAAAGCAAAAGAATTTTGACATCACTCAAGGCCAAAAAAGTTTTGATCTATACCGGAGCTCTTTCCAGCAAGTTTAAAATCTTTGTGACTGGACTTTTCAACATGTCATAGAAATAGACAGGTCATATCGTTGAAGAAAAAGAAGATGTTGATGAATGGCGTAGATATGGCACCTGTTGTGGAGCTAAAGAATATCCTATGTTTCCTACCTTCAATCCTACAGTTGCTACAAGACTTTTTCCATCCGCTACAAAGATGCTTGGCCTCCCTATAAGATCTCCATTTCTCTCTGTTTGCTTTTTTGCTCCACAAACTAACCATTTGTTGAACAATATCGTCTCGCAACCGCCTTCTTGCGTGTCCTTTCGATCTTAATCCATTCCGTGGCTTCTTGATCGGGGATTCCTTTGTCAATCTGTTGCTCCAATTCTAATTATCATCCCATTTCCGTTTTTTGTTTTACTACAAAGACTTATTTATCGTTTAAACCAGTGCGTTTTCTGATGTCTTCACATGATATTTTACTTTGCATTTTTGTTTCAAGGATCTTTCTTTCCTCAGCTTATTTTGTGCGGTTCTCAGTCTTTGGGTGAGTGCCTTTATCTTTTGACACCAATATGTCATTGTTGGAAGTACGCATTGATCGTGCCCCCAACATTTTCTGAGATAGTAGCATTTTTTTATTCCATGAAGGCTTCCTTTTGTCAAATTACTTCTAAGCTGATCATATT
>JAWDGP010002349.1:0-10000 GCA_033675545.1 Elysia crispata
ATTCAGCAAAAAGTACCAAAAAAGCTTAACAGAAAAATCATATTAACCCACTTATTTAAACCTACTATATCTATAACTAGATATAGATTTTTACAAAAATAGCAAACTTTTCTTCTTCGATGTCTTGAAAAATTTTTTAAAATATAAGTTGATCTGTCATTTCCTCACCCTTTTTTGGTGCGTAACTTTTGGGTAGCGGATCGGCTAGATCTATGTACATTATCTTGTTTGGTTGCATAACGTTTGTATTTCAAGCCTAAGTTTTGTTTATTGTATGGTCAAGATTCTTCTGGAATCTCCGACTAGTTCTAGCATAGTAATGATCTCGTCACCCCTTGTTTACCGTTGTTTTGATTGGTTGCTAATTGCTTATGACGCGTACCAAGAATATTCTCTTACGATTTGTGTAATTCCTTTTCTGGATGATCGAAATTATGTTTAGTCAGTCAACATCATCGAGTCTACAGTGAGTCAACATCAAGTCTACAGTGAGTGATTGTTAAGTCTATCTACAGTGAGTGATTATTGAGTCAACTACAGTGATTGTACAGTCAAGCTCTTGTGTTGGATTAAACAGTTTGCAATTTTTACTTGCGGACTTCGGACTTATTTTCTCCGGACGAGTCGTGTGATTGGCTGTAAATATTTTCAAACCCCTAGACAAACAGAGCCTAACAGATCCCCCCCATCATCACCAAATCTGTTACAGTAGGCCCCTGACCTCTATTACAAGATCAGACCGATCGCCCGCTCGGTTCTTCTCCCTATTTCCACTATTTGCATGCCGGCATGAAGCAGAACAGAGGTGAAAACAAAGGAAATAACTGGACCCGATTGCTCTCAAACCCTCTATCCATCTGGTCCTGGATGGAATCTCTACCCCCTTGTTCACGAAACCTCTGTACAAAACCAAAAGGCAAGACGCAAACATCTAATGTACATATCAGGTGAAGACAAGTCGTCGGATGTAAAAACAGGTTGAACCTATCAAAGGCACCATAATTAAGTGGACTTTGCTGAGATTCCAAGAATGTTTGACTTGAGTAGGCACAGGGGAGACTTGGGTTACAAACAAAGAGAGCACGATGATAGGAATTTTATCTCAACATCCTCGTGAACAATTGTCTGTCTGTGATATAGCAGTCAACAGGGTGAGGGGAGGAGAGAGAGAGAAAGAGAGAGAGAGAGAGAGAGAGAGAGAGAGAGAGAGAGAGAGAGAGAGAGAGAGAGAGAGAGTGTGTGAGAGAGAACAAGACGTGTCACAAAGGTGGAAAGGAAGGTAGATTAAAAGCAATCACTTGGTGGATAGAGAGGTATAGATTGGCAAAAGATGCCTTTTCATCAATCATATTAACTCAAAACTTAACAACTTACGCAGTCAGGCACAGAACAAGAATAATTTTTCGAAGACCATTTAACGTGTTGTGCTACGTCAAGACTGATTTTAGTTCAAATATATAATTTCAATTTCGATTTAGCTTCACCTTCTCCTGTCTCTACAACCTCCACATACACACACACACTCACTCTCTCTCTCTCTCTCTCTCTCTCTCTCTCTCTCTCTTTCTCCCAAACCTGTTTTCTCCTTTCTTGTTTGTCAACAAACTTCCTATAAAAACAAGTCCGCGATAACATTTTCACGAAAAGCAAAAGGGCAGCTCCAATTTCCTAGGAAAAGAGCGAATATTCTCGAACCCGGATGTTTGAAAGGTCAGTCAATTACCAAAACCTAACCTTCATTTCCCCCCCCCCGCCCCCCCCCCCCCCCCAGGACACTGAGCCTCTTGCATATCAGAGTTTACAACACCCACACGTGAGGATAACGCTTTCAATATGTCAGATGAAAAAAATTCCCAGAATAAGGAAGGAGTGGATAAGGTGACAGTGCACAAAACTGTCATCACTCGTAGGCGGTATAAGGGGAAAAAATTATAGCTGCATTGGTAAAAGATAATCAAAGTCAATGTAAAAACGTTCAAAAAATTATTTTAAAAGAAATGGCCGACTTTAAACAGTTTATGATGGTTTCAATTTTTCGCAGAAAAAATCAGCAAGAACATAACAAAATATATCTCGTGATGGATAATTTATCATCTATCTATTTATTTATCTATCATCTATCAATCTATCTGTCTGTATGTCTCTATATGTCTATTTATCTATTTAGCTAACTACCGGTCTATCTTATTCACATTTACAATATATAATTTGTACATTTATCAATTTATCTACATCCTAGATACGATTAACAAATTACCCTATTTCCTTAAATATTATTTAAAAATATATCCAATGTATCTATTAATGTATCAACCTTACTGCATGCACATTCAACTATCTAACAATCTTTCAACCAACTTATCTATGTATCTAACTATATGTTACTCATGTATATTTAGTATCTATCTATCTATCTCTCTATCTATCGACCCTATAGATAAAGTATCTTTGTCGATCTATATTTCTATCAAACTTAACGGTTGTCCCACTTTTAACCTGTGTTGGTGTTTTTTTTAATTTTTTTTTTTTATCTTCCTCATCAGCGAGTATTATTTAACGAGCTGTATCAAACTGATCTCTTATTGTTTTTAATCATCCATACAACTCTTTGTCTTCAACTCGTTGATTTAAAATCCCTCCGCGTATCCATTAATTTCTGCCAGACTTTCTCCTGTTTTGCTGTCAGGATAATCGATGCGATTATATAATTTCAATCCCGGCCACGTCCTATTCCTCACAAATCCAAATCGGCAATCATTCTCAGTTTGCTGTTTCTGTTTCTGCATAAAATCCCCCCCCCCCCCCCCTTCTTCTTCATCTTCTTCTTCTTCTTCATCTTCTTCTCTCTCTCTCTCTCTCTCTCTCTCTCTCTCTCTCTCTCTCTCTCTCTCTCTCTCTCTCTCTCTCTCTCTCTCTCTCTATTTTTTTTCTCTCACACACATACAAAGGCTAGAATATAAAATAAAGGAAGAAACAAAGAACGAAATGATCTGGAACCTGATGTCTCCATGTCAGTCCTGAAATGTTCCATTGATTCCCAATTCCAATCATGCAAGCCACACTGAATGCTTTCACTTGGAATTTCTCCAGGATATGACGGCTTTTATATATATATATATATATATATATATATATATATATATATATATATATATATATATATATATTTTTTTTTTTTTTTTTTGGGGGGGGGGGGGGGGGGGGGCACAATCCCCGCCTTTGTTTTTCAATCAACAACGTTTAGTCTTAATGCAAAGGTGAAGGCTGTATCTTTATATCAATCAAACTATATATCATAAATTTTAGGTTGCCGTTATAACGTTGAACAAATAAAATGGTTCTAATAAGTATCCGAATACTATGGTTCTGATTAGGACAAGAACGCTGTGGTTCTAATGAGTATACGAACACCTTGGTTCTAATAAGTATACAAACTCTGTGGTTCCGATGAGTACAAGAACACTATGGTTCTAATGGGTACACGAACACTGTGGTTCTAATGAGTATACGAACACCTTGGTTCTAATAAGTATACAAACTCTCTGGTTCTGATGAGTACAAGAACACTATGGTTCTAATGGGTACACGAACACTGTGGTTCTAATGAGTATACGAACACCTTGGTTCTAATAAGTATACAAACTCTCTGGTTCTGATGAGTACAAGAACACTATGGTTCTAATGAGTACACGAACGCTGCGTTCTAATGAGTATACGAACACCTTGGCTCTAATAAGTATACAAACTCTGTGGTTCTGATGAGTACAAGAACACTATGGTTCTAATGGGTACACGAACGCTGCGTTCTAATGAGTATACGAACACCTTGGCTCTAATAAGTATACAAACTCTGTGGTTCTGATGAGTACAAGAACACTATGGTTCTAATGGGTACACGAACACTGTGGTTCTAATGAGTATACGAACACCTTGGTTCTAATAAGTATACAAACTCTGTGGTTCTGATGAGTACAAGAACACTATGGTTCTAATGAGTACACGAACGCTGCGTTCTAATGAGTATACGAACACCTTGGTTATAATAAGTATACAAACTCTGTGGTTCTGATGAGTACAAGAACACTATGGTTCTAATGGGTACACGAACACTGTGGTTCTAATGAGTATACGAACACCTTGGTTCTAATAAGTATACAAACTCTGTGGTTCTGATGAGTACAAGAACACTATGGTTCTAATGAGTACACGAACGCTGCGTTCTAATGAGTATACGAACACCTTGGTTATAATAAGTATACAAACTCTGTGGTTCTGATGAGTACAAGAACACGAACACTGTGGTTCTGATAAGCACAAGAACACTATGGTTCTAATGAGTACACGAATATCACGGTTCTGATAAGCACACGAAAGTTTTGATATCACTCTGGTTTCTTTGGTTGTATCAGTTAACGCCACAAGCTTTCAAGGTTAGCGATACGGGAACTCAACTAATGCTGTACCTTGCTTGTCTATTTCAAGACCATTTCTCTGTAGATGCCGCCAATGAAGTTTCGCAAAAAAGTGCCTGCACGTGAATTAACTTGTGCAGATCCAAATATAGCCGCCCATTTATTGTAACCTATAATTATGATAATGAACAAGTAAAAGCTTCTAAACATAGATTTGGAGTGTGCAAAATTATCTTAGCATTCTGATTGTTTCGAGAAAGGTTTCTGCTAACCTAAGGATGATCGCTTCGCTACACAAGTATTACTTGAGATTAAGGTGTGGATAAGGCATGGATGTTGTATTTATATCTGTGGTGAAGAAGTGAAGTGTGTCCTACATTACAATGAGATTAGCTGTATCTTTGCATTGATATTAATTTGCCTTTCAAACAAGGCTTGTAAGTTATAAAGACAGCGGATTATATTACGCCAGTGAGGTATGGAAATGTGATAGTATAGACCACCTAGCGCTAATTGGTTATTTTCAATCGTTCCGAGGCTTAAATGTTTTCGTTTTGTTTTTTTTTCAATTAACGAAAAAAAGGTAACGGGGGCTATGGTGATCGAGTGGCTTGGGATCTCGCCTAATCGCTTCAAGGACACTCATGTAGACGGTTATAATCATTTGGTCGCTTGCTTGAAATTCCTTAGGATTTGCTTTGTTGAGCTAGGATTAATAAAGGCTGGAAGTGGTTGAAAAAAAGGGAAAGACATATAAAAAGAGGCAGGGGGCTGACAGAGAGAGAGAGAGAGAGAGAGAGAGAGAGAGAGAGAGAGAGGAAGAGAGAGAGAGAGAGGGAGGGAGAGAGAGAGAGAGAGAGAGAGAGAGAGAGAGAGAGAGAGAGAGAGAGAGAGAGAGAGAGAGAGAGAGAGGATGTGAAAAATTAACGAGATCTAGTAAACAGTTTTAAAAGCAAAATAAAAAGGAGATAATGGACTTAAAAAAAAAAGTTGTGTTACGGAGAGGGGAGAGAGTGAATGAGAACGAACGAGTGATGGTACATGAAAATGGTGACGTGCAGGTTGACAAGAGAGTGAAAGGAACAGAAAATTGAGCAGATAACTGGACAGAAAGAAGTGTTGAGTGAGGGAGGAAAATGGTGTTTTTTTGTTGCTGTTTCTTTTGAAATAATTTCCCAATTCTAGGACTCTCTATTATTCTCAATGCAAGAGCCAGTATTTACCGAATTTTCAGGGATTAAAAAAAATGACTGTTGTGAAACCTTTAGAGTCAGGTGATCTCTAGTAAAGAGATACAAATCTCTACAACCCTTCCCAGCGATCTGGATCATGGAACTTGGCAAAAACGAAGAAGGCTGTAATAAAATATTGGGTGTCAAATTAAAGAAAAAAAAAAAAAGAGTGGTAAATTTGCTAGGGTTTCTACTGTGATTTTCTTTTCAGAAAAAAAAAAAATTCTGCTACAAACCGATCCAGCAACTTTGGTTCCACAATTCAGTGCTTTTTGGTCTGCACATTGCGCAATTCACCTTGGCTTCCTTGATGGAGAGAGATTGAGAGAGAGAGAGAGAGAGAGAGAGAGAGAGAGAGAGAGAGAGAGAAAGAGAGAGAGAGATTGAGAGAGAGAGAGAGGGGGGGGGGGGGGGGGTTTAGGGGATGGAGGGGCTGCAAGGAAGACCCCCAGAGAGTATGTCGATCAGCCGAACAACTGGTAGCTATTTATACACTGCTGCTCCTGGCCTGTTGCACACTCAACGGTAACACAGCCACAGTGTAGTTTGTGTACTCGACTAGAAAACAAAAACAAAATCTCACTGCTCCTGTCTGCGTTCTCAGAGATCTGGCTTAACTATTTGATTTACATAATGCACAAGTGCTTGTAACACCGAGATCTTCTCTCGGTTAGGAATGGGAAAAGGATTTTACTATATTATACTGCATCATCAGTTTCATCTATATCTACAATTTCTCTCTCTCTCTCTCTCTCTCTCTCTCTCTCTCTCTCTCTCTCTCTCTCTCTCTCTCTCACCTTTCTCTCTTTTATTGAGCCTTTGAGAGGATCTAAAAACAAACTGGGAAAGTATAGAATGGAGGCATATATAATATGAGTAAAAGGATAGCCTCAGTTTTTATTTGTTCTATCTCCACATGACGTAGTTTTGAGAAAATGGCTTTTAAACTTTATTGGACATGGAACAAATCTAAGAGAACTTGAGTCATTTTGCTTGACAGCTATTCTAATGTTAACAGGGCATGTAGATAATGTTTGAGATGGAAATTGATGCTAGATCTAATTTTAGTGAAACTGGACATAGAACAAATGAAAACCGAGGCGTGGAGATATTCAGACCATTTCGCACCCCAAGACCGGCAAACTGACATCAGCAACAACTTCAGACGACGGGGTTTTCAGCTTGTAGATCTTAATTTTATAATGCTAGCTCAGTTTTCTTGTACATTCACCAGCATTTCCCCATTTGGTTTGAGAGTATGGTGGCCAGGACCCATGGCCCAGTCGAGACTTTGAAATCGCCAACGATAGATGTGCATAGTTAGAGCATTCCAGACTTTTCAAAACTGTTCCCATTTTAAATGACGCCATGGCGGATTTATTATGCTTGATTTGGCCTAGCCTATTGAGATGACCAGATTTATATCACATAGTCCGCCGCATTTAAGAGTTGCAGGAATAATAATCCGAATTGCGAGATGAATTAATGGAATTTGTGACACTACTGAAAATAAACCGTGGAAAGAAACAACTGTTATACAAACCATGTAAAACAAGGCGGAGGGGTTCTCTATGTGTCTTTTTAAAGCAGCATTTCTAATCCAACTCGAATTCCTCAAAACGCTGCTATGCTTTATTTAAACCCTTCCTTGTGCTACAATCAAGTTCGTTTTACTGCATGCGTACGTCTAAATATGTGTGTGTGTGTGTGTGTGTAGCTTTTTAAGAGCTCCCTGCGGGCCATATTGCTTGAGGCATTGGATCTCAACTACAGCAAATATTTTGGGTTGATTTGAAGGATGTTACAACGGAAATGGCAGCCTTCTGTGAAGCAAAGTGTAGGGCTCATTAAATGGGAGCTTTTCTGAGCACATGATGATTGAGCCTCACTAGACTCTAAGTTGGTTGACTCTAATAATACTGCACAAAAATGGACATAATTATTTGAAAAACAGATGTTCCACGACATGAAGCGAGAAGCTCTAGGTCAGGAAAAAGGTAGTAAATTATGAAACTCGCCTTGTTCACGCTGGCACTTAGCGCTTACAAGCACTTAGCGGTTACAAGCATTTCACGACCATTTGTGCCGTCACGACGTCACGACGATTACGTCACTATCCTTGCTTCGTTGAAGACGAAAACTTAAAACTAGTTTTATGCTGTGGTTTATTCTCGTAGACATCAATCGAACCTGCACAAAAAGTAATCGGGTTTGATTAATAAGTGGGGCCAGCGTCGGTCGGCCGGGCCGTGACATCCAGTCATCACGTCTTGTTAAGACAGTCAGCTTCCGTTTGCAAGACGAGGACCGACAAGATCTGTGCCACATGTGACGGCTGGCGACACTGTGTGTATTGCTGCCCTGCCATAATACTTGGGCTGTGTCTGCCCGTGCGTCATCTTGCGTCGCTCCTCGATTCAGAACTTTAAACAAATTTCTAAAGAATGCCACGTCAGACATCTAAAAAATAGATTTGCCCTATCTATTAATAAGAATTATGAATCTAAGCTTTGTTATTGAGAGCACTCATCCACCTTGACATCTGCCCTACATAAACTACCGGTCAGTAGTGTTCATGTGACGAGCGGTCAGTTCGATTGACCGTAACCTTTGATCCCAACATCACAGGTGTCGATTGGCCATGTAGATTGGGAACGCATACCAGAAAACGTTCTGATGACTGGCTGTCAAGGTCTGGCCGAGTGATGCTGGCCCTGATTAGCCCTCGGCCTTACGAGTTAGAAAAATCGCCTTGAAGGAGAGCGGTGGATCGACTTCTCGTAATGCTAGTCAGTATCTACGCACACTCTCTGTCAATATACAGACGGTGGCTGTAGGGTTAGAGCGTCCGCCTAAATATCCGCTGAAACTTTCTTCGCGGATTGAGTCTCATAACGGCGGTAGGTGAGTAGAGGGCCTCATCTTTTCAGTTGCGCCTTCAAGGTGTCTCAACAATGATATGCAGGAAAGCTAAAGATCGCTGTGCATTGCACGGGCTAAATCAAATAATAATAACAAAAATAGGAACAAAACTTTTTGACTTTTTTTTTCACTAATCTCGATTAGTGAGGTATTAACAAAACCCTTATACACCAAAGTAAAACTTACAAACAATTCTAACAAGAATATAGTTGGTTTAAAACTTGAATTGAATCAACACCCGTTCAAATACTATTACTTATTATGGTGACATTTAACTCGTGCAAGTCGCAGTATAAAATCAATATATAAAATACCTTTCTTAAGATTTCATATTTACAATATTTCAATCGTTATTTGTTTGCTGACATAAATGCATGAAAACCATGTTTCGTCTTTATTTCGTTTGATTTCAAAGAAGATAACTTATGATGTTTAAAATCTTAAAGTCACACAAAAGTACTATTACAAATCAATTTAAAGTTAGAGCAAAAAAACTATGAGTTAGTGAAGTTACAAAACGCACTTTGAAAGAATGAAAACCAATGCACTCACGCTTTACTTTTCTCTCTGTATTCCACAATAAGCTTTTATTTGGTCGATGGTTCTTTCTCTCTGTCCTAGAAATGAACACTATATGCACTCTCCTCTCTTATTTACAGCCACCTTCTTTGACTTTTCCCAAAAAGTTTGAGCAAGAAAAACGGATGTCAAGTGCGCAGAAAGCCATGCAAGTCGTGCGCACCAATCAAATGTCTGTTGCTACTGACGCTCCTCGGCGTTGCCAGCCAGGAGAAAGAAGGTCAAAAGAGCGTCGTCTGCACGAAATCTCTGGCCCACTTATGGCACGATAATTTTATTGGTTCTAACATGCCTAGCTACGTTGGTTTCTTTTTTTTATTTTTTTCCTTTTTTTTTTTTTTGTCTGGATTATTAAAGGAGATTCTCTATGCTGATAACGTATAATCATGTAAATATAAAACAAAGTAAAAACAAAAACAAAACAAAAATAAAATAAAATACAGAACACAGCAGGTTGTTTTCTGCGTATTTCAATGTTTCCATGGTCCCCCCCCCCCCCTGACCCGTCTCTAAAAATGGTTCCTAGAATGGTGATTGGTAAAGGTCAAACATATTCACAAGCGCGCGGTCATGCTAAACAGTTTTGAACAAAAGCAAATGCATATTACAAAGGATTCGCTATTGGGTGCACAAAGCTAAAATGTAATGTGAGAATGTAAGAAGCCCAAATTACTTAACAGCGCGTTAGTTTTTCTCTCTTATTTACCAGCAACAATAGGAAATGTTACAAAATATGATCGATTGCGTGATTGTGCCCACAAAATACTGGTGGTCTTTGTTAAGAATGTATCCCTATTAACTTTTTGGCCCGCACTTTTTTGAAGAACTTTGCTCAAAATTCAGGAAAAACCTAAC
>JAWDGP010002350.1:0-7500 GCA_033675545.1 Elysia crispata
TCAGCAAGGAAGTTCCTCAGAATCAGAGTTTAATTTCTGAGGCTCTGTTGTAAAGAAAGTTAAATTTTCAACTTGTATGTCTACATGAGTCCTTTACAAGACAACCAAAAGAAAAAAAAAATAAAACGTTTCTCAGTTTTTTTCGATATCTGTTTTAAAAAATCTCAACCAATTCTTGTTTTAAACATCTCATATTGTTAGCTTAGTTAAAGGCAGGGCGGGACCAAGTGTGAATGTCACTGGGGTTCCTTATCCTTTACTAAAATGAGAGAGAGAGAGAGAGAGAGAGAGAGAGAGAGAGAGAGAGAGAGAGAGAGAGAGAGAGAGAGAGAGAGAGAGAGAGAGAGAGAGAGAGAGAGAGAGAGAGAGAGAGAGAGAGAGAGAGAGAGAGAGAGAGAGAGAGAGAGAGAGAGAGAGAGAGAGAGAGAGAGAGAGAGAGAGAATGGAATTGAATGAGATTTATTTGTTGGGCTATCTGCCCATTACAAATATGAAATATGAACACAAAATGAACAATGTCAACAAATCTTTACAAAAGAGAAACAACATATTCTGTACTACTCATCTTGCACTCTCTCCGTCTCCAACAGTTCTTTTCTTCTCGAAAATACATAAGTAAAAAATTTTGCAAAAGAAATAGAGCTGCTCGCTATTAAGATGGACAATGTATTTTTGTTACGTTTTGACATAAATTTTGAGGGTATAGTATTAAGGCGCAAATCTTCATAGATTGGACAAACGAATAAAATATGAAACTCATTTTCTTCTTCTGTTGCACAAAATGGACAATTCAATAACGTTTTGTTAGGACTGAATTTGTATCGATGGCAATTTATTTGGGAGACACCAAGCCTCAATTTAATGAGTGCATTTCTTAGAGATCTCTCAAAGCACTTATTGTTTAGAGAACGCTCAGGTTGGATTTGGGACATAAAAGAACTATAAAACACCATGTGTTGATTATTACATATTTCAGTATGCCAATGCTGCTTGTAGCAATCAATTAAACGTTCTTTCATTTGTCTGACAAACAATTTTTCACTTCCAACTTTTTTACACATCCATACGATGCCAAATCCATATATACAAAACAAGTCTCTTACATCACTCACCCAATTATGATGTCCTTTTTTACTTAGCATATAAAACATCTCATAGGCTTGGCGACAAATTTTGCTTTAGGACATTTTCAGTAGACGAAACCAATACTTCAATATTCAAAACACGGATTTTGTGACAAATGTACAATGGGTATCTACCCGTATCACCGTAAATAACATAATTTTGGCAGTGTAATGATACATTCAGAAATCTCTTAAGACCAAAAGTATGCACTCTCTTAATTCCTGTAACGTCTTGCACTCCCCATAATTCACAACTATAGGAGAGCATGGGGAGGACCTGTGAGTCGAAAAGTTTAAGGAAAATGTCAAGTATGCAGCAATCTATGATGCCAAGTGACTTCAGAAGTTCTATACATGATTTTTGGCTTTCATTATGAAAGATGTTGTACAGTTGAAAAAAACTCAATTTAGTAGAAAAATCGATCCCTAAATACTTTTATGAGTTAACGACATTCAAATTACTTGTTCCATAATGCCAATGTTCATATTTACTAAGGTGGCCACCCTTCCCAAATACAACAATCTCTGTCTTATCCAAGTTGACCTCCAATCCCAGCCTTTCTCATTGCATCTCTATGAGATTTAATTTGTTCTGTAAACCACTAAAGGTGTCCGATACGAGTATTGCATCATCAGCGAAAAAAAAGTGGTGGGTTGTTTTTAGACCTGGCGTAAACTGAACTCCGTGCGTAGCATGAGGATTAATAATCTTTGAAAACTTTGAAACTTCTGCGATAACTATTGTAAATAATTTGGGACTTAGAAGGCAACCCTGTTTAAAAACAATAGGACATTGGAAATAGTTTGACGTTTCACTATTATTTCTCACAGCTGCTAGAACAGTAGTATACAAGACTTCGATTGGGTTTAAAAAGGTCCCAGTGATTCCATTGCATTCTACGGTTTTGAAAAGTGCTTGTCTATTAATAGAATCAAAGCATTTTCTATAATCAATAAATGCCACATACAACTTTTGATTCTTTGAAAATTGTTTTTGAACCATGGCGTAAAGAGAAAAAATGTCATCGACAGTAGAATAACTTTCTCTAAATCCAGCTTGTTCCTCAGGGAGCAAGCCAAGGGCATCTGCAAACAAAGTAAATCTTCGGTTTAAAATACTTGCATAAACTTTTGACAGAAGAGAAGTAAGGGACATGGGTCTGAAGTTATCGCACACATTGATGTCACCCTTTTTGTGAATAAGTAAAATAATGGGTTTAGCCCATTCATAAAGAAAAGATCCCCGTTCAAAAATACTTTGAAAAACTCGAGCTGAAAAAGGCGTAAGCGTAAGAACATTGTGGCCATTGGATATCATTTCATTCAAAATATCATCTGGACCTAGTGACTTATTTCTTTTCAGTGATTTGATACTTTGTCTAACTTCGTCCTCTGAAATGGGGGAATTGAGGATCTTATCATCCATAATATTTCTATAAATATACTCATCATCAGAAGGCTCACCGCGGATAGAGGGAGCTGGTTTCTGGGCTTGAAATATATTGACAAAGTAACTGTACCATTCATTTATATCTATAGAATTTGTGGTACGTCTGTTTGGATCAAGAGACCGGACTTCCTTCCAAAATAAGGTTGGATTATTTAGGCTTTTCAATAAGGTTGATATTTTATGAGACGAGTATGCTTCCTTCTTTTCTTTCAACAGTTTTTTTTTACGATTTCCTATTTTGAAAATACTCTGCTTTCCTGACAGCGGATCTCCAGTTCCGATAACGGCGTAGGCTTCTTTGAGCTTTTTTCTTGTAGGTATAGCACTCATGATCATACGCCAACCTAAATTTTGACTTTCCAGTTTTCTCCGTTGAAGCCTTTCTCATAACTTGAGCAGCATCTTTCAATATATTACAAAGAGACATAAGACATGATTCTGTATCAAGAAAGACATTTTCTTGTAGAAAATTTACATTGTTCTTTACTTCTTCAGAGTTCATTTTTTCAATACATTCATTTGCTTTCTCGTTACTCCAAACAAAACGTTCAATGTTTATTTCGCTCATAGATGCAGATTTTACAGCATTATTTCGAATATTTAGTGATAGTGTAACGGGCATATGCCAAGATTCGATACGTGAGTGTACAGACATATGTAACCCGACCTAGCTGGGTGGATTCCCTGGACTTACTTAATCACTACTGTAATAGGACCCACTAGTCTAGTTACCTATAGAAGCTCAGTGCTTCTTCCTACTCTAAGTAATTGCAGGCCCTAACTGGTTATGGTAGCGTGCCTAGCAGCCGTGCAATACTACAGAGTTCACACTCTTGGGTCCTTGAGTATCAGTGGAGTACTAAGGCCACTGTTCCCTAACTAATACGAGTGGGTGTCGAGACTTGACAAGAACAGAATAGCTACACTCCAGACGAAGAAGAACACAAAAGAGAAGAAATTAAAGTTACCACCTATAATATGTTTATTCCACGAATACTCAATAATCAAAGAATGGAAGCAATTCTCAAAGAAAAAAATAAAAAAAAAATACAAAGATGATCGAAAAGCAATCAGGCAATAAAGGGTACTAACAAATAGTCAGAATGATAAGCGCCAAGCAGATACTCGAGATAAAGTGCGGATATTATACTAAGATCAGATACTAAACAAAATGGTCAGAATACTAAATAGAAGATACTAATAAAATGGTCAGAACAGAAGATAATAAGAAATAAACAAATGCCCAATAAAAATGCTTAATAGTCAGAATACCTAATAATGCCTTAGACTAGACGTCTAGTCAAAATAGAAATTATCCAAACAACATGCCTTCGGTAATGAAAATGCCTAATGAAAATGCCTTATACCGGTAGTCAAAATAGAAAATATCCAAACAAAATGCCTACGGTAATGAAAATGCCTAATAGTCAAAATAGAAAATATCCAAACAAAATGCCTACGGTAATGAAAATGCCTAATAGTCAAAATAGAAAATATCCAAACAAAAGGCCTACGGTAATGAAAATGCCTAATAGTCAGAATAGAAAATATCCAAACAAAATGCCTACGGTAATGAAAATGCCTAATAGTCAAAATAGAAAATATCCAAACAAAATGCCTACGGTAATGAAAATGCCTAATAGTCAAAATAGAAATGATCCAAACAAAATGCCTAATAGTCAGAATAGAAAATATCCAAACAAAATGCCTACGGTAATGAAAATGCCTAATAGTCAGCCAACGCCCGAGTCACGGTGATAATCACGTAGAATTAAACAAATGATAATCCAACACAAGTTTCACAATAGTTCAATAATCTCCACAATAACTTCTCCCTAAATTTCCAACGATACTACTGGCACTTCCAACGTGGCCTCCAGATACTCCAAAAAGATACTGACAACGAGTCTTTCCGAGCTCTACAATTTATAGTCCAAGCTCAGTCGGCAAGGCCCCCGGTCAAAGACTTCCCTGGTTTGCCAGTTCGTCCCTAGAACAAGGGCCAATGCCGACCGAGGAAAATCTACTCCGTCGAACGGCACAACCCGTTTCCCCAACTAAAACATCATCCGACTGAGATCATAGAATCTACGGAAGCCATCGTTACATCTACGAACTACATAATTTTAGCATCTCCCGATCAAAGTACGTCCAAAGCCGACCAAAGAAAAGCTTCTCTGGCCAGCTGGACAGGAATGAAAGAACAAAGTATCTTCCGAATTATTAAAGAAAAAAGAATAAACCGCTAGAGGGGCGGAGACTACTTTCCCGCCATTAAACTAAGTCTACTAACAAGCTAGAAGCACACTTGGCTCCACCCACAAGCTGATAATTGACACAATAAGATTCTAAAGACCTATTGCTGCGCCACAAATAAATAATTATACCAGCCTCCTTACACATATCAATATTAGTGCGTAGAAAATCCGCAGAGACAATAAAGTAATCGATAATGCTATTAGCATGTGGGAATACAAACGTGAAAAAACCTTTTGGATCACTGCTGCACATGCCATTTAAAATCATAAACTCAAACCTTGCGCACATAACCAACAGACCTTTACCATATTATCTATTAACAACATTATCTTCAGAGTGCCTACTGTAGAGGCCTTGCATTTCATAAAAGAAGAATGAAGAGTTAAGATTTTCTACATATTTGGAAGCCGTTACGCACTCCATTAAGGGCTGTGAACAAGAAGTTCTAGCGTTAGGGTCGCCACATAGTATAAAGCTACATTGCGAATGTTTGGTCTGTAATTCAGTAATACATTGTTCGAGCATGTGAATACCAGTATCATATTCCACAGTAACATAGTATGGGGATGAATAAGGAGGAATATAGGCAGAAACAAAATTCTCGTAGTTTTAAGGCTATAATATTGTCAAAGTCATGTTTGATTATTTCACAAAAATCCTTTAAAGACTTCTTTACAAACACAACTGCACCACCAGAGCAACGACCGTGGGCTGAGAGCTTTAAAGCTGGAGAAAAAAATCTGATAAATGAAAGTAACAAATCATCTGGTAAAACATCAGTTCTATAAAAGTCTCAAGGAGACAAACTATATCAAGATCCTCAAGGTTCTTGAAGAAGGAATTATCGTAAAGTTTGGAGAAAAATCTTTCAATGTTATAACTTATTACATTCAAATTTGACAAGCAACCCGCGTTGCCCTATGAACGACGTCTCTCCGCCGTTAAAATCCGTCGTTCTGTTACACGGGATGTTCCTGTGGACTCAGTTGGTACTGGTTCCATCACGAGGCGACCATTTTTATAGTACCCTCTCTTGCCACTTTCTCTTAATTTCTTTAACTCTTGTCTCTGCTTTATAGTTAAATCAATTGACACTCCAAGGTTTATTATTTTTAGGTCTGCGCGGGACTTCAGGACGCTAAGCTTGTCCTCAAACTGAAAGAAACGGACAATAATTGGTCTTGGTTTGTTATTGACTGGTCTGACTAGACGATACACCCGCTGCATATCCTCGTTACACTACTTCTTACATTTCACACTTTTGTTAAGAATATTTGTTACTTTCTTCTTCTTGTTCGTGCGATTTTCGTTTTTGTCCCCTGGGACGCCATGTAGAATAATGTTTTCTCTCCGGCTGTACCGTTCCTGTTGTTCCAATGAGTCTTCTATGTGGTCTATACGACTTTGAAGCGCGCCGATGGCGCCACTGTTTGCTTCTATGTCCAGATGGATTACTTGTTGTCTATGTTCCAATTCCCCCACCTGGTCCTTTATTTGAGAGACGCCGTCTCTCAATTCTGAAATTAACGTCTCCACTAACTTTAGGGTTGCTACGCCTTTTGACACTTCCGATGTGAGGTCCTCGAACTTTGTATTTATGACGTCATGTAGTGACGCGATCTGTTCCTCGACGGAAGGTTGTGAATTGGTCTCATCGTCATTAGCTAATACGCAAGTGTTAATTTGCGGCTGGGTCACACAGTTCACGGCCTTGAAACCTATGTTTAAAGTTCAAAGGGCCAAAGAAAAAACAAACAGGCAACATCTGGGGTTCGACCAAAGTGATGTATACACTCACTGTAGCCTTCATTACAACGTCCTGTGCTGTGCCCACCGAACAGGTCGATCACCTGTCGATCACTGTCCAACTGTGATCATGGTCATCTGTATTAACACAGACTTAGCGGATCTGTATAAGCACTGGTATCCGATGGGAATTTGTTAAAATTTAAATCTCAGAAATCTTCAAATTTCACAATAATAGGTCCAATGAATGCACGACTCTTTTACGGGTATGCTGATATACGATTCGACACCGTAGCACAGAAACTGCCTCCGTGATACGGTTAAATGCTCAGAGCTCACAAAAGCGTGTTTTCTCCACACATAAAGGAGAGAAAGAGAGAGAGAGAGAGAGAGAGAGAGAGAGAGAGAGAGAGAGAGAGAGAGAGAGAGAGAGAGAGAGATAGATAGATAGATAGATAGAAAGAGAGAGAGAGAGAGAGAGAGAGAGAGAGAGAGAGAGAGAGAGAGAGAGAGAGAGAGAGAGAGAGAGAGAGAGAGAGACGGACAGACAGACATACAAGGAGACCTGATCGTCATGCTTACAACAGAACCGTAACAGACACGAGTGAGAAATGTCTTCAAGTTCAGGTACATGGTACTACGACTATTAGAGTTGTTTTTTTGTACGGAAATACATTGCCTAATTCCATTTTAAAAGGATGGTATGGGCGGCTTTGGTGAAATATTCACATGCTTCCTATAAATAACCTAGGTGGGAACAACACGCCATTCTATACAAATTTAATCTGTAATTTTGTACGCCCAGCTCCAGCATGCGCATCACAATAGCCGACCATCTATCTTCAACACTGACAGTTTGACTTCGAGAGACAAGGAAAGGGTTGATCAAAGCCACGCCATCAACTCAAGACTAACAGACCT
>JAWDGP010002350.1:12500-27500 GCA_033675545.1 Elysia crispata
TCTTAAAGTTTATAATTATCGCCAACAATGGGATGGAGTATTGAAATTAATTAATTTATTCAATATATTAACTAGCCTTCCGCCTGTTTGGGCTGTTGGGTGTGATAGTTTATTATTTGTAAATTAAAATGTTATGGAAAAAACAATTCTTTCTCTTGATCAAGCTTTAATATCAATGATAGTAGTAGTAGTAATAACAGTAGTAGTAGCAGCAGCAGCAGCAGCAGCAGTAGCAGCAGCAGCAACAGCAGCAGCAGCAGCAGCAGTAGTAGTAGTAGTAGTAGTAGTAGTAGTAGTAGTAGTAGTAGTAGTAGTAGTAGTAGTACCAGTAGTAGTGATTGTTGTAATGGTGGTAGTAGTATGTTAGTAGTAGTGGTGGTAGTAGTGGTGGTAGTAGTAGTGGTAGTAGTAGTGGTGGTAGTAGTGGTAGTAGTAGTGGTGGTAGTAGTAGTGGAAGTAGTGGTAGTAGTAGTAGTAGCAGTGATTCTAGAAGTAGTAGTAGTAGTAGTAGTAGTAGTAGTAGTAGTAGTAGTAGTAGTAGTAGTAGTAGTAGTAGTAGTAGTAGTAGAAGAAATAGCAGAAGTAGTAAAAGTAGTAGTAGTAGTAGTAGTAGTAGTAGTAGTAGTAGTAGTAGTAGTAGTAGTAGTAGTAGTAGTAGTAGTAGTAGTAGTAGTTGTAGTAGTAGCAGCAGCAGCAGCAGTAGTAGTAAGAGGAGGGAACTAGGATTGAGGGTTAAATAAGTAAAACAAATGAGTTGCATGAAGGCAAGTTTTATTTATAAGTTGTATCAATTCGGTGTTAATCGGAAATTCCCCAAAGAACAGGTCAAATAGCCGCAATAAACAAACCTTTTTAGTTAGTGTAAAAGTGAGCTATATTATTTGACCATTCGGCAGAATTAGGGTAATTAAACACCGTACTGTGTTTTTAAAGACTTATATCAAAGGCTTCTTTCAGCTTAGAGCGCGAGTAGATCAAAGTTTGTAACTCCGGCCAAACCAGATCCTATCGAGATCAGTTTAAAAAAATCTCCAATAGCACTTCAAGCATTTTCAGAGTCTTCTAACAAGCGTCAAAAAGGATCTTTGAATAGATTTGAGTTTTATACAATAAGCTTACGATTTCTACCCAGGCATGCACTTTCTCGCGGGTATAGTAATAAATTGTATGTATCTGTCGTGGGAACTGCCTTCTCTAAGGTTTAGACACACCTGACTATTTCATTTACAAATTTCATTGAATATTTTTATGGTCTTCTGTTTGATCCATGTCGATTGGATATGTTTTAGAATTATTCAAAAAAAAAAATTATCGGTTGTATCTACTTGTTTAAGGGACAAAGAGAAATCTATCAAAGGAAAGTAACACTTGACACGAAATACAGGATTTGAATGGTTAAACTTTTTTTTTTTGTTATTCTTTTAAGGTTGTAGAGATGTAATGTCTTAAAACATAAATAAAAGATTGAAATGTTCACAGTCATTTGTAAAAAAACAAAAGACTTCATATTTTGAGTGTTCTCCATTTTCAAAATCCACGAGGGATATTTAGTTGTAAAGAAGAATTTTATTTCGAGTTCTCACACTGGAAGCAAGGAAAAGTTCTGAGAACAGTATGTCTAAAACGACTGTTGTAGGCCAGATAAACGAAAGTGTTCAGGCCGATATTGAGAGGTAGACTAAGCGATATTAACAAGTCCACAAATCCCTGTAGATTGCGGCACTGGTGACCAGTCGAGCGAAAGCAGGGCCAAACTAATCTCAACAGTGAATACAGCATCAAAGGTATGTTACACGTTAGGAAGATGACGAGAACCAGAAATAACATCTAAACCTGTACTTCTCCAATCCGTATGAAGGTTTCACAGATGCTCCTTATAAGTTTAAAAATTATCGCAAAACGTTAATAGAAGTGATTTGACTTTTCCTTGCTGCCAATGGTCATGAGCGTTTAAAAGGATTTTGAAATAGAAGGGAATGCCACTTATTAGCTAACTTTTCTTATTTCTGTCCTATTTGATGATGTTTATTGAGCTAAAAATGAAATAATATCATGAAAGTATCCGGGCACAACAGTCCAGCACCTTATAAAATGCTCTTGTCGATCAGCGCTATATCATTTTCTACTGTGGTAAAGATCATTTCTCTGTATCATTTAAATTTCAACCATTCACAAGAAGCAAATTTAAAAAAAATTGTTTTTTAATTTTAAGAGAATTTGAATCAAGAATAAGCGATAGCCATCTTTTAATTGTACCTTTCCTACTATTGGCTTACAAATATCACAAGATATCATTGTATTTGTTTTAATACTCGTTTATAAAGACACACAGAGTACGCAAGACCGTTTTATCTATAGCAATTTTGCAAATGCTTTTAGTGGAGACGATTAGAAAGATGTATAATTTTTCAATTTCTTTAGTAAAATAATTGGCGTCCCGGAGGAAATAATTAATTTTTATTCTTTTTGCTCATGTTTGATTTTCAAGCTTCGACCAACTTGCACTTTACATATATTTTTCTTAAAACTCACCAATATCCTTCTTTTCCTCTTTTCGACGAAAACTTCATTAAGCCTATTTTTATCGACTGGGTCTTTAAAACTAGTAGTTAAAAGAACAAGTGCAAGATACAGAGTAACTTTTCTTTGTCCAACAAATGTGCCAGAGTGAAAAAAATAGCTAATTACCGATGGACGCCAAAGATACCCTAGCATCTGCAAGAGATTGAAATAATCAATGTGAGTAATGCAAACTAGACCCATGGAACTCTTGCATTGCCCTACTCGAACGATCAATGTGCATTTACCTGAAGCTTAAATCAACTTCCGTGTTTACACAATAATGAAAAACTAATACACTTACGATGTGAAATTTCTTACTTAAAAAAAAAAAGAAAAGTGTTTTACGTATTTTAGGAAAATGGTTTGCACTGCTCGTGGGCCAACAAGGACTTTTTAATTCCCAAGATCAGTATCATAGTTCTGACGCAAACGATATTAATTTGTCTGGTATTGTAGCCGGCGACAATTTTGTTTGCTCTGTTAACGAGATCCGGTTTTACCGTCAGTCTGAGCCCAAATAATTAATCTTAATGAAATGAAGAAACATTGCCTTAAAAAAAAGCTGAACACATCATTTCGACATCTGAATCCATTCGGTGCAGACAAAACCATGCTGCTGTTTGTCAATTGAGTTAGCTAGAAAGCTCGTTAAGCTAACTACGTTTAAGCTCTCCAATTTTAACTGAAAGATAAGCTTTAATGATTAAAAAAGTCAATGATCTTAGAACCTTGTCACTGAAGGTGACGGGACAAAGAACTATGCTGAGTAGAAGCAACAATTCTGTCCGACAGTCATATATATTATTTATTGCCAACACGTCCCTAATGCGAAGTGCTCATTTTTTCCAAATTTAAATTTTCCATTCTATGAACGTTAGGTTTAGTGCGGATGTCGGTACTTGTAGCATAGTTGTTTTTTTTCAATGCAGGCGTAATGCCTATAGCTTGATGTGAAATTGAAGCGCAGCTTATGAATTTTATATTACCAGGAAACGTAACTCTCTGGATATTCGCATTCACTACACAGAATTTGTGCATCTTCAAAGCTTTGTGATTGACGTCGTAGCAAAAACTTAAATGGAGTTCATGACTACCGTTATTTCAACATAATATTCATGAGAGTGTGTGGTAATTCTTTTCAAACTTCAATAATAATCAGAAGATTTTTGCAATCCTTTTGATGTTTAATTTTTCGACGCTGGGTACATTTATGAAATAAAATGTTTAAAGAAAGCGAAACCAAAATATAACAACTTTACCGTTACAAGACAAAAAGTCACATTACATTATTAGTGGCTAGTTCAATTTTGTAAATATGTGTGAACTTTGTTTTGTTTTGGTGGATATACTTCTTTCATAAGTTCGGTGTGTGTTTTCTCTAGAGATGAGTATAATAGGGATTTCTTTTCATTGAGGATTTAAAATAGACGTTCATCAGTTGTTTTCTAATTGCTGTGACCTTTAAACATTTCAAGAATCCAAACTTAGAATGCGTATGTCTAAAATTTTTTTCCTATGCCATATTAGACATTTCAGTAGTATTTATAATTTTTTTTTTAAATTTAATAGTGTTAAACAGTTGATGGGATTTTAAAAATGTGTAATAAAAAGTATACATCCATTGATAGATCGGATACCGTACATTTGATCTATCTTTTCCTCACTTTTATCATAAATATGCAGATGAATCTCCAAATTCTGCAAGCTGAGATTACAAGTTTTGTTGTGCCAATAAAAATGGAATTCAGTATCGGCCTTAAAATAAGTTTGCATCAAATTTCCCAAGAACTTTTTGTGCAGTTCTTCACTTGCAAATGTTTATTTTTTTTTTTTTTATTTTATTTATTTTTTTTTTTTTTGAAAAGAGAGAACAGTGAGTTTAAAAGCTTGTGATTTATACATTATGCAAAATCCAAGTCATTACAATTGTTATATTTAACTCCGATAGACATGTTGCCAAAACTAAAATGTGCATTTAATGCAACTTCAGAACCAGTTTTTTTTTCTCAATATGTATTATTCGGTTGAGTTTCTTATTGAAAACCGTTGAGCATTTTTAGATAGCCTTACTCGATCTGTCAATATATTTTCGCTCTCTTTTTTTTTTTACAAATATGGATTCTTTAACCACACAACTACAGATCGGTTCTCCTCCTTAGAAGGGGTGCCACGGTCAAGGGCCAGAAATTCGGCTAATCTGTGTTTGGTAGAGCTTTAAAGCTCAAGTTCTTTGCCAAGCTTTGGAAAACGGATATCTCCTCTGTGAAGTGCTCGCCTTAAGGTTATAACTATAAGCTCCGAATTTGCTGGTTTGCTTTGGCAAAAATGTGTGCATAGGTGATACTCAACTTTGAATGACGCGAGTACATTGATTACACAGGCACAACCTATCGAACCAGATAATGACAACTGTACTAGATAAGTAATTATGCCAGTACAGGGGCTATGAAAGAGTTGTGTTCTTTGCCAGGCGCAATTTTCTAGCAAGCGGTTGTAAATTGCCGTGGTTTTAAAAAAATGGCTGCAGTATGGTTCTTATCGCACAGTTGAGAAATTATTTATTGATTTATCTTTGTGAAAGGCAAGCCACATAAAACCATGACTGTTATTAATGAAATTACTGTTGACTTATTGTACTACTAACTTAGTCTGGCCTACATGATGTCTTAATGGAAATATTTTCACCATTCAAATTGATAACGTTTCACAAAGATATGGATTTTATTGGTGACAGTCTAAATACTCGATCTTGTAAAGCCATACTTATATAGATCGCATTAATTTCAGCAACAACAAAACTATGAAACTAAAAATACAGCAGAACAAAATATCACCGCTGTAAGAATGCTATAGACTATGTTAAATTTTAAAATATGATCTTGTTTGATATTTACAGTTTGGACTGTGTAAACCTCTTGTACGACCTATATCTCAATTTTTTTGGCTATGCTAGATCTGAACTTGAATTTTTAGACTGAATGTTGTTCAACAAAAAGATAAATTATTTTTTTTCGAAAATAAATGATTTAGGATCAAGATTAGACTTAATTCCATTCAATCATCTCCAGGCTCATGTGAAGTTTTTGCTCAAGATACATCTAGATGTGTCCAGATTAAAGACTATGGGCTCCAGCGAGTATGCAGTAATCATAACTATGCATTTTTATGTATTTAAACTAACTATTTGCTCCCAACAGCATAGCTTAGGCCCTGTATATCATGCTGTGAGAATGATATTGGACAAAGCGTTACGTAGTGGGCATAATTATTCTCCGCTGCTTTGCGCTTGTTGATTTTAAAGTTTTAGCTGTACTTTTAGCTTGAAAAAAAATTGTGAAAGATAAGTTTTCATTTCCTTCCACTTTCAATGACCTATAGGCCTACTCTTAAACCGATCCAGACTTTGGGTGATAAATCTCTGCTGAGAAATAAGATCTAAGATCAACGTGTTCAAAATTTGATTATAACCAACATGAGTGAAAAGTGATTTGGAAAGTTGGGTCAAGAAGTTTTGCAGTACTGATTTTCTTTTGAGATGACGCTAAAATGTCGATAACTTCATCAACTTCTTAACGAGACTTGCATGCACTATCACACAATCAATCTCCGGGTCAGCTGCTTCATGGTTCGGTGTGGAGTGCTGCAGACACTTTCTAAAGCTAACTTCTGGTGTCCCAGCAGGCATTGATATTATTTACCACGGCTAATTAATTTTACATTTGTGATATTAATTATTATCTCCTCCTCCTGGCTCCGCGACAAGAATCCGAGATACAAAGAGGAAAACATGAGTCTCATTAGTGGCCACCCATCGCTTTATTTAACCGAGTTTAACGAAGCAGCACTGAAGACACAAACTATCACGATCGATAGGGAATATCTAGAGAACTGAAACTAACCAAACAGGCGGTTAAATATAAGACAAGAAGTGAATTTAGAAATATAGAACACAAGATGCAAAGAAACAAAATGCTACATGAAATACAAACAAAGGTTTATTATAGTTTTGGTGCATACACAAATACCCTATGCCTTCTCCAATGAAATGTTGCGAGATCAAACAAGATAAAAAGAAATAATTATTTCCAAACATGTACATTTATTAAAAAGAAAATTATCTAAGAGATATTTCATCTTCGTCATCAATGGCACTTATCTCGTGAAATTAAAAGACGGAAAAAAAACAACAACTTGATTATTTTCATATTTATCATTTTTTTCTCAATGTAATCTGAAAAAACGAAAAAAACATAACTTTTTTTCAAATATTTTCGCCTTCCTTTGGTTCGTTTGATAAGGCTTTGATAACAATGAGTTGTGTGCGCTTTTCCTGCCTTGAAAAAGTTGAAATTTACACCAGCCTCAAAGAAACGCAACACATCAGCAGGTGCAGGAGCACTATTCCTCTACGCATGTATCAAAAATGTCAAGATCTCTCTCTCTCTCTCTCTCTCTCTCTCTCTCTCTCTCTCTCTCTCTCTCTCTCTCTCTCTCTCTCTATCTCTCTCTCTCTCTTCAAAGCAGTCTGTCTTTCAAAGTCATGATTATTAATAAGCTCGACTTGAATCGAAAATTAGATATGCACGTTTTTCCACGCACAATCTGAGATCAAGTCACCGTGCCTGGACTTTTAATTCTTTGTACACGAAAGATTCGTAAATCACGCTCATTTACACTTTCAAGTGCTGCAGCAATCTTGTCTCAATACCAATTCTTAAAACCCAACTCGAAATTCCGCCAAGACGGGTATAATTATGCCCCTTAAATGATTTCTTCGGCTTGATTTACTGTTTTCATCGGTATTATGGTGGGCTGAAGAGTGCACCTCTGTACCCTAAGCAACATGTATCATTCTTTTACAAATCACACAATTTTTTATTCCCTAAGTCCTAGTCTTTGTATTATTGTGACATAATGGAATAGTTCTAAATAAGAATTATAGTCAACTATTATTAATTTGTAAAATCCAAATGTACATATTTTTTTTTAAACATTCATTATTTATCATGTCGGTTTAAATCATTGCGCGGCGAAGAATTCCCACACTTCCTGCACTTCTATACACTTAATGCGAAAATTCATAAGTTTCTAAAAAGTGTTTAAAAGGATCTAAAAACTGATTGAAAAGTACAGAATAAGAGGATTTCCTGTACTGTGTAATCTCTTCTATAACACTTTGGTGGCGCTCCAAAAAAAAAAAATAAATAAATAAATTTAAAAAAGGTTGCAATGTAAAAAGTATGACGTGTAGAGCAAAACAATTTGTCTTCGACTCATAATATTATCGTGGAGGAGAGTCGCAAATTACTCTAATTTTTTAATCTGAAATCCAAATTCGCACTCAATGTTCTTCCATATTTTTCCCCTCCATCATGACGTTGTAAAATGTGTCAGAATGTACTAGAAATTACTTTCACATTGTATTGTATACATACAAGAACACTTCTTCATTATTTGTAGTTTTCTAATCCAGTAAAATTTAATTGTGAAGTATGCCAGGTTGTGCTGAAAAATACTTTTAGATTGTGTTGTACAATTAAGAACACTTCTTCATTTATTTTTAGCCAAAATAATAAAAAATACAACAGAAAAGCATGTAGATAATTTCGCATTGCTATTAGTCCAAGTCAGATCTGTTTGATACTAGCCTACTCTGTCCAGAAATAAATCCATTGTTGTGCATGGTGTGACATTTATTCACTCATTAGATCACTGCCTATTTAAGGATAATTTTATTCATGTTATCCGCCGTGTGGAAAAACCTATAAATTTCTGAGATCTCTTGTTTATTTATTTACATTGACGCTTGACTGTCTCATACATTCATTAATACCACCAGTAATACTATCAGTAATACCAACAATAAAAATATCAGTAATATCACCAGTAATACTATCAGCAATACCATCAGTAATACTATCAGTAATACCATCAGTAATACTGTCAGTAATACCATCAGTAATACTATCAGTTATACCACCAGTAATACTATCAGTAATACCATCAGTAATACTATCAGTAATACCATCAGTAATACTATCAGTAATACCGCCAGTAATACTATCAGTTATACCACCAGTAATACTATCAGTAATACCATCAGTAATACTATCAGTTAAACCACCAGTAATACTATCAGTAATACCACCAGTAATACTATCAGTAATACCACCAGTAATACTATCAGTAATACCACCAGTAATACTATCAATTAAGCCACTAGTAATACTATCAGTAATACTATCAGTAATACCACCAGTAATACTATCAGTTATACCATCGGTAATGCTATCAGTTAAACCACTAGTAATACTATCAGTAATACCACCAGTAATACTATCAGTAATACCACCAGTAATACTATCAATTAAGCCACTAGTAATACTATCAGTAATACTATCAGTAATACCACCAGTAATACTATCAGTTATACCATCAGTAATACTATCAGTAATACCATCAGTAATACTATCAGTAATACCGCCAGTAATACTATCAGTTATACCACCAGTAATACTATCAGTAATACCATCAGTAATACTATCAGTTAAACCACCAGTAATACTATCAGTAATACCACCAGTAATACTATCAGTAATACCACCAGTAATACTATCAGTAATACCACCAGTAATACTATCAATTAAGCCACTAGTAATACTATCAGTAATACTATCAGTAATACCACCAGTAATACTATCAGTTATACCATCGGTAATGCTATCAGTTAAACCACTAGTAATACTATCAGTAATACCACCAGTAATACTATCAGTAATACCACCAGTAATACTATCAATTAAGCCACTAGTAATACTATCAGTAATACTATCAGTAATACCACCAGTAATACTATCAGTTATACCATCAGTAATGCTATCAGTTAAACCACTAGTAATACTATCAGTAATACCACCAGTAATACTATCAGTAATACCACCAGTAATACTATCAGTTAAACCACCAGAAATACTGTCGGTAATACCATCAGTAATACCATCAGTAATACTATCAGTAATACCACCAGTAATACTATCAGTAATACCATCAGTAATACTATCAGTAATACCACCAGAAATACTATCAGTTAGACCACCGATCAAGTGTGACAAGTACCATAAATGCGCAAACACACTGTACATTACAAAGATCATTACACGAAACTTTTTTTTTATCTCCAATGTTTTTGTCAATCTGGTTTGAAATAATTATAACTGATTCTTGGAAGTTTGAAATGTTTAATTTTGATCTGAAATCAACAGTTTCATGGAACTAAAGCTGGGTGTCTGAGCCACTTTATAAATTGCTTTCAATTATGGGATTATTTGGAAGGTTGTTGTAAAAAACAAATGGGGTATTTTGTTACTAACTACTGCCAAAGAGACCTTGGCCCGCTGCTCTAGAAGGAAAACATTTTTTTTTTTCATTTCATTTGTATTTCCCATGTCTGAATAACAGCAAAAGAAGTAAATTATATACATTTTAGAAGGAGATTGAAACCAAGAATTCCACCAGGTGAAGGAATTTTAAAATCGTGCAGTGCTGTTGAATTCTCTCAATTGCTAGCGTGATTTGTATTACTAGTAGGCCAACATTTCTAACAACATAATGCATCAAGAAGTTATGGCTTTACTCTTAATTAGTCCTCGATAGTATATTCTTGTTTTTCTTTCTAATTAGTTTTCGCGAGGTCATAAGTAGCTCTATCAAAACAGAAATTGTAACCCTCATCTCCAATGACAATGCACTAAGTCTCAGAGCTCTGCAGATATTGATCCCATTTCGAAAGACGGAGAAAAGGTCACCGTTAAAAGGGATTCAAACAAATATTTTGATTTCCAAACATTAAACATACGAGATAAAAACTCAAAAAAAAAAAGATAATGAAAAGCAAGAGGGAAGAAATGAAGATAGGATCCCATTTAGTACGTGTACAAACAGAGACCCTTGTCAGCGGATATGCCCTGTTGACGTCATGCAAACTTAATACTGAGCCCTGATTATTGTAAGAACAATTTTCCCCCATAATAAAAGTCGGGAATCTCCCTTAGATAGCAATGTTATGTGTAGATGCAGGGTAGCCTGATCACCAAATTTTGTATCAAAAGAATTAACTCTGAAATATCACAATTTATTTGATTGTTTGCTATTTGTTTTTACTTACTTTTTATGCTGCAAAAAATATTCTTTAATTGGTGCTGATGCCTTATATCAATTTGATATACTGTAGTTGTCAACGACAGAAATAAGATCGTCTTTGTGCGGTAAAAATATTAAATTCTATCAAATATTGATTATCCTTAAAACAAAAAAAAAAGGTAGTGAACTTCATCAATTTTCCCTGAGATTTCAGCAATAAAAGATGTGAATATCTTCATCGAATCATCAACCCAAAATATTTATGTCTGAAGATAAATCCGTCCGTGCACAAATACTTGAATACCCCAGATTTATTTCAGGTGGGAAACTATTCCCCGTAGCAGCATGATTTAAGTTGATATCTAGAACTTTTGTTCTATATTGGTCCACTAAGAGACATAGATCCCCCACCTATTTGCATGAGGCAAAATATAACATGAATTAGACAATGTTAGACAATATTAGTAATGTGCAGTATTAAGACGAGATCAACTGTCTCCAACCTGTCTTACTATTCGTTAAAATGTTCGATTTTAGATGATAAAATTTACCTAAATCTCCTGGGAAATAAACTTTATCGTAGTTCTAATGGTTTCTTTGACGGTTGTTACCAATTCAGTTAAGTTTCTGCCGGTCGTATTTCATCGACCCCCTTTATGTTTATCTTCTTTTGATTTACACGAGAAAGATGAAAAAAGACCTGTACAAATCATAAATTGCCGCAGGACCGATGTAGACTGCATAAACTTGTGGGTTGATATTTTTAAAGTCTCTTTGAATAAAGCATTTCCACATTTTCAGTTCTCCCTTCCTTCGTTTCTTAAAAGGTAAAGTTATAGTTTTATGAAACATCAAACGGAAATACCGGCTCCGCCCCCGCCCCCTCCACTAAAAAAATATAATAATAATAATAATAATAATAATAATAATAATAATAATAATAATAATAATAATAATAATATAATAATAATAATGATAATAAAATGACGACGATGATGATGTTGATGATGTTTATACTACTACTACTACTACTACTACTACTACTACTACTACTACTACTACTACTACTACTACTACTACTACTACTACTACTACTACTACTACTACTACTACTAATTATAATAATAATAATAATAATAATAATAATAATAATAATAATAATAATAATAATAATAATAATAATAATAATAATAATAATAATAATAATAAACAATAACAATTATTACAATAGTAATATTGTTGATGATGATGATGATGATGATGATGATGATGATGATGATGATGATGATGATGATGGTGAGATAAAAAATTTATAGAAAAAAAACGAACTATGCAACTAACAGAAAACTACAAACCTCGTTATTTTTTTCCGTTAGCGTTTATCCCTGATGAGTTAACGTTCATCGAGTTATCTTTAAAGATTGTTTAACCGAGATGGTCCAGTTTTTATGCTATGCCTCAGAGCTGCCTCAGTAAGAAGATGGAAGTAAGAGATCACGCCCTGAGTTGGCAGAGATCTGTGATTTGAACGAGACATAATAGTAGATCTAAAGGCTTTCTTTCGGTTTATCCATTGCTTATAGCACATTTACTTCTCATTCCGGGTTGAAGCATCTGGTTGTCGGTAGATAACTTCGAGCATAGCATCATGTGATGCTCTCAGACCTTTCCTACAAGTTTACAAAATGTACCAGATCTGATACTCCAGGTATGCGCCTGGTATCATCTTTAGTGGCAAGCATCTGTAAGCAGATTAAACAGTTTATCGAACTCATTTCCTTTTTACCACACACACACACACAAAAAGTTAAATTGAATTAAAAATGAGAAGAATATACTACATAGCACAAGAAATATAAACATGTTAAGTAAATGATCAAGAGTTTGAATGACATTTTTTTAAAATTGTAATTTGATATAATTTGTCTGTATACTTGTAAATTTTTTTTTTTTATTTTGGTCAAGTGAGAAAAACCTAGACCAGACATCAGAGCGTCATGACGGCGATTTTCGAACGTACTAAAAATCCTGAATATATATTCGGGTGAGACTTACTACTAGATATCGACTCCTTCATAACCACTAGGTCTAGATAAAGATGAGGAAGTGTGTATATAGTATCCATAGAAGGACGTCTTGACACAGCCCATAAGGCCATACAACAGACAGAATTTAAGGAAATCTTGGATGTATGTGAACTTCCCAATGAAAAAGAAATAAAATAAATCTATATATCTGAAAAAGAAGTATGAATTTCTTTGTTTTGAAGTGAAAAAAAAAACACTGTTAGTTTATGAATGTGTGAGTGTATATTACCTATCTGCAATATTTAAAAAAAAATTAAATAAAACGAAAAACAACTACAAAAAAATAACAACCGAATTTTCTAAACGAAAATTCTATGCGAACTTTTTTCTTACAAGTTGCGTGATTGAGATCATCCAAACGAATATTAAACAATCATCAGTCACAGATTTGTATGTTGTTACTGATTTTGAATAAGAAAGCTATCCTCTTTCAGAAACGATTGAAAAATAACAAAAAATGAAAGAAAACTAAATAAATAAACAATTAAATAATCATCAATGAATTGAACTTATCATATGAAAGAGCCAAATTAAAAGTATATATATATATATATATATATATGTATATTTGTACACACACAATCAGGTTTGCAAATTTAATCAAATCTAAAGTACTTTGAAATTATTTTTTTTCTACTTGAAATATTTAAATCTGTGACTTTTTCCGCTTGTTGATTTTTTTTGTATAGAAAAACAGAAGATATGTATTGAGAAAAAAATGTTTTTAAATTGATGCTTGGCTCTAGACCCCTGTCTAAAATGTGCAAAGTGGGCAGTTTTGAGCTAATAATTCATTTTCATTAATGTAATTTTCTGTCTGGTTCAATCTAACCTGAGTAAAAGTACTCATAATTTTTATACCACAGCCGTCGCACACTCCCGCACCCCTCGTTCTCTCTTTACCACTCTGAGGTCTTGTCCTGATCCACCAACTCTATTTCTGTCTCAATGTCTCCGTTTTATCCATCTTTACGATTATCTTAATCTTTCTCAATGCGTTTCATGTACCTTTTTTTGTTAATTTTTTTTTTTATTTCTTTTTAAAGACTATACCATAATATTTTCCATATATCTTGGTTGCTATGTAATAAAATATGTCTCTGTCTCTCTCTGTCTCTGTCTCTCTCTGTCTCTGGCTCTGTCTCTCTCTCTCTCTCTCTCTCTCTCTCTCTCTCTCTCTCTCTCTCTCTCTCTCTCTTTCTCTGACTCACTTGCTCTCTCTTTCTCTCTCATTGATCTCTACCAATTCTTTGTCTATATGTGTGTCAGTCCCTTCTCTCTCTCTCTTCCCCACCCCGACATACACAGAAAACGCCTTTTTTTATTTTTTTTTTATTTTTTATCATTTCTTGTCTGTGAATCCGTTGCTCGTTCGGCTTGTAACCAAAAGTTACCAGCACCGAAAATTGTGCGCTAAGACAGGGGTCTGTTTATCACACAAAACCATCTAAAAAATCCTGTGTTAAGAACCATATTCTTGAAAAGGCCTTCGTGTGATCGGCAAGATTAATGTGTTACCTGCAAATAATCTGGCTTGTAGTGCCACAACACGCTGAGAAAATCGTGTAGGTCACCGGCGAGTCCGATTTTCAACGTCTAGATAATCTTCTTTTAACCTCTGTGTGATTCTTTTCAAAAACATTTTTAGATTGAAAATAAAAAGAAAGAACAATTAACTAAGATACTAAAACATTTAAATCAAGCATAAGTTTTTGACGTGGCTCGTAGAACTAGGCAATCAGTCAATGAAAGCAATGTGTTGCTCTCTACTTGCAAGGACAAGACGTTTATAGGCTTTTATGTTTAAGTCAATTTGATACACAGAAATCTAAAGAAGAAACTAGTAGCACTTGAAGCGTTGTGGGAAAGATTCAGGGCCCATTAGTGATAAATAAAAAACCAGGTACATCATGGAAAATCCTGACTTCGAAATACAAGGGAATAGGAATTAAACAATTGAATAATCATTCATTGATTTGTTCGTTGCGTTTGTTTTTTGTTTGTTTTCTTTTGCTTGTATACGTGCAGAACTATATTCAAAGTCAAATAAAAACCAGGATTTCAGGCTTAGCTCAAAAGAAGGAGGGAGAGAGAGAGAGAGAGAGAGAGAGAGAGAGAGAGAGAGAGAGAGAGAGAGAGAGAGACAGACAGACAGACAGACAGACAGACAGAGAGAGAGACAGAGAGACAGAGAAACAGACAGACAAACAGA
>JAWDGP010002350.1:32500-42500 GCA_033675545.1 Elysia crispata
TTTTTGTCTGTGACGCCAAAAGCAGTTAATATTATCTATTTTATTTGAAAACGCACATTAAAACAATGTTTAAAATATAAATCCAAAATATAAACCTTTGATTTCCTTATAAATTAAACATCTTTATATAAAAAAAAAAAAACCCTAATAAATGATACAACAAACAATGCATGGCTTGAACAGATTTATACCAGATAAGAAAACAGTCAGGAAAACTCTAAATTCATCTACGACATAGAATACAAGGGGAATAATGTTTGAAGGGAATTTTGAAATATATGTGGATCCCTGTCAACCTAGAATATCACAAATATTTTGGATTAAAATTAGCTTGTCAAAGTTTTTCTGAGATCACTTATTCTTACAAATTGGAGCAACGAAAGTTAATGAGGACCAAGTCGATGTCCGGAAATCTAGCCCCGGATGCCGGGTATGATTGTTCTTTCTGGAATTCTCCACACACAGAGCTAGATCTAGACTTGGATCTTGTTGCTAAATACAGATATCGCTAAGAAGTTGAACTAATCAATGTTGATCCTTACAACTTCATAAGCTATAATTGGTATAATGTTTTTGTTTTTATTTCCCATAGAAAAGGACGCAGATTTAGAGGTCTTTGTAGAAGTTTATTGAAAATTGCGAATGTGGAAGTGCTACTGCTATATTATCCCAATCTTTTATCATTGATGCATATTTAGTTCGTTACTTCAGATCAGTGGATACACAGAGCTTAAGCGGCCACGTTCAAAGGATAAACTAAAGCAGCAGATTATATAAATTCAAGTTCTAATCACATTAAGTAACATTTTTTCTTTCGAAAATCAAACGGTACAATTAACATTAATGTATTGAGAGAAAAAAAAATATCTCACTGCCTCAAAAAAAAAAAAAGAAAAAAGAAAAAAAAGGAAAGAATAGAAAATTAAATTCCTATTTTTACCAGGTGTATTTCAATTTACTTTCGAAAAAAGGCGGTTTTAGTAATCAATTTTCGATATTTTAATTATCGAATTGTTTATATTGACTGAGAAACAAATAAAGTGCTAAAGAAAATCAATGTTTGGAATTACTAAGGAAATCTTCCCAGAAAAGCGGGCTTATTTACTGATGTGGAATGATTTTGGAGAATACTATGACACAACGATAAACCGCGCTTTGGTCACTAGAATTGGTCCAAGTGTTTAGTCTTTGATTGTGTTTTGTCGATATTTTTTGAAAGACAGAAACCCTGCAATAAATAAGTCAAGCAGTATTAGTATTTACTCTTTGTAGAATGCGCGTGATCTGTCTCGTTTTTATTTCTGTGCCTCTGTGATTTCAACACGTTCAGTTATAATTAACAAGCCTTAATATAGCACGGTCAATCTCAACTTGAATCTTGAAATGAACTCATCCTGTTAACAAGAAGTGGTAGAAGAGTCTCTTGTAATTAGGCTCTATATTAAAAATTAATGTTCTGTGGTTAAATTTTGAAGGTTTTTTTCCGAGCCTTTAAGTCCGGGACTTGTAAAATACGCACTCTTCTTTCTAGCACTTTCAATTGTTCAGAGGGAAAGAATGCAACTTATGTTAGGAGAACGGCAATAAAAGCTCTTTTAGTGTACACCATTCTAAGAAGCCCTTTGTCATTCTGTCTGTCTGTCTGTCTGTCTGTCTGTCTGTCTGTCTGTCTGTCTGTCTGTCTGTCTGTCTGTCTCTCTCTCTCTCTCTCTCTCTCTCTCTCTCTCTTTATTTGTTTTTGTCTGTCTATCAGTGTCTCTATCTGCCTGTCTATGCTTGTCTCTGTCTGTTTGTGTGTGTGTGTGTGTCTCTCTCTCTCTTCCCCCTTCTCTCTCTCCTCCCTCTCTCTCTTGTCTCCCTCCTCTCCAAAAACAGACCCTACTGACTTAGTCTGAAGCCTCAAGGTCTCCAAGATCGGTACAAATGGAAGACATCCGAGGTGTGGTGAGGAGGAAGGCAATTCTCCCATTGGGCACATCGTCTCATGGTATGTTTCTTGGAAACGTGCTTCATAAATGATAGACCAAAGTCATGTAGCTTATTGAACCAATAATAATGGAGTAAATTGTCTTCGAATAGTAACACGTTTTGTGTCGAAGACCCTGATAGTGATTTTATGTCCTAAAAAATCATAAAGGAATAAAGGAGAAGCATTTCAAAGGTAGATAATTATTTTTTACAACAACCTCCTTTAACTTCTTTCTTGAACTATTCTAGATGTATCCACGTAGATGTATACATTTTTATGATCTTTTCAGATGGCTGAAAGTCATAGAAAATAATTTTTTTCAGACGAAAAACCAATATCAATGCTGTGAAATTTACTCAAATTAGTTGAGATGTTACTCAAAACTCAATTATGTTTCACTTAGAAGCAAAGATAGCTTATCTATTAAGATTATAAGAAACCTGAAACAATGTGTCCTTCAGAGACGGCATAAAAATACTGTGTGTCATAAAATAAACTTTTCCATTTTTCGCTAGAGAAAAAAACCTTGCATTCTAATACAATCTATCGCACTATAAATTATGGCATTGTCACATCTGATCTTTAATTCCTATAGAATGTTTCTAAGAATTAAAAAAAAAATAAATCCCGCCAATTTATTCTCTTTCGTATTTCTCTGAGAAAAGATGAAAGATTTGAGATGAGGATGAAGGATAGAACAGGGTTAGTTTGAGTGTAACGATAGCTGCAAGTGGGACTCACTGTGTTGGTATCACTCAATGGTTAGCGGAAACTCAATACAACTTTCTACAAGGCGAGGCAAAACTTAGAACTAAAATAGATAAAAATACTTTGCTTTTTGAGGCGAAAATGCTAGAGAAATCCTTGCACGAAAGAGACTAGAACGAGATCCATACATGATTGAAAAAGAAAAAAAGAACGACAAGAAATCTGGGTCAACAGATATTTAGCAAATATGATCTCCCAAACCAGACAGACTATAAGCAATCCATGAAAACTGTTTGTGTATAAAATTGTTTGAATTAATCAATAATCGCTTTGCAAAAAAATGTAAAGTTGTGTCCACTTCGGCAAGATTTGTACAAGTCAGAATTATTTCAAACCGTAAGTTACATTTTATCATTCCCATAATACACAACTATGACAAACAGCTTTAAGTTTAAAATAAAAAAAAAAAACTTTAATACCTTTTTTCACAAAATTCTGTAAATTTCTAGATTTGAGATCAAGCAGTAAAGCAATATGGTCTTTCAGATTGTTGATGATTTAAACAACTTCGAAATTATCAGAAAGACGAAACTGACAAATAGTTAAAAAGGTTTAGACGATGGCCAAATGAAACAATATGATATATACATAAAATAAATTACAATAGAGGGGGAAAAATGCTGGGTAACGATTATATAAAAGGGAATCTGAGAAACCATACTTTGTCACGTGATCTGCCTCTGGCGTAGCCAGTTTTATTCACACAAAAAAAAAGATGCTGAACAACAGCGACGCTACTCTAAGTCATTATTAAACTCCAGTACTCACGTGACAATCATGCTCTTGGGGAGATGTAAATGATGAAATATTTAGAACCAGTAACTAACGCTCTTAAGAGAAAATAAGATTTAAAAAAAGCTTTTCTTAGCTTTATTTACCCACATTGAATTTCCCCAAAAGGGATGAACTAAGCAAATCTAATCTTATCTAATCATATCTTAAGAGCCGTCAAGAAAAGGGGGCACCATTCCTTTTCCTCCTAATTACTAAAAAAATAAAAACTCAGCTTTTTGGAATGGTTTATGTCGATGGCTTTACTGTGTGCATCAAAGAGCAAACCATTGTCACTCACAGCACATTTCATTAACGTCCTTGGTGGATTATATACCTCCAACAACAGACTGTTGGAGTCTGCGAAATTAGTTAACACTTAGTGATAGAACTTGATAAACAATTATCACTCAATAAAACAATGTGGCGAATGGAAAAGTCCATCACCCGTAATCTCCTGCATGTCCAGAAGGTGGACAAGAGTACTTTTACTAGCTTTCATGTTTCCTTTTACTATAAAGAGAGACTGATTTACTCATCACCGTTTACATAGTTACATCTATAGAGATGTTCGTTTATTATACTGTTGCCTATTACGATTTAACCCCTCTCTCTGCAAATCAGCCATGCACCCATCAGGAATCCACAGGGTATGTTTCGATGGATGCAGCAAGCACTAGGTGCGCTAAGTCTACAACCTTCACAATATTAGTTTAGGAGATTGCTCACACAAAATCTAGAAACGTATCTTCTTATATCTTCTGTCCTTGCTGCAGCAGTTTTAAGAAGGACAGAGACATACAGAGAAAAATGGACAGTTAATTTCTTAAATCAGAAAGCTGGATCACTACTATACTTGTGTAACAGGCAACTCAGCACATCATGGTGCAGTGAATACTAAACTCCGAATCACGTTGAGGTGGATAAAGTAATAACTAACATTTTTTTTCCTTTCAGCTTGTTTTGTCGCCGACAAGGACACTGCTGAGCTCATCCGAGAAGACTAAGTGGCATAAGGTTTTAATATTTTTACAAAAAATGATATTAACATTCTAAGGTTTTGTCCTTTTAGAACTTACAGTTAGTGTATTGTAAATACGAACAGCAAACCTTTATCCAGAACAGGCCTTGATCAGTCCAGATCAGTTAATGGCTTTTATACATTGATAAAACATTATTTTCGACTTCCATTCATTTGATAGACTGCTACGGGTAAGTTGGAGTAGAAAAACAATGCCACTGAAACTTCGTCAATTGCTCAAAGACTCAACATTAATATAAGATCGTTAATTCAAAAAAAAAAAAAAGAGAAAAGAGAAAAGAAATGAAGCAAGCCTAAAAATTTTCCTTGATTTTGTCACGTGCACAATAGTTTCGAAAAAGGACTATTATTATATCCACCAAACAAGACATAGTTCTATAAAGTTTTAAGTTCATCATCCACCAACTTCACCAGTGTCCTAATTGTGTTAAAAAGATGCAATGAGTTAAGATAACCTTCGCCCCAATATTTGTACTGTCAGTGAAACTCACTACATTACGTAAACTTTTCAGCAAATCAGGGGTTTAAAAACTCTGACCCTGAAGCTGTACTCCGGTTGTACGGACTTATCCAAGGCATCACTAGTTCAACACCAGAATGCTGTTTGTCTTTCATAGTGATTTAATTTTTCTTTTCTTAAAGAGGTTTTTATTCCCGATATTGCGGGCTGCTGCAGGGTGAATCATCCGTTGTTCTGTTATTACTGAATGTCATTTAAACGATTAAACATTACTTATTGCTGGATTTTAGCAGCCTCGATGTTACATTTAAATATTCTTGATCTCTATTCATTTTCTTCTTTTTTCTTTTGTTTTTGTTTTTGTTTCTTTCCCCCTATTTTTATTAATGAATGAATGAATGAATGAATGAATTTTTTTTTTTTTTTTTAGGGGTGGGGGTGGGGGGTGTATGGGTGAAATCTGGAAGACAAACGGCTGCGTTTGATACGATACAATACCAGGCGAAAACTACGAGAGTTCCCAGTACCTTACAAGCCACACTGAGTCCTCTATCATTCTCAATCTCTGATACATTGAGAGCTCATAGCTAAGGAATCAAAGGCATCACTGAGATTCCTCACGGCAAAGCTAAGCAGGACACAATGAGGCGGCCATCGCCTTGCTTGAAGTGGCAAGGAGCGATGCTGAGCCACAAACTCTTCGCATTATTTCGATGCGGTTGACAGATTTGAAACACGACATAGAATTAATGTCAGATTTAACGCAAATTATTTCCAGCGATACTTGAGTCAGATCTAGATTTCAATAAAATGGTAAAAATCAAACACGTTTTTTTCTTCATTCATTTATTGATTTTTTAAAATTATTTTAGGTATGTATGTATAGAGTATACATACACACACACACACGTATAATTAGACCATTTCTTTACATACCAAACAAACTACGCCAGGCAGGGCTAGAATCACAGCACGATTTTGATAATTAAAGGGGTTTTTTTTGTTTTTGTTTATTATTCTCATGACTCTTTTCAACACAGTTAAACTTTTTTTCTCTAAAACAAAAGGTGTCCAAACTACATTTTTTTTTCAGGAAACTTGGGAGATGTAAACTACTCAAAGAACTCTTCCTTTCAGGATAAGTTACAAGTTAGATCAGAGGCTGCTCTGACACTCAGAGTCGCGAACTTATCATCTTTGAAGCCCAACCTTCCGGTTCTTCAGAAAAATAGAAGCTAGATAATTCTTGCACGCACGCTGCTGATGGAAGTGATCTTAGGTTCTCATCTTTACAGCTGTACTGTGTTTCACGCCATCACGGTGAACACACTTCAGAAGGAAAGGCTGTGAAATGTTTAAAACACGTTACAAACCAAACTTTTGTTTGTGCTAAAAGGGCTACCGTGACCTTGCAGTCGGTATGCTTCATACTTCAATCAATGATATTTATCTAAGCATGAAACTCGGACCAAATGCCTCTCATTCCCATCTACTCTCACTTTCCATCGCTTCTCTCCCTCTGCACAACTTTTTATGGGTATCGCTAAGAAAACAGCACTCCCAATTCCACTCTGAGAGCAGAGAAAATAATATTTTATCCCTCGTTTCTTTACAGACTCTGCCTATGCCTTTCATCAATAATAAAAGAGCGGCGCAAACATCGGATCGCGATCAAATGGGTTCTCTGCCCTTTAAGCATTTTTGAATTATCTCCCTGTACTTTCTGTGTTGGTCGTTCCCACTCGTTTAACACCCAGAGCAACACGAAGAAGCTCTCTGTAAACAAGAGCAGACACTCTAGACACTAGTAGGATTGAAAAGAGTTGTCGTTACTGGTGGCCATTTGGGGAAGGAGGGGGGAGAACTAGGTGGTATGTTGAATCATTTTGCCCTCCCCTGGATGATGAGATTACGTTTTCACCACTTGTACGACAGCGCTTGGAAATTCCGGGTTGTAATCACGTAACAGGGCGACAAAATAGGCAGTCTGTGTTTTGTGTACATAGTCAGGTTGAGGGATTGATATAAAACAAATGGTATTTACTGCTTCGTTCGTTTAGAGTGTTGTTTTATCTTCAGGGAAATGAATGGTAGCTGCTAAACCTAAATCCGGGACTACTTTCAAATTTGATACATAAGATGTACGATCAAAGTTTTACAGAAGAGATCTACCTCTGTTACCTTCATTTATTTACAAGAATGACATTAATTACACAAAATTTGCTATATTTTAACTATTGTTTAGCAATGGCTAGGCATCTTGATAGATAGATAGATAGATGGATGGACAGAGACAAATTGACAAAGACAGGAAGAGTTGGAGCTATATAGAAGGAATAATCTAAAAAAATTGGAAAGTGGTAAGATTCAGAGAGAAAAAGAAAGAAAAAAAAAAGAGAGAGAGAGAGAGAGAGAGAGAGAGAGAAAGAGAGAGAGACAGACAGAGAGAGAAAGACAGTGAGAGAGAGAGACAGAGCGACAGACAGACAGACAGCCAGAGAAAAAGATACAGACACAGAGAGACAGAGGGAAAAAAATGAAAAGCGGTAAAGACACACAAAAAATATAAAAAGTTATAAAAATCGAAATGCAGAAAAAGGAAAGATAAATACATGGATAGAGCCATGAGGAGAAAGTATAAGCAAAATTATCGAGATACATGGTGGGTAGATAAACAGAGTGCGAATAATAGAGAACGGAAGTGATTGAAACAGATAAAGAAAGAGCAGTGGTGAAGAAAGAAAGACATAGTGAAATACAAATATATGAATGCAATGGAACTGAGATAGACAGGTGGATAGATAGATAGATAGATAGATAGATAGATAGATAGATAAATAGATAGATAGACAGGTATGTGTGTGTGTATATATATATATATATATATATATATATATAGAGAGAGAGAGAGAGAGAGAGAGAGAGAGGTGTAGATAGACAGCTAGGTATATAGATAGAAAGATAGATATATAAATAGATAGATAGATAGACAGGTAGATAGATAGATAGATAGATAGATAGATAGTACAATAAAAAGATAGAGGGATAGATAGAAAGATAGATAGCTAGCTAGATAGATAGATAGTATGATAGATAGATAGCTATATAGAAAGATAATTATATAGATTTGATATTAGTTAAGTAACTTGTTTAATCTTTAAATCAGCACTACGCAGATAATGATGGAAAGATAGATACAAAAATTGAGACAGACAGTCACATACACAAATAGAAAAGTCAGTGAAACGCCCAGTGAGAATAACGAATATACAAGACTAATTAAGAAAGATGCGGATAGTAAATGAGGAGCGGGAGAGTGAGTGAGTGAGTGAGTGAAAGAAAGGGAGAGAGACAGAAATAGAGCAAAATAGAAAGAGCGAAATATAGAGTGGAGAGAAATAAACACAACAGTAACATAATTCAAGAGGATGTAACACCGACGTTTGCTTATTCCCTCCGCTATGGTTTATCACCATTACAACCATACCGTTTTCCAAATATATCTATGATATTCAACAATAAACTGTATGGAATCGACCTCTTACAATTAAGGCGTGGCTCATCTCCTTATAACGATCAACTGATATTGAGACAACTAGTGCATCTATAAACCAAGCACACATCAACAAAGGACCTCATCAAGGCTTCTCAAATGTTACACCATGCTCGCTTCCTTCAAATTCAATCGATTGATTTGATAAAGTTTGATCACCTCAAGGCCCCTTGCTATTTTGCATAACATAAACATCAACTCCTAGTGAATTTTGTTTGTCTTATCTAAATCGTTGCCTGATGAAGCTCATTCACTACTTTGAGTTTAATTACAGACTAGTCCTTCTAGCGTTTTCATTGAAAGCCCTTCCTCAAACAAGAACAAGGCATAGGTGAAAAGATAAGAGCCCAGACTCATCTGACACTAGCAGGTATGTCACCTAACCATGACTCGACGTCCCACGCTGACCCACTGTTTGTCTATTAAAGCTAGAACTGAAATAAAATGTGAAGGAAACCTTGTCTTTGAGTTTGATGAATAATCCGTCAAATTCTCGTTTTAAGGTCCAAGGCAATTCGAGATACTTTTTTTTCCCCACAAACTGATAGTTACCTATAAGATTAGTTAGCTAGTTACATGAAGTATTTATCTATTTATAGATACTTTTTAAACGGTCATAATCATGTAAGTACATTTAATAAAGAAAATCTACTATAGCTATACTTTCCCAGTGTTCTTAGATCCTTTTAAACACTTGTTCGAAAACTGTGAGTTTTTGCATTAAGGGTATAAAAGAGCACTGTCCTTGCGGGAGTTTTTAGCCGCGCAGTTATTTTAACCTACATTATAATGAATTTTGTTTAAAATCTGAGAGTGATAGTCATATTAATGGGCAGCTTAAGAATTTCCGCAAAACAGCGCACCTTTTGTTTGTATTTACAATAGTTTTAAAGAGAAATATAAGAGGGAAGTTTAAATAGATTGGAAAACATGGATTTAGCTGTCTAGTTTCCAGGATTAAAAATCTACTGCCATTTTTTCCGGGTCATACTTTACATTTAAACATTGTCTACTCTCAGAATTATCAACTTACTCTTGATTATTTTTTCCCTTCTACTTTAAGACATGATTATCTGACTTTTTTTTTTCATATCCTTAGGATAAAGTAGGTGGGCATGGATTTCTATGATTTTGCATTTGTACAACTTTTTTTTTTGGTGTGTGTGTGTGTGTGTGTGGGTGATTTATAAATGATTGAGCGAAGTAGTTTGCTTTCCATAATCCATTTTTATATTCTTTTTCACTACGTATGAACAATATGAATGGTGTATACCACCCCACACAATCTAAACCATTTCCATTTATACAGAAAGTCTACTTAGTACTCCAACGCTCCATAAAATACCACTAAAACAGCGCTCCTTTTTGAAAAAGATTTTTAAAAACCCATATTACACTCCCTACAGTAAGGAAGACAGTTCCAGAAACTCACAAAAA
>JAWDGP010002350.1:47500-95000 GCA_033675545.1 Elysia crispata
CGCGCAAGAAAGGAACGACGGGAGGCGGGCTTGGTTACGCCCCCCTAAGAGATAACCCCTGCGAGAACTCTCTGTGGAAGAGTCTTTCCCCTTTGTTTGGTTGAGAGTTTCACCACAAACTTAGGAGATTGTAAAATGAAATAGAAAACCTTTTAGTCCAAAGGCAAATAGAAGACCACTAAAAGTCTCTAAGAAATTTAAAACTTTCATTTCTTACAAAAAGTTGAGAAGAGTAATTATTTGCTGAGCACTTCCTTAAAAGCATTTAGAAAAAAAAAAAAAGAGAACAAAATTACGAACATGTAAACATAGAAACAAAAGAAACAAAAAAATGAAACCAAATAAATAAATGAATAAATAAATAAATAAATAAACACGAACGAGTATCATCAAGTATATCATACTAATCAGTGTTATCAGGACAGACAGAATTTTATTTTGATTTGAATTCATGTAATCTTATCAACATTTACCGACAAAGATATAGAGACGTACACCAAAAAAAGCGACTTTGAAAGACTTCACGCAAGCCACGCCCTTCTCTTCTCGGTTCCTATAGAAATTACACAGGAGAAAAATAGATGATTTACTCAAGATACCATGGCAAGTCTTTCCCTAAACAAAGGGGTTCTGACCAACCTTTTGACATTCGTCCTTCAACAATTAACTGTCCCAAATAAATGAAAAAAATTATGTAGAGACTTAGAATAGCCTAATATTTCCTTAAGTAAACTTTATGTTCAGTGAGTCAAACACTGAAATTCTAAAGAATCGGTTGAGGCAGATCAAAGGCAATGATGCCTTAATGACTCTCTCTCTCTCTCTCTCTCTCTCTCTCTCTCTCTCTCTCTCTCTCTCTCTCTCTCTCTCTCTCTCTCTATCTATCTATCTATCTCTCACTTTCTCTGCCTGTCTCTTTCTCTCTCTTTCTCACTCTCTCCCCTCACTCTCTTTATCTCGTATTCTATTAATCTAGCTATTATTTCTATTTCTCTCTGTATCTCTCTCTCCCTTCTCGCTTGATGATAAAAAAAAAACTGTACAAACATAAAAAATGTAAAGATTACTTAATATTCTTTTCCGTTTAAAATTGCAAACATTTCAAATATTACAACATAAAAGTCCTGTAAAGTGCTGAAAGGACTAATTATCTCTCCAAAATAAATAAATAAATAAATAAATGAATAAATAAATATAAGGAACGAGAGAATCAAGAAATCTATTACATCTTTTAATTCAAAAAACGTCAAACTAATTTTTTTTTGTCCTTTAAACATTCATGGGTCAAAGGAAAAAAAAAACAGCCCTCATTTCTCTTTACGACTGATTCATGATTTTGTGTATTACCAGGTTAGATACAGGACCAGGACCTAGTGAAAGACTCCTGTTGGGTGGAAAGTCCCTGGAGGTTGAACCCATTACCTGGTATTCTTGCCGACATATTCTGCACCGACGTGACTCACCTGATGGGAGGGAAGTCAACCCATCCTGGGACAGTCCCAAGTCGCTTAGCCGAGTCCATACCCTGGCCTGGAGGAATAGTTGAGAGTTGTGCAACAGGTGCATCCATTCATGTAGATTCAACTCGTCCAGTCTCCCCTGACAGTTCATGAGAATATTCGAGACGGGCACAAATTTAAAGTTCCCGTAATCGCAAAGTACACCGAATCGAGAAGAACTCAGTAGCGTGTTAAAAAATGCGGTTGAGCATAGATTTTGTAAGTTACGTATCGTTATATTTCATTTACCTTTGAATGTACATCCATTCAATCTAAATTTATGAATAAAATACAGAAATCGAACGTTCATAGGATACGGGAATAAATAATAATTCACCTGCGGGAAAGAGCGTTTGGGGTTTTCCTGTTTTGTGTAGGAAGAAGCCATTCGTGGAGTAAGAAGTAAAAATTTTTATGAATTAATTATCAATAAGCCTATTTTGCTTTGAAATTTGCTGTAATTTGCAAGGAAGGGCTTTGAAAATTAATTATAACTTAGGTTAGTAGTTGGCATATTGTTCTGCTATAACGTTGAAGCAGTACTTTCATTAGTTTGTTATAATACGGCCACTACGATAGATCGGTTATCTTTGAGATTCATAGCAAGTGCTGAAGTAAATTTTAGAAAAGTTCAGTTAACCCCGCTAGGTGCTTTGAGAGAAAAATATAAACTAGATGGTTTAGTAAAAAAAAATCTTGAGCGACAATTAATGAAAGGCACAACTTAATTCCAGAGGTTGTTTCACACCGAAAGAACAAATAGAATTGTTTAAATAATAGTCATTTTACATCGCCTCTTATTTATTCTACTGAGCTAATTCTTCAATCTCCTTTTATCTGACGTTACGAAAAAAAAAGGCCGATATTTGACTGAGGTATGTTGACGTAAAACATTAACAATACACACCTAGTAACATTCCACATAGTGCTCTAACGTCATATGTAGCATACTCTGTTAGATGCTGCAAGCGGAGAGCAGCAAATCCTTCAATTTCTTCACAAACTGAAAGGAGAGAGCACCAAATCACTTCGTGTTGACACAGATACATTAGAGGCAAGAGTAATTATCCTCTGAAGATGACGATTTATACTGGCGATTTGTTGCCCTCTATAAACATACTTGTACTCGCCATTTCTAAATTTTGAACTAAATTATGCTCGCTCCATATGTTACACATTCTAGACCATTACATTGTATGTCTCCTCAATGTCCCGGTCATGAAGGAAACTGACTTCTTTTGCTCCTATCAACAAGTTTTAATATTATTCACATTCCTTCGATAACAGTTTTAATTTAGAGTACAAAAGACTGTCTGTAAACTTAGAACTGAAAGTTAAATTTTTGAACGTTGCCAGAAAGTTATTTTAGCCGTGCTTATCATAAACAGCAAATTATATTGACATTATTTGTCGGTGCAGCTGCTGAATACCTTAGATCATTTAGATTGTTTCAGGTGAAATCAGACTTACTGATAAAGAAACCAAAACATAATGAGGATATCTTACAATCTCTTAACATGCTCTCTGTAGGTGGGCCAAATTGACATTTTCCAGAAGTATAGGAAGAAAACAACAGGGTGTCAACATTTCAGGACCTCACCTCCAATATGAAAACCCAGTCAAATCTGTCTATGTCTAACATCTATTCATGAAAAAGATGTTGAAATATATCAGATTCAGGCTTGAGATTTTTTAAAAAGATGTTGAAATATATCAGATTCAGACTTGAGATTTTTTTTTTATTCCCAATACCAACATTCTTATTTCTCGGACAAACTTCGTGATACAGTTTAGATCTAGATAAAACATGGAATAAAAAAAGTTGGATGTATGTCGAAAGATATTAGTGACATGTTATACCTCTAAGGCGTCCGAAGAATTGAAAGTTTTACTGGCGTGATGTCTCTGAGATGATTCGGATCTGACATATTTACAGTAATAATCGAATTTTCTACTAAATCACCGAATATCAATGATGGAAATCGATTAGTTCTGGAATTTCCAAATATATTTTCATATATATCTTTAAACCTTACCAGAAGTTTATGTATTTCAGTATTAAAATTTGTCTAAGCTTGCTTCTCTCCGGAAATGTATACCTATTGTGATAAACAAAATGTTTGAAACGTTCCAAACTAAGATTTGGATTTTTCCACCCTTCCCACTAAAATCCATCTTGGAAGAGTATAAATGTGGCAAAGCCAGGCTACTCTCGATGTTAGAAGACTCCGAGGACCCAATTGTGAAGACAGTGCAACCTACCATAAAGACTGGTAGGAAATGGAAAGTTGTCGAAGCCGTAGACGAAGCTAAGGAGTGCCTTAAGATTAAAGAAGTGAGTGGGCAAACTCAAACTGACCGCAAAGGGCTAGGATCATCTACAGCTAAGTGGTGGTCAAAAGCAGAAGGGAAAGAGAAAAGAGACATGGTCATTAATGAGATACGGCTCAATGAAGATTCCAGAAGGGTTCAGAAAGCAGTCCAGCAACCTCAACAGGGACAATGGACTAATTGGGATAATGCCCTGCAGAAATCCCTCACATGGAATGAGATCTGGCACATGGCGCCACTTCGGATCAGCTTTCTCATCAGATCAGTGTACGATCTCCTGCCCTCAAACGCAAATCTGGTACGGTGGGGAAAGAAAGAGGACCCCACTTGTCCGCTATGCCAAGGCAGGCAGACCACAGAGCATGTCTTGAGCTCTTGCAAAATCGCCCTCTCACAGGGGCGATACACATGGAGGCATAACAGAGTCCTTCAAGAACTTGCCGCAATCATAAGCACGGCTAAAGGAGAGACTACCCTCCCTAATACCAACGCGTTGATATTCACAACAGAGGGAGGCGCTAAGTCATGGCACGGAAGGCCGGTGAGGACAACAAACCAGGTAAAATGCCTTCTAGACGGCTGTGATGACTGGGATGTTTCAGCAGATCTTCCAGAATGGGACAGTCATCCCAGTATAATCAAAGAAACGAGATTAAGGCCTGATATAGTGATCCATTCAGCTTCCACACAACAATTGATCATGGTGGAGCTAACAGTACCATACGAAAACAGAATGGAAGAGGCCCACATCTACAAAAGAGAGAAATACATGAACCTGACCAAAGAGCTAGAAAATGCCGGATACAAAGCTGTGGTGATGCCCGTTGAGGTTGGTGCCAGAGGATTCGTAGGGTCATCAGTCTACGACCTTCTAACTAAACTTTCAATATGTGGCAACAAAAGAACAAAAGCTCTAAAGTTACTGGCGGAAATAGCCGAAAACAGTTCCCGGTGGATCTGGAGCAGGAGAAATGAGAGGTTCCTTCATAAGGATTAAAAATGCTCTAACCATCGCAGGACCAGTTGGCAAAGTGGTATAGCGCCGGGATCAGCAATCCATCAAGAGATAAGGGTATGGGTTCGAATCCTGGCGCTGTGCCAAAAAAAAAAGATAAATAAATAAATAAATAACAGGGAGACACCTGGGAGTCACGACCTAGGTGTGGCCCGGCCCCCTTAGAGTGTCAGAGGTTCAGGGCCGAAACACTTGCTATACAACGGGGGTTTCTTCTCTGAAGACTCCCCGTTATCTAGCTCCCCAATGAGATTCTACCTACCAGTAGTTATTTCCCATTGTTATTGTAATTAAGATAAGGATTATGTCAAGTGTTTTAAACGATCACAATATCAAATCATTTTATTACCAGTTTTTGTTTTTTATGTATAGATCATAATGACTTATATTTGCTTTTATTTAAATGTATTTCTACTTTTGTTAACTCTAAAGGATGGAAAATAATCAATATATTCAAATTCCAAATTGACATATCATGACGAATAATAAAAAATCTTTTTCAAAATGATTTTGTCAGAGATAAATTAATTTCTCCCATTAATTTACTGCATATCACGCACAACATTTCATTTCTTCTATTTATTCCTTGAGCGGGATTTTCCGACCGATAATCTCTCTTATCTTGATTAAGGGCCGATGTAATTTTTATGAACTCACTCTGCATACCAATATTTTTAATGGGTTTTGGTATGCCTTAGATTTATCAATAGATTTATTTCTTTTTTTTCCCCAATTTTTCGATTGTAATTTCAACATGAAACACAAAAACCCCATCAATTCAGTGCAGTCTTTACGTGCCTCCTGTCTTCTTTTTAGAGCTCAAAGTAAATCATTTTCCTTACGGTGCGTCCTCATGATTTTGTTTTATCATGGGTAGATCTCACCAAACAGTGGGAAATGTGATTTGTCGCAGAACTATTCTCCCGAGATAGAATGTATATCCACTGACCGGCAGTCAGAGGCTATTAGAATATATCCTTCATCGTGTTGTGCTGTATTTTACCTTTTTCCAAATTTAGATTTTAATCTTTCTTTCTGACTTGAATTATTTTTTCGCTCTTGAATTGGTACAATTAGTGGCATATTTCTCACTAGAAGCGCTAAAATTGCTTATGTGCAGTGTTTTAATTTCTCTCTAGATAAAGACAACCTTTTTTGTAAGTCTCTTATAGTAAGCCAAGTTTCACCGATTGCCTCAAATTAGTTCCCCTTGAGTTTTGCGACGAACAACTGTGGTGTCACATGACTTCACGGTAGCAGGAAGTCTTGCCCAGTTTAGCCTCGTTCTGAGCCAGGGTCACACCGGAAGCTTCGGACATCTGATTCGCTACACGGAGAAGTTGGTGTCAAACCAAACAAAAACATAAAAAGATACCAAAACGATATAAGAGCATATTTCTCTTCCAGCTTGAGAATGTATTTAATTCGTGGATATTTTCACAAATCATTCGATACTATGCAGGACTCTCTCACACATTGGTAGACGTCTAGATAGAGTCACGAGGTATCGACTTTACAGATTGGCAAGAGGGTTGATTTCTCGGAATAAAAGTCCAAACCTGAGCAATTTTTTAAAATCCAGCTTCTATAGCCGTAGCTGACGAAAAAACCTAGCAGATCTGCCAAGAAAAGGAAATCAGTCCTTGGGTGTTTCCTATCCAACAGTTGTTTTATCACTGACAACAGGAGCTCTTAATACTAAAAAAAAAGGAAGTCAAGAGCAAAAGTTTGCCAATTTGAAAGGAAAACGTGTATAAAAATGTACTATTAATAATTATTATCTACCAGCTAGTACCATGCTTATCTTTGAACATAACATTGAAGCCCACTTCAGGCAGAGCAGAGCTGAAGAGATGATGCCCCTTAGTTCACATACCGACTGTGTGTGGGACTCGAACCCGAACGAAAAACGCTACGGATACCATAGCCACCTCTACAACCATACAGCCCGCGGCGTTCACGGTGTACACATATAAAGCAATAAGATAAACGTGTGTCTTGTGTATGCTGAGCATTGTTACAAAAGCTATTGAAATAAAAGAGTGTAAAAAAGTATAAAAACATGCGATCAGCACGAGAAAACTTTACCCTTCATTGATATTGTATTAAGTCAATCTTTTCATATCGCGATCCTTTACCCTGCGAATTTCAGGCGTATTTTTAGCAGTGGAAAACTGGAAATAGAGCGAATGGAGAGAGTTAAAATGATAAGGCCCTTACGTTGTTACCAAAGCTTACTAATCCTGAATCAACTTTTTAAAGCCAGAATGATTATCAATAACGATTTCGATTGCTATGAGTATCCTCTTTCGACCAAATAAACTACGCCATAAATCCAAAAATAGCCAATATCGAATGGTACTTTGCCTTCTCTAAGCAGAACGAACACCCACGCACAAGATTTCTGCAATTGATATGCATAGAATGGGGGCTGTAAAACAGACTTTAGTCCGTGAATTGCAAGGTAAATCCCCCCCATGAGACTTTCAAAGGCTTAGGAGAGGAAAAAAGTCAACCACAAATCTTGCGGATTGTACTCAATAACGTATGGTACAGCGTGTTTAGATAAGCAGAGACAATCTATCTCTGTGAAATAAGGCTTGATATTGTGCCCAAGTGTATTATATGAGCAATACATCGTATTTAATTGCCCTTTTTTCACTCATCAGTATTCAAACTCTATCACCTAGCATCTAATGATGTTGATCTGTGCTCGGCAGTTCAGTATGATCTATCTCTTATTGCCCCACACAACCAAACAAAGTGAGTTTCCGTGCATATTCCGCTTTGGATTGTCACAACCCAAGGTCTTACTGGAAGCATTATGTTTTTGAATAGCAGACGAAGAACAGGCATAACTACAAATCGAGACAAAAGAACAGAATTCATCACCGTCTTTTTGTACCAGAAAAAATACACTGCACTGGAGAAGACAGGGCATCGTTTAACTGCCGTAACTCAAAATGTGCCTTTAAAAATTTTTGGAATGTTTCTGAAACATTGCTACAATAAATCCAGGCCCTGGCTCCAAAGAAATTCTTAATATTTTTAGTAGGAATGCTATCCCAATACTTTCTACAAGTCTGTTTACGACATCATTGTTTAGCTCTGAGGACAATATTTGATTATTCAATAATTTTTCGCTTTGTTTCTTGTAGTCCATTCAAAAGCCATGCCATTTTATATGTCTGTGAAGCTAAATAGTGTGTTAGAAAACATCTATCTGCTATTCAGACTTCTGATAAAAACTGCAATGTTTATGTAACATAATTTAACTTGATAAATTCCAAAGACATGTTCTTTTTGAAAAGCTAGACCAAAAACTTTCTCCTCCACTAACTGGCGGAATACGAGATTTAAGTGGAGCGTCAATTTCGTTTCAGCTAAGTTGAGAGAGAATGTGACGCGATTTTGTTCGCTGAAGTTTATCATATAACTTTTTTGAGCAAAAGGATTAAAGGCAGTATGAAATGAAGACCGATTTATCATTCCACAGTATTTTTATTTGTTGTAATAAATAAATGCACCACACAAGCCTCGTCTCCCCTAAAACCATGCTCAATGTTCAGTAATAATACTCACGGGTATTAAATACTCTCAAAAAGTGTAAAATTCGGACATTATCTTTAAATGATGAATTTTAATATTGTCAAGGTTTCAAAACTATCTTAAAAAGAATTATATCAAATAGTGACTCTCACAATTTTTACAAATTCAAAAATATATTAATAATAATAATAATAATAATAATAATAATAATAATAATAATAATAATAATAATAATAATAATAATAATAATAATAATAATAATAATAATAATAATAATAACAATTACAATAATAACCTCCCTGATTCAGAAGATTCAACAACAGCAGGAACAAAAAAAAAAACAAAAAAACAACAACATTGCATAATGCTAAACAAACAGAAATAAAAAATATAACGTCGCAATCTTGAATTCTTCTCCGAATTTTTATGACCATATTTATTTCTACCTTAATTTGTGCAGTCTCAAAACAGTCTCCAAACCGTAATTCTATTTTTCTAAAATCTTATGTCTCCTAGTTCTTGGAAGCTTGCACTTATCGTTAATGATGAGTTAACTGTGGAATTGTCCAGAAACCTTTCTTTTGTCAATATCTACTGATTCTATTGATGCAGGGAATAATTACCCCTAATTAATCTGGTCTAGTTAACACAATGCCTGCTCCAAATATTTTATCTGAACACAAGTCCTAATTGGCCGGCCCAATAGAAGCCTGTCAAAACAGACGGGTTAAACCCTTAAAGGCTTTCTCTTGCACAGTGAATTTCTCTTTATCTTCCTCATGATTTTTTACTCTGAATTTTTTTTCTCGGTCATTTATATCAGTGTTGCTCCCATCTTCTCGCTCGCTCTCTCTCTCTCTCTCTCTCTCTCTCTCTCTCTCTCTCTCTCTCTCTCTCTCTCTCTCTCTCTCTCTCTCTCTCTCTCTCTCTTTCTCTCTCTCTCACTCTCACTTTCTCTCTCTCTCTCTCACTTTCTCTCTCACTCTCTCTCTCCCTCTTTTTCTCTCACTCTCACTTTCTCACGCAGTCACTCTCTCGCTTCTTTTTTATATTTCTTTCATTCTCAGTTTATTTTTCTTTTTGCCCCTGTTCCTTTTTAACCCTTCTCCTTATTCTTTCTTTCACACCCTCTTTCTATCTTTATTCTCTCTCTCCTTCTCTCTCTCTCCCTCGCTCTCTTTCTCTCCTCTCACAGTTCACCCTTGTCTCCTCCTTTTCCTCTTTTTATCTTCCGCCCTGTTCATTCTGTTTTACCCTCCTTAATTTCCTTCTGCTTATCTTCCATCTATCTATCTATATCAATCTGAGTATTCCACCCGTCAATGTCAGGAGATGCCACAAGGATCACGATCAGGCCGTGCGCATGAAAGTAAAGAACTCGCAGTGAGAAAAGTACATGGCACAGTTCGCAATTAGTGCTGCAGCTGGAACCAACACAGTAATCAAGAAAAACATATTCTCTCTGGCGTGATTGGCAGGCTGTATGATGGATTGTTATGTACAGTCCTTCCACGGCTAATTCACCTTTGAACCTCGTGACACTTCCAAGTAATAAATTATACATGAGGAATAGGTCGGGCTTGAGAAGATGATTCGCTGAAATTTCTCATCTTTTCTGACCACGGCCTCGATAAAATATTCGATTGAAAGTCAACGTTGTTGTCACGACAAACGTTCTGCCCGATAGCAAGATATGATGCCATTGTTGTTTGACTCTTTTCTTTATTTCTATATCAGAACTATTTCTTTCAGTTATACGCGCATCTTTATTTAGATCCGGTAGAGGCTTGTTTGTTTCTGTTCTGTAAAAATATTGACTTGATTGTTCCTGAATCATCTATTTTTGTAGATTTGGATGGCTCATTGGCTAAGTGCCTGGTCTTGTCTCGGGTGCCGTATCGAGGTGCAGGTTCGATCCCTGTTCATTCCATCTGTTATTATGTTTTCACGTCTTTCGTCTTATTTGTCGGTCTCGAGCTAGATCTACGTTTGTGGTTGATGTTTCTGTAATGTATTAGGGACAAGCCTCTTTGGAAACTCAGATTTCATGTCATCAATTTTTTATAAGTAAAATACTCTTTAAGCACTAATTAAGGCTTCAAGTCTGTAAATATTAGAAAAGTTAAAATGCTCTACATGCCAACTTAAATTACAGACAAAATGCCGCAAGCGAATGGTCATAGCTCAATATGATATAATATATGAATAACTATGAAGGTGACTCTTAGCCCTAGTAAAATTTTTTTTTGTTTTGGCACAACCTTTTCTCTAAAATTACAGCAGTAATTGTAACTTAATGATAGATAGTGAACTTCAATAGCTTGCTTTTTAGATACACAAAAGTAAGAAATATTAAATATTCTGCTTAATTTTATACTAGTTTAGATGCTCACTTCCCCAAGAACTGGCGAATCATGAAGTGGCGAGTCTATTCGTGAGTGGTGAGTAAAGAATGGATTGTAGCAGCGGCGTGAGTAACACATACACTTTTCGCCTTGATTGCTCTGAAGCGGCCATTGCTAATAAGTAAATTCTGCTGCCCTATCGTCATAAGACTTTCGACATTATAGGGCTGATGGCTTCTAAGTACTGGGTACCCAAATTATGTTTATCTACCTCATGACCAGGGACCAGAATACAGTCATCGGACATATATATATATATAACTCATAACTGTATAACAGCAATCGTTCTCTCTGCCCCTGAATGAGTTTGGGTTTGTGTTACGGGGCAGACATCTAAAGTCTATATTTTCTGTAACGGCAAAAGGCCTGATTTGGATTCACTATGATATCATCAACTTTGAAAGATATTAGTTATTATTATTAGACATGGGGTGTTTTTAACGAACCTTCGTTGTTGTTGTTTTGTTTGTTTTTTGTCTCTGATAATTTTTGAGTTTGTGCTCCGTGCTGTCTATCTTAATTAAATATAGGTGTTTCCTATCAAATTTCTAACAGTTTCAGGGCTACTCAATAAAATTGAATGCCTATTTTTCTAAAATAATCAGTTTCTTAGAAGGCGAAAAGGCGAAAAAATTATTGGTAGAATCGACTAATTCTGTATTTTCCATATCTTTTTTAAGGTCTTTTAAAATGCATTAACACAAGACTTGAGATTCCCTCAAAAAGTGCATAATGATGCACTGCCTTTCTAGAATTAATAGCAGCGCATTTATTCAAACCGTATGATAATGAAATCAAGAAAAATCTATAAAATTATAGTTTAAGGTTCTTAACAATTAGTCAACTCCTCTTATTACTCTTTGTTGATTCGTCCAGCGCCGACGGTTCAGATCCCACTACAGGCTCAGACTCAATTTACGCTGAGGCCAACCAGAAGATTGACTAGTGATGCTTTCTGAAACGAGATAAATATGGTAATTCATCGGGTGATCTAGTGTAACTCAAGCGTTTAACTAGGCACCGCTACGCTTTAGACAACAGAGTAGAATACTGGTTTCCATCAGTACTAGGGGGGACCTTTTTGTTAAACAGTTGTATTCGTACGCGAGCCATTGTTCGTGCGTGTGCGTGTGTGTGTGTTTGTGAGAGAGGCGTGGCGATCAAACTCTTGTTTTAATGTATTCACTTTCAGATCAGCTTCCCCTAGATTCTTATGGTGTAATCTGACACTTTACCCAAATATTAATTACTATACTTCTGATTTCTATTCTCGCATTGGGATCTTTCTTTTCATGTATACACCTTCTTCTTTCCCACCTTTTCCTTCCTGTTTCGTTGAAGAAAGATATAAATAAGACCAAACGCAACAATGATTGGGCCAACCACGTCCAATCAAATCAACTTTATCGCTCTCATTCTGAGCCAATCTTCACCCGCTTTTGAGCATTACTTTTGTTACCCTTACAGTTGAAAAATCTGTGAGATTATTTCCGCCGAAACGTGATTTGTTTCACAGTCGCGATAGTTTCTTCTTTTTGTTTTGCTGTCAAACTTTCTTTAGTAAAAGCCCTACTGGTCCTAGTATATGATGTGTATTTCCAAATTTCAAAGTCTTCCAATATTAATAATAATAAAAGAAATCTTCAAGTTTATGTCATATCCATGTTTAGGCGACAGATGGGTCACACAACTCCACGTCACAACGCATGGGCGCAAAATATAATTCTCTCTTAGTTGTCTGTATATCCATCTGAAACTTTCTTTCAAAATTACTTCAGAGACACATTCTGTCATCCCCCGCAGAATCTAGACTATAAATTATCTTTACATTACGACATGCAAACCTCGTTTCCCTCCGCGCTATGCCGAGATGTCTGTCTTAGTAAACAAGGTTTACGTTGATAAAACTGGGATAAAGCCTCGAACCAATCACAATCAGTATGCATGAGAGAATAAAAAAAAAAAAAAATTAATAATAGATCCGTATAGATAACAAACCTGAGCTGGATGCAAAAGTCAAGCCCCTCTCTTCAAGATTCATCATATGTTGGGCGAGGCTATATTTTATACCACTGGAGGTCCACCCGTATTAATCATTTCCTATATCCTCCAGAAGCCGATCTTGGCAACGGCAGGGATTTTCCATCGGAGGCAAAATTTTACGTTAAGGTTTTATGTCCCGCTATCTTGTTACCCGAGGCTTAACGTAACGTCGCTTATCAGCCTGAACATGATTCAAGACAGGCACGGAGAATTTTCATTTCCTTCTTCAAGAATAGAACACAGAAATTACTTCTTAAACAAAATTATGAATAGAGATTTCATGAAAAGAAGAACAATTTATGTGATTCCCCCAAAAAACCAAAAACGGTTTGATTCAATTAGAGATCATGAGTGTTTTTTTTTTTGTTTTGTTTTGTTTTGTTTTTTGTGTTTTTTTACGTATGCCAAAATGATTATGTACGTTTTATGTGTGTTTCACGAATATTGCAGAAATAGAAAAAAAAAAAAACAAGTTTGTCAATTTATATCAGTTACTTTAATGATTTATTAACAAAACCCTCTCAAGATAAAGAGGAAAAGACAAAGAGAAGAAGAGAGAGGAGGAAGAAGAAAATGAAGAGAGAGAGAGAGAGAGAGAGAGAGAGAGAGAGAGAGAGAGAGAGAGAGAGAGAGAGAGAGAGAGAGAGAGAGAGAGAGAGAGAGAGAGAGAGAGAGAGAGAGAGAGAGAGAGAGAGAGAGAGAGAGAGAGAGAGAGAGAGAGAGAGACAGAGACAGACAGAGACAGACAGACAGACAGACAGACAGACAGACAGACAGACAGACAGACAGACAGACAGAAAGGGACAGAGAGAGATAGGCAGGCAGACAGTCATACAGAAAGAGACTGGGCCAAAAAGATAAGACATGGGTGGAGCCAAACATAAAGAACGAACCAACAAAGATATCGAGAGAATGAAAGCTATGGAGAGCGAGCGAGAAAGGGATAGATAGATAGATAAATAGATAGATAGATAGATAGATAGATAGATAGATAGATAGATAGATAGATAGATAGATAGATAGATAGAGAGAGAGAGATAGATAGATAGATAGATAGATAGAGAGAGAGAGATAGATAGATAGATAGATAGATAGATAGATAGATAGATAGATAGATAGATAGATAGATAGATAGTGAGATAGAGAAATAGAGAGAGATAGAGAGATAGATAGAGGGAGAAGTGGAGAGAGAAAGTGAGAGAGATTCAATAAACATTCATGAATGGCACTGGTTGAAAACCTATCAAATGAGGGAATATATTTCTATTAGGAGAGAAAAAGTCCAAGCGACCAAGGAGAGAACTGACACATCGAAATGACATGATTATGTTAAGAAATAGTAATAAAAGTAGTTGTGCAGTTGCAGTTGCAAAAATAATATGAAAATAGAAGAAAATCCTTACAGTTAAAATAAGACATAAGACATAATTATCAAACACAAAGAAAAATATGAGAGAGAGAGAGAGAGAGAGAGAGAGAGAGAGAGAGAGAGAGAGAGAGAGAGAGAGAGAGAGAGAGAGAGAGAGAGAGAGAGAGGTCGGGGGAGGGAGAGACAGACAAAGATAGCTACAGAGACAGGCTGACAAAAAACGAGGAATAAATTGGAGACAGAGAGAGTTAAATAGAAAGATAGTTTCATAGAAAACATAGGAAACAACATTGCGACAGTCAAAAAAAGATATGAAAACAAATTAACAAATTCAGAGCCAAGAAATCAAAGCTTTAAGATCACAAATAAAGAAATAAAGGGACATAGAAGCAAGACTAAGTTTAACGGTTTCTATGTCCCCATATTTTCCCGCATACTTTTATACCTAGGAAACAAAAGGAGTCAAGCAAAGTTTAAAAAACAACGATAAGAGTGACAGATAGTTGTTTAGACAAAGAGGAAAACATAAAGATACAGGCAGGTAAAAAATCTTTTCAGAAATAAAAGAAAAACAATCAGACAGACAGAGATAGAGATGTACAAAAGAACGAGCAAAGAAATATTTCCGACACAAAGATTCGTAACAAAACAAAGAGCAACCAAGGCGACACCTACATCATGTAATAGCCCCAAGCAAAATGAGAGAACTGGAATGTGTATCCCAGTATGTATACAGCAAGGACCACAACCATCCGTTGTTAGCTGAGCGCATATCGAACCTAACTAGACATCGATTGCTCTAGGGCAATGTAAACAAAAGTGTATGTTTATATCGGCTACGAAAAAAACCTACCCCTATCGATGTAGATATAAAGCAGTCTCTATTAATTAATTGATTGACAAATGATGATCGATGAGGGTACATAGTGACCTAGTTTACTCTGTTATAGTTCAGTTAGTGCACCTCCTTTTCCTTTCTGTAACAGTTCAGTTTCACAGAGAAATCAAGGGATTTACTTTGAAATTCATAATCATTGTTTTTCTTCTGTTTCCTTGATCTCATCGTTATACTTATGTAATTCATCATCATGCTTATTATCATCATCACCACCACCACCATCATCACCCTATTCATCATCAATAGAATGGTTAACATTATCAGTATTTTTATTATTATAAGCATCAGCATCAGCTTTAACGTTGTCGTCAAAAGTTATAGCATTACATCTACCACGCTACCATCATCATCATCATCATCATCATCATCTTTATTTTTCTCAATCATCATAGTTTTCATTGCTATACAGGTCATCATCATCATTATCCTCATCATGACCAATATCTTCACCACCACCACTACCACTACCGCCATCATCTTCCTCATTAATATAATGGGCATCATTACCAACATTATTATTAACAGCACTAACATCAGTGTTAACGTTATCGTTATAACTTACACCAATACATCATCATCATCATCATCATCATCATCTTCATCATCCTCATCATGAACAGTATCATCACCACCACCACCACCACTACCACCACCGCCATATCTTCCTCACCAATATAATGGGCATCATTATCAGCATTATTATTAACAGCATTAACATCAGCGATAACGTTATCGTTATAACTTATACCAATTCAACTACCACATCATCGTTATCATCATCATCATCATGACCATTATCACCACCACCACAACTACCACTACCACCACCACCACCACCACCATCATCTGCCACATCAATATACTGGGCATCATTATCAGCATTATTATTAACAACATTATCATGAGCGTTAACGATATCGTCATACCTTATACCAATACAACTACCGCATCATCATCGTCATCATCATATCTATTATTCTCACCAGCATCGTAGTAGTTGAAATGAAATCTGCTTAAAATCAGTACAGGAAATCTCTAAGAGAGTAGCGTCAGGAGCAGCAAGAACGACCACTCTTATGACCTTAACTGCGCCAAAAGGGATTTTAGAGTTTTCGTTATGAAAGTGGAAGCTGAATGTAGTGTGGCCATTTCTTTCTCTCTCTCTCTCTCTCTCTCTCTCTCTCTCTCTCTCTCTCTCTCTCTCTCTCTCTCTCTCTCTCTCTCTCTCTCTCTCTCTCTCTCTCTCTCTCTCTCTCTCTCTCGCATTTTTTTGTCTCACAAATGTGAGATTCCTGTGAAATTTCTTTACCTTATGAGGAGCCCATAGTTCTAAAGCGTTTTCCCTGGTCATTTGTCTTTATAAACCGGCTGATTATCGAGAATCAAGAGCTTTTCTTACTACTAAGGCAATCAAATTGGTCTTATTCATGGAACAATTGTGAGAACGCTTGTATTATGTTTTATCGACATATCACGTGCCTGAATATTTATATAAAATATTTTTTTTGCCATTTAACTTCGACCTTAGGATAATTTCCATTTTTTTTTCAAAACTTTTACCTTTATTTCTTTTCATTCTTCAATATCTTTATCGTTTTGTTATTGGCGTTAAGGCTGCTTTTTTTTCCTTTTTCTTTTCTTTTTTTTTTTTAATTTTGTTCTTCGTGGCACTGCTATGCGCATTAACAACCAACTTTGCTGGCTGTCTGTGATACTAAAAAGCTTACAGTTGCCACACTATTGAGCGCGCTTTCAAAGTCAGAAGGGTGAGCAAAAGGGGTCGTTTATTTTCTTTCCTTCATCAAAACAACGTGGCTTGTCCCATCCCTTCTGGTTTCAATATTTTAGAAAACCGACTTTGACCTTTCCTGATGACCCCCGTTTGTTCAGTTAAGAAATATAAAGATTTATGGGAAATGATAGCTGCTACTTCAAAAACTCTTTGATCTTTATACGCTGCTCAATTTTAAACGAGACGATGATCAATCAATCAAGCAATTAATCACTCATTCGATCGATTATTCTATCAATGTTCAATCAATTTATCAACCAATTAATGAACGACCAACCGTCAACAAAGTATTAAAATTAAACTTTCAATCAACTAAGCTGGAATTAACAATTAAACCATGATTTAATAAACAATTAATCAATAAATAAAGAATAAACACAAATCAATCCCCTCCCCCCTGAAAAAAAGCAAAACAAAACAAACAAAAACAAAAAACAAAAAAAATAAAAAAGTTAATCAATAAATCATTATTAAAAAAACAACCTAAATGAATGAATGAATCAATTAAGCTTATTAATGAACAGGCTTAGATCGTGTTTTACTACTGGGCAATATTGTTTAATTTCTCGAGAACAATTCCTAGAAAGTATGAAAGTCTCACGCAGAATTTATCTTTATCTCAAAAGCTCTTATTCCGTCCTGAAATGGCCTTAACATAAATTTCTTTTAAAAGAAAAAAAAAAAAATAAAACTATTTCATGCAACTATGAACTTGTTTAGGTGAAACGGTTTTAAAGATTGTTGACTCATCTAGATTATTAACTGCCACGATCGACTTTGTAATATCAAATCTTCATCTCTTAAGTTCTGTATCTCATCGATTTCTTGAAAAAAAAAATACAATAACGATGGTCGTCGTTCACTCAGAGATGAGTCGGCTGATGGGATCAGATTCAACCACGGAATAAATACTACCTTTGTCAGGTTTCCAACGTGAATTGTTCGTATCCTACGCTCTATCGATTGGACCATCTGTCATGCTAGTCAGAACAATTATATTTTGATAGGTCCTCCCAGATTTTACCTCCCCTCACCTACCTAACGCGATCTTCAAGCGCTACATAGGCATGCTTAAAAAACTACAGGGATATTAATAAAATAGATTTGCACAGCAAGTTTAACGCCCCTCATCCCCTTCTCTTCCTCTATTTTCTCTATGTCAGGCCTCATTCAAGCTATTTCTGGGCCAGAACTGTTCTGAGATAAAGGGACACAACTGTTTTTCCTTTCATCTAACTCAACGGGGTGCTTATCTCTAAATCTCTAAAATAAATTAGAAACACGCGAAAATTATAACGAGAACACAAAAAAAAGCAATTATGATTCTAGAAGAACAACGGAAAAAATCCTATTGTTTCTTAAAGGTGGTTATATAATAAAAAAAAAAAATTAAAAAAAAGAAAAGAAAGATTTTTGTAGCTTTTGTACGGTTCTCTCTTTTTTTTATTTTTGCAAATAACAGTGTCCGTGTTTTTCAATAATTACCAGCCAATCCTTCTGATCTGTATCTTTTTGTGAAGCATCGCTGACGTCCTATGGCTTGAAAGATCGCCCTGGAATCGCATTCCGTGCTGGGATTAAGACTTATGGTTATCATAATTGAAACAGATTCGATACCGACCAGAATCTCTAATCACCCACCTACTTTCCCCTGTTTCCCCTATAATCATTTTTAACGCGTCTCCACATGAACCAGCACCACCTACTCTTCCCCCTACATTTTGAAGACCACCTTTAGATAAAGTTTAACGCAATTTTCTTTTAGTGCTTTTTTTCAACCCGTCTCTTCTTAACTGAACCCCCTTTCGATCTCCCCTACCCGTCTCTTCTTAACTGTACTACCTTCTCCCCTACCCGTCTCTTCTTAACTGTACTACCTTCTCCCCTACCCGTCTCTTCTTAATTGCACCCTCTACCGATCTCCCCTACCCCTCTCTTCTTAACAGTACCCCCTTCTCCCCTACCCCTCTCTTCTTAACTGTACTACCTTCTCCACTACCCCTCTCTTCTTAACTGCACCCCCTTTCGATCTCCCCTACCCGCTTCTTCTTATCTCTCACCCCCCCACCCCCACCCCTTTCTCATCAGCCTGTAACATTCCCACTCGGTTTTTTTTTATCTCGCCCCTTCCACTACCCCCGTTCTCTTTGAGTTTGTCTCCCCCACGTCCCAAGCTGCTCACGCGAGCGAATGTCCCAGTGGTCAGTGCTGAAGAGCGAGTCTATAAATAGGGAGGGCGTCAACAGCGGCTTGGACAAGGCCAGCTTCCACGACACATCTGGCAAACTCTGGCACCATCTAAGACGACAGTAACAGAGACAAGAAACTAACTCGTAGCAGCAGCATCATTAAGAAACTTCTTTTAGAATTAACTCGAGTCTTCTCAAGCTAAGGTAAGACAGACCGCAGAAGCAAGTTTTAGTTTCATATTTTCTGTCCGTTTCGATACGTTTAGAAACGTGTGAAGATTGACGGCCTTACCAAAACGCAGATTTTGACTTTTTATAGTCAACAATTTTTAAAAAAAAATTGCGCTTGAACGACAAATCTAAGTTTGGTTTACCTGGATTTTCTATAGAAATTTACTAGTGTTAATCACATTAAAAATAAGCGAAAGAAAACATTGGCTTTAAAAATTTGCTTTTATAACGAAACAAATACTGTTATTTATCATTCCAAAATATTCAAAGTTTATCTAAAGCGCAAATGAGAAGTTGAGATATCCACTAGTTCTGGTATAAAATCAGTATTTAAGTCGTTTCGCTATTCTAACATGAGCAAATTGTTAAGTATAAGGTATTTCTTTGATCATGATAGAAGCTTCATTACACATAATTGTCATAAAAATTCACCTGTTTCTTCCAGAAAATCTGTTTTAACTTTTTCTTCATTATAACACTCTTTGATGTTTTAAGACTTTTCAAAGTTTTTTTGTATTTGTTTTAGAGGCAAATCAGAAGTGCAACATAAACGCTAAATAAGACAGTTGAAAGTATAAGTTAGAGAAGATTACAGCAAATACACAAAACTTTCAAGAACGTTGAAAGACAGAGTCCCTGTCCAGAATAATTCTATATCCTAGACCTGTAAGACTAAGTCAAAGAGGGGGTGATTGAAAAATTTAGTTCCTACATCAATACAAGACTAGTAAGATGGACTCTAACCCCCCCTCCCCCCCCTCCCCCGGCCTGCATTAATCATGGCGGGCATGCTATCTCTCAGCAATAAGGCGCTGATTCAAACACTCAATTTTCAAACACTTATTCAAATAGTTTAATTGTCTTCCTTATTAATTGAAACTTCAACCAATATGAGTTCCGTTGGGTTAATAAGTCATTCGTATGGCTTGTTCTCACGTACTTGAGTTATTAAAAACTAATAGATCCTTGATCGAGATTAAAGTATCACTAGTTTTAAGATGAAATCTATGCTACGCGATGCTGACTGCACTAATTAATCCGAACAAGTTCTAGCTTTAAAAGGTTCCAGATTACATCTCTTACAAGATTAATTGAAAATAAAACCCACATCTTTACAAAAATGATTTTATCAATTTAATTTGCCATAATATGAAAACACAGCGTGCTCACATATGTAACTTTTACAACGTTATATAAAAGGAAAAGACATTTTACAAGAATTTCCAAATTATTAACCATTAAATAAGCTGTTTTGGTACTTCGTAATCACAGAAGACGTCATCGGTCAAAAATTTACAATTTAAAGATTTCTGTTTGGTAAATGACGCTTGCAAAATACATCATTCATTATTATGTCACTTTATCAACTTCACTTTTTACATTTGACACATAAATCTGCGTCGTCTAGGAGCCATGAAGGGGACGATACACTGAGCACCAAAACATTAGCAGGCCTATTTCGCGATATCGGTTAATAAGCAAAACAAAATAACTGCATTAATAGGTGCAGGGCTTAGGCGAGAAGTCCATTAGGTCCCAACGAAACGGCTGATCTTATTGAACGATTCATGCGGCTTTTGGTGATTTACACCGATTCAACAGAACGTCACTCTACGGATGTTTACAGCGCATGGGGAAAAAAACCCCAAGTTTTTCAGCATTTGTGATTTGACTTGAGCTGTAACCGATTCATGCTAATAATGTCTTGAAATCGATACCATAATTTATTTTAACAAAATCATTCAACCGGACTTTACTTTAGATTTTTTTCTGGTATTTGTACTACAATTTGAAATGGAACATAATTCAGAGAGAGAGAGAGAGAGAGAGAGAGAGAGAGAGAGAGAGAGAGAGAGAGAGAGAGAGAGAGAGAGAGAGAGAGAGAGAGAGAGAGAGAGAGAGAGAGAGAGAGAGAGAGAGAGAGAAGATCGAACATCATAAGGAAAATAAATGTTTATCTTTGCGATAGAATCTTGCTTCTTTTCAGTTTTAATAACTCTACCTCATATTTAGCGAAACGTTTGTTTTATTGGGGCGTGTGTTAACTCTGAATACTTGTAAAAAGCATTCAAGTTTAACTGCGGTGACCTTTGATTTTGTGAACATTCAAAACAGAGTGGTATATTTAAAAATTAAAACATTTGTTTCTTTTACTTTTTTTAAACGAACCCGTAAGTTATACGCCCTGAAATAAAGTTTATCCTTTTTTACACTGTGATTTCTTTACCGTTAATCTCAGTTTAGGCGTAGAGCCTACATTGCTACGTAAAACCCTTACTGTTCTGCGAAATTGAAGCACTTCTTTTACAGCTAGCTTTTTATTAAATCTCATGGTCGAACTACGAGACTTAAAAATTCAAGGTATTTATACATATTGCCTAGAGATTACTGACTTTGTTTTACAGTGATTGATATATTTTGATCGATTGAAACGAACGGTGAGCTCAATATATCGTCTGTTTAACGGTCAGTGTAGACCTTATCTGGGAGTAAGTGGCGATGCTTCACATTTTTTTTAATCTCACCTTTTTCTTCAATTTTAATCATAAATTGATTAAATTCACCCAAATTTGCAACAACTTTTTCAGAGCTAGTGCATCATTATCTTTTCTGTCAATGTTTTTTTTTAAAGAGTTTAAGTCGTGAGTCCCACATACAACCGTCATGGTATCTATACTATTTTTATTTGTGACTAATCCGCAGTATTTTTATGTATTAACATTTTATTAGTTATGTATACAGAACAAATCTTAACGGTAGGATTTCATGTGAGTTCAATTTTTTTCCCTACGTGCAAAACTTGCTCAGTTTATGCTCCCGATTAACTTATTAAATAAAGATTGATGTTGATCCGTGACTCTACTCGTTTCATATAAAATATTTTCGAATAGTAAAGGCTAGCTACAGACTGAAATGATTTCTGAAACAGGTGGCTCACTGAATGATTTGCCCGTGCGTTACAAGGGACCGGCGATTTTTTCGTTGAGCCGATCCTCTACAGCATACTGGATGGCCTTTAATTTTTTTTTCGTTTCGCCCTCTATTGTGTCTATCGCTTCAGTGAATATTACTATGTAAACAGAGCATCTTAGGTTCAAATTTGTGAAGACGGGAGTGGAAAGGAGCCGATAATTTTTTTTTATGAATTTGTTTTTCCTGAGGTCATTTCTACCGGGGCACAGCCACACTAGATCTAGATCTAGTAACCTTTAACATGCAGGCAAATTACGTAATGGATTATTTTTTTAGTCAGTTATATAAAAATTGTCTACATTGAAAAAGTTATTAAGAAAAAAAGCATGTAAAATATAGTATTCAAATTTGTTTTAATTTAAATGTTTATTTTTTTTTTAATTTGCATGGACCAATTGCATTTAAATTGATTAATTAGGAATGTCATGGTAATTAAAAAAAAAACAAAAAAAAACTGCCCTCAAACACTGGCCTTGAACTCTTGTAAACCTAAAAATTGCCGGGGTTGAGTGAGTTAAAAGTGTAGAGGAGAAGTTGGCATAAATTTGAAGCCGCACCAGGTGTAAGCTAACCTTAAACTTAGAGTGGTTGCCGCTTTTTTAAACTTTTGTGCTGTAAAACGTGTGTTTAATGTTACTTGACTGGAACGTCAGTCTTTCTAACCAGGTTGATATCAGTCTTATTAAGTCATTGTCTGTGAACATCCTCCCGCAGACAAATTGTATCCTTGAGTAATGCTGATGAGTTCATTATGTGGTATGGATGTACATCGATAGAAGCAGAATCAACCTCAGAATAGTTAAGTCGCTGACCGTGAGAATCGTAAAGTTTAAGTTAATCGTAAAGAACGGTTGACTTTATACATGATGTAGGAACTAAACCTGACATAGTGTCAGGACATCAACGCCTAATTGCTCAAACCATTTTCTTTTCAACAATCCCGTCTTGCGTGTGCGACATTATTTAAAATAAGAGTTTTCACATTTCACATAACTCCCTGTCAACAGAGCGAAGCTGTACAGACTAGGTATGGTTCTAATTACCTTAAGAATCTGTTTGTAGTTCTAAAGGCAAAATCTAGAGCAACTCATCTTAACTAAAACAGGCAAGTATATACTGGCTGATTGGAATCAGATTTGAAGAATTTATCATTGTCATATAAACTTAAAACGACAAAAAAATATACCAAATCGTGTCGCCCTCGGAATCAATATTTCCCACTGTTTGCTCTAGATCTGATTAGGATTATGTAACGTCTAAGGTGGCCATTTAATTCTATTCTGTGCTCGCCGCTTCATTTTTTCCTAGCGGACACAAATAATCTCTTACCGAGAACAGACTGTTCTATTTGCTTGTAACAAAGTAAATGTATTTTCCCCACATGCACGCTACGCACGCATTATTTTGGTTATTAAGAATATTTACAAAGACCCGAATCGAGATTAGTGTTGACATTAATTGATGTAGACCTGGCTGAGAACAAGAACTGCTCATTAGAAGTTTAGAGCTCGAAGCCTTGTCACTGCCATGTCATCATGATATGAAGCAAGCGCTCTCCTAGCCGAATTACGTACGCTCTTTCACTCACTAAAATTTAAATGTTGGAAGCGCATGGCAATAAATTATTTTGCACTGTGCAGAAATCCTAAACAAACATGAAAAAAAAATGATAAAAATTGACGTACTGGGACAAAAGTCATAAGTTCTGTGCATTGAACCTGACGATAGTTTTGAATCTTATGTCAGTTAAATAGGCTGTGCTAATTTTCGCTTGGTAGCGCTTTTTTATTTAAATCAAATGAAAATAAAAAAAAAAGAAAATTACTTTTCTGCGTTGCTCCAAGGGTATATATGTAGAGCTCAGAAATGTTGTTGCTTTTTAAGACAATACTTTGTAATTCCTCTTCCTATGGATTAATCCTTTTTTCTCTCCCTCACTCTCTTTCTCTCGCTTTTTATTTCTTGCTATTTTTCACTCTCTATCTCTCTGTCTTTTTTGCTTCTTTTTCTGTTCATCTAAGTGTCTTTAAACCCCCATCTTTATCGCATTCAGTCTTCAACCTTTTATCTCTCTCTGTCTCTCAATATCTGTTTCTCTTTCTCCCTGTTCTCTCTGCCTCCTTTTCTCTCTCTCTCTCTCTCTTCCTCTCTCTCTCTCTCTCTCTCTCTCTCTCTCTCTCTCTCTCTCTCTCTCTCTCTCCCTCTCTCTCTTCCTTTCCGATACAAATTACCAAACGATGTGTAGAGATCCCTATTTCCTGATTCAAATCAATACTTATTTTTGGGAGAACCAGTCTGGAGAAAATTTTCACCTATCGTCGCAGATTTTGGCTGTGGGCGTAACGTATCTGATCGTGTGATAGTGGATAGCCTGTATCCAATTGCCAATCATATAAATTCCATAGATCCAATGCCAACCGCGTCCTTCAGGTCATAAAGACAGAGTATTAGCATCTGGTTTCTTCTGTGGCAGTGAATAGTTCTTAGAAAAACTAATAAACCATAGATATTAAATCGGAAGGATGAACTAGTTAAAGAGGTTTTAGAGTTTACACGCCCCCCGGATAAGCCGACAACGAGTGAGGACGATGCCCCCGACCTAGAACTTTAACTATTTTTAACACGGGTCGGACCCTCAGGGGAGAGTTTTTCTCTGGATCACTGGTACAGCGAAGAGGAGTCGAGCCTCTTGCGCTAGTTTTTGGCAAGAGCAGTTTCCCGATGTTCTTTACCCTTTTGTTTGTTTTGTTCTTCTACTCCAAAGACCTGCCAAAAAAATAAAAAAAATAAAAAAAAAGGAATAAAATGAATAAATCATTGAATATACAAAGATTTCTTCAATGAAAAAAAGAACTAGCCAAAGTACAAAACAAGCTTTTTACAAGTTAAAAACATTTTAATTAAAAAATGGAATTAGACAGCAGTTCCCTCCAATCTTCAAAGAAATAGATGAAAGCATTGTTATGGAGTAGCAAGAAGCCCTTGAAAGCAATATATTCAAGTCTTTTTTTATATTTTTACATCTGGCATATTTCTAAGTGTATATATTTTTCGCAGATTCCTCCAAGGAAAATGGAACTATAGGAAGTTGGCGATAGGCTTCTATATTAATTTTATAAAAATTTCTTAACACCTATGAGAGTTAAATTTATTTTGAGCTACGAGTATTAATATTCATAAAAAAAAAAAAGAAATTAAAATGCTTTTATTTCAGAATGTAATTCACGCCACTTAGTGAACATTTTTTTTAAACATGTGGGAAATGAAAAAAAACCACAATTGTGTAATAAGCCAATACATTAAACTGCCCCAAAGGAAGAATTATGAACAACACTTGTGGACGGCGCATGATTGCATCTTTCATTCCGAAAACTGCAACTGTTCCTTTATCCATATGTATGAAACCTTCTTTATTTTACTTTCATATTATCAAAAAAGTATTCGTATAAAAAGTTCTTATTCATATTTGTTTTTTTTGGTAGGAGATAGAAAGATAGATTCTTTTGATCAAGATTCTTATCCCAGTTTGCAAGAGGCGTCTGTTGGGTGACACAAGGCATTTACTTATCCTCACGATTGTTTTTGCTAGCTCTCTCTCTCCCTCCCTCCCTCTTTTTCCCTTTCTCTTTCTCTCACTCTCTATCTATCTCTCTCTCTCCCTTTCCCTCTCTACCTCTATTCCCCTCTCTCTTTCTCTCTCTCTCTCTCTCTCTCTCTCTCTCTCTCTCTCTCTCTCTCTCTCTCTCTCTCTCTCTCTTTCTTTCTCATTTTTCTTTCTTTTGGTATTTCATTGTAAATAATTTGTCCTCTCGTATTCCTGTACTGAACATACACACCTTTACATACAGTCACATATTTATTTGCAGTCTAGGTTGGTTGCTGTGAGGGTGGGAAGGATGGTTGATGATAAACAACGCTTGAAATCATCCTCAATTGATTCTCATGTAACACTTCGACAGACACTTAGGCGACATTAAAAATAGAAAAATCCTTCTACATTCTGTGCTGGAACAACCCAATATATATATATATATATATATAAAACCTTAAAATCATAATTCAACCCTCGATTTCAATAGTATTGTCCATCGGACTATTTTCTCTCTATAAGAGTTGGAAAAGACCTGTAAACGTTTTCCTATGGAGGTCAAAGGCCAAATAATCGCACCACGGTTCAAAACATAGGCTAGTCGAATTAGAGTTATTTGAAGAAAGAGCGTTTTGGATCGAGCCTTTTTGTATGAAACCACTCGACTTGGTATCGAAGTTTGCCTGGAGCTGAGAATGAGACACAAACATCGTGAACGCACGTGATGCACGATGCTCAGAATTCCCAGGTCAGAAATAATTCATCTTCTCGTTGCTCTGCGTTTTCCCAGTGTCATCAGACTGCTGTGACATGTAAACCGGTTGACCTGAAACTTCCACCCCTCAGGATTTAGTCTCTGATGTCAGTGCAGTATGCGCGAGCCATCTTTTCATCAGAAAGAATGTCTAACTTTGAAGAAGTGGGAAGGCTTTTTAGGGACTTGAATGTGATCTTAGTTGGCCATTGCCGCGTTGATTTAGGGTCGTCTTAGAGAAGCAACTGTCAGTGAATTCATCTCTTCACATTAAATTTGGGGATCGCTTTGGGTCATGTTGCTCCTTTGTTTCTTTCGTGTCACTGTCTTTTCATTGCCTGCGATTTGGAAAAAAACAACTGATAATCAATTATGGAATTACTCCAGATGTTAAATTTGATATATACATTTACAGGTGTCTAGGGAGATCACGCAAACAAAATTTTGATTACCTCTTAATCATTTCGTGAAGAGACTGGGTTAACTTAAAATAATACTTTTGCCATATTCTGATACTTTTAAAAAGATAATTGAAATCATTCAAGAAGTAAATTACATATTTGTGTCAAGAACAAAGCATGAGCTCTGATAGCAAAACTGCTGAACACATTATTGTCTTCATCTAGCTCTTCTGAATTATACGCTAGTTTCTGCATTATCTTGTTGCAGCCCAGAATTTTGTTAACAAACAATTCTGTTTAATATCGCGCAAAGAAAAGAAAAAGAATTCAACCTCGCTAAGATGAAAGTTTTCCAACATATGAGTGCCTCTCTTGTTGGCAGTTGTAACGGTGGTGACGTGGTGAAGAGCTCGCCTGGGGAGCTGAAGAGATGCTTTCTTGCGAGTGGGACAGCTACGCTCTGTTTCTCGTCCCATGCCTGACAGAGGCGTGCTTGGAGTTCTAACAATGCTTGACGACACCCCCCCCCCCCCTCCCCTTTTTTTCTCTTCATTTTCCCCCCTCACACCAACCTCCTTGCATTTTGAAGGCTACATCAAGCATTCGAGGAAATGCAATATAACGATCGTTTTTGCAAAGCGTGAAGTTTTCTAAACACAGAGTTTTAGATTGGTGGTTAGATATTTCTGTCCACCACAATGCTGTCAATCATATAAACTTTGCTACCGTATCCGTATGTGAAAACCCGTATCTGAGCTATATGCGGTGAATATCTTTACTAAGAATGTATTTAACATTTGATCATGCATGAGACGTGCTTTGTGCGTTTATTTCATAAGTTTATTTTTCCTCTAAATTTCAAACTAAGACTATGACTGTCTATTTCTTTACCTTTTCTCGATAAATTACTTTATCTCGAAAAGTCTTAACAACCGAATCTTGTTGCATAATGGAAAATCACTCAAACTTTTGGAACAAAAATATTTACATTTTGATTTATTTTAAATTTACCATAGATCGTTTTTTTCTCTCAATCTTATGTTCCTTAACAAGATAAAGATTACCATTAGGAGAATTCAATTCCAAGTTTTAAGGTGCTTTGTATCAAAACTTTAATGTCAAATGAGCATGTAATCATTTCATTGAAATCGAATGGAAGACAATATAATCTTTTGAAAGTTTGTTACTTTTTAAACTGTTTTTGTCAGAGCTTTGAATAATAGAAAGTGAATACAGACATAAAAAATTACATTTGTGCACCAGCAATAGATACACAGAAGAGATTTGAAATTGGTAATTTTTATGATCAGACATTAATTTGCAGTTATAAAAAAACCCACAAAAGGGCTGCACTTTCGGCCTACATCTTGGAATGCATTTGCGACGTCTGAAAAAAAAAATTGTGTTTGATTATTTTACAGAGGTGGTTTGAAAGAACGAGGCACAGTGGGGAAAGGGGGGAAAGGAGTAGGCGGGGGGGGAATGTTAAATAATAGGTTCGTGAATATGTGCTCATGGCCATCCTTTAGACAACTTGTTTAAACGTTTCTTTTTAAACAGGCCATGCCTGTATTGCCGAAATAACAAAACATTGCCGTAAGATTGCTTTCAATAAGATATCAAGCGATGTCTTTGTCAAAACTCAATAGAATTTCTGTATGGCAGAAGATGGTAGAGGAAACTTCGTTTTTTTTTAAATTATATTTTCATATTAATTCTTGGTTACATTGATTTTAATTAGATTGTTAGGGAAAACTTCCTCTGGGCTGTGGGTTTTGAAGAGTTTTGAATTAGAGTAACGACCGTAATCAAAGATACGGAAAGATCACTAATTGGGATATCAAAAATACAAATTTAACGTACCTGTTTTTATTATTAATCTTTCTTTCTTAGCTATGCTTCGCTTTGTAGAAGAATGGTGATGTTGAGAAAACAAAAGTTATGCTTAACTTTGATGAAATGTTCGGTCCATGATAATGGCAATGATAACGAGCTATAGATTTAAAAATACTGATGTACACAAAATGATTATATTACGTAATTTTGATGCCACTAAGAAAGAACGGCTGTTTCCGTATTTTCATTTAAATTTTTTTCTGTTGCATACTCAATATAAACGACTACTTAGAAAAACGCCTAAAATTTTTTACTGCTTCCACGCCTTTCAAATTTGAATAAGTTTGCAAGGTAGATATCAGGCGATTCACATTAGTTGCAGCATTGGCCTTACCTAAACAGCCGTACATTGGCAATAAACAGAGAAGTTCAGTGACTGTAAAATGCACAAACCATTACAATTAGCGCTTTTGGCTTAAGGAGTTCTGGTTGTAGATTTGTAGACAGAGACTAGTAAATCTCGTTTCCGTTTTGTCGGAAGAATTTCTAGCAGTTAATGAAGTGCTGTTTAGCCCGACAGCAAATTTGTTTTATGATCTGTTAAATGCTTATCAACTTGTGGAAGATGGGTTATAGTAATCGCAGCGAATTAGTTAAATCAAATTATTTATTATTCAATACAATATCAAAGGGAAATAACCTATCTAGCTTGCGGAGAATACTTCAACAAGAGACATATTTCATTCAGAAACTTAGAAATCGTTTCGTATGTTCCTTAACAAGATAAAGATTACCATTAGGAGAATTCAATTCCAAGTTTTAAGGTGCTTTGTATCAAAACTTTAATGTCAAATGAGCATGTAATCATTTCATTGAAATCGAATGGAAGACAATATAATCTTTTGAAAGTTTGTTACTTTTTAAACTGTTTTTGTCAGAGCTTTGAATAATAGAAAGTGAATACAGACATAAAAAATTACTTTTGTGCACCAGCAATAGATACACAGAAGAGATTTGAAATTGGTAATTTTTATGATCAGACATTAATTTGCAGTTATAAAAAACCCACAAAAGGGCTGCACTTTTGGCCTACATCCTTGAATGCATTTGCGACGTCTGCAAAAAAATTGTGGTTGAATATTTTACAGAGGTGGTTTGAAAGAACGAGGCACAGTGGGGAAAGGGGGGAAAGGAGCAGAGGGGGGTGGGGGGGGAGGGAGGGGGGGATAGAGATGTTAAATAATAGGTTCGTGAATATGTGCTCATGGCCATCCTTTAGACAACTTGTTTAAACATTTCTTTTTAAACAGGCCATGCCTGTATTGCCGAAATAACAAAACATTGCCGTAAGATTGCTTTCAATAAGATATCAAGCGATGTCTTTGTCAAAACTCAATAGAATTTCTGTATGGCAGAAGATGGTAGAGGAAACTTCGTTTTTTTTTAAATTATATTTTCATATTAATTCTTGGTTACATTGATTTTAATTAGATTGTTAGGGAAAACTTCCTCTGGGCTGTGGGTTTTGAAGAGTTTTGAATTAGAGTAACGACCGTAATCAAAGATACGGAAAGATCACTAATTGGGATATCAAAAATACAAATTTAACGTACCTGTTTTTATTATTAATCTTTCTTTCTTAGCTATGCTTCGCTTTGTAGAAGAATGGTGATGTTGAGAAAACAAATGGTATGCTTAACTTTGATGAAATGTTCGGTCCATGATAATGGCAATGATAGCGATCTATAGATTTAAAAATACTGATGTGCACAGAATGGTTATATTACGTAATTTTGATACCACTAAGAAAGAACGGCTGTTTCCGTATTTTCATTTATATTTTTTTTTCTGTTGCATACTCAATATAAACGACTATTTAAAAAAACACCTTTCAAATTTGAATCAGTTTGCAAGGTAGATATCAGGCGATTCACATTGGTTGCGGCATTGGCCTTACCTAAACAGCCGTACATTGGCAATAAACAGAGAAGTTCAGTGACTGTATAATGCACAAACTATTACAATTAGCGCTTTTGGCTTAAGGAGTTCTGGTTGTAGATTTGTAGACAGAGACTAGTAAATCTCGTTTCCGTTTTGTCGGAAAAATTTCTAGCAGTTAATGAAGTGCTGTTTAGCCCGACAGCAAATTTGGTTTATGATCTGGTAAATGCTTATCAACTTGTGGAAGATGGGTTATAGTAATCGCAGCGAATCAGTTCAATCAAATTATTTATTATTCAATACAATATCAAAGGGAAATAACCTATCTAGCTTGCGGAGAATACTTCAACAAGAGACATATTTCATTCAGAAACTTAGAAATCGTTTCGTCCGAAATAAACTTTATCCGGTCCCAATTTTTTTTTTTTTTGCATTTCCAAGGCCATTTTGCCTATTAAAAAGATATTTATTTGTCAGATGTAAAAGATCTATCACGCTGTAAGAATACAGGCCACGAATACGTTTTGCGTAGCCTTGAGCGCTTTGTAATCATGTTGACAAAATAATTGTTAGCTCGAATACGTGGAGATGGCTGCGCCTGTCACTGAACTACAGGGCCTGCTTCCTGTGGCTTAAAATTTGCAGGTTTACCCGGATCAACAGGGATAACAACGCTAATGGATGCTTGCAAAGCTTGCAACGAAGCATGGACCAGTTTTAATGCGTGTTTAAGAGAGCATGCACATAAAAATCCTCAAGCAATTTCGAGTAATAAAGGAAAAACACAAATCGATTTTGTTTTGAGTTTGCTCGTTGTAAAATTGACTTGTAAGTCCTTAAAAAAAAATAAAAATGCATGTTATTTCAGTGAACTTTGTTACACACTTTAGCTCTTGGTGGTTTAAACTCCATGAAATTGTTTCCATACCCTGTTTTTTAAACCCTTTCTAAATTAAAAATCGTGTTTTCAATACTTTCGTAATTTTCCATTCGCAGTGAATTGAAAAGAACTTTTACAGTGACAAGTTATTCGTTGATTATCTAGTGATGATTTTTCTTATTCAGGAATTTATTCAAAGTTGTTTTTTTTTTCATATGACGAGATTCTTCATTGATTTAGCTATTCAATCAAACATCCAAGTTCAATCATGCTTGAACTTTATCACAGTGAATGCGATTATTCCAGAATGACGTTTTCTGAATCACATTCTGAATCTCATTCTTGCTTAACAATAAAGGGAAAAGTTGTAAAGTCACTTCTCATGATAACGCATAGTTACTGGTTCTGAACATATTTTTCGTTTTGTATTATTATTATACCTCCTCTTGAGAGTAGAAGTGAAGAGAGGGAGAGAGAGAGAGAGAGAGAGAGAGAGAGAGAGAGAGAGAGAGAGAGAGAGAGAGAGAGAGAGAGAGAGAGAGAGAGAGAGAGAGAGAGAGAGAGACAAAGAACACTATTGAATGCCAATAAAGAAGTCCGGTAGTCTTATAGCCTCTTCGGTGATCTGCGACTCAAAATGCACATCCGTGGCACATTTCATTAAACATAATAAGCATCGTTTCTAGATGCTCTACCTACATACTTGATGTCCTTATTACTTATCTGTTAAATCAAGGTTTAGAGAAACACTTTCAACACATTATCCTATTTATTTACTTGTTTATTATCTATTTTTTATTTATTTCTTTCAGTCCCAACCAGATTGTCAGATCAAGTAACCTCCTGCATAGTCCGGCCATCATGGGTTTTCTGCAAATCTCGCTTCTCCCCCTTCTCTTTCTCTACGTGTACACGGCATCTCTACAGGTAAGTTGATTGATAATTCGTTAGGCGATGTAGCTTATTTACGAACGATTTATTCGTTATATAGGATTATACTATAGAACTTAAATATAAAGGTAATACTCAGTTGTGTTTAGAAACAAACTCTGAGTTAAAATGGCCTTAAAATGGTGGCCCTTTGGTACCGTCGTGAACTAACAAAGACTTAAGCTCTATATAAATCTTACTGCCTTGTTTGAATCTTATATAATTTTAGTAGACTGGTTGCTGCATAAGGGTTTCCAGTAACCTGGTTACTGGAATAATCATTGGTAGATTCATTTTTTGATTGATTGATTTTTGATTGATTGATTTGTTAATTGATAGATTTCCAGGTAAGGCACTGACATCACACTCCCTTCTGTGTGTGTTTGTGTGAAAATGAGCGACAGATAGAGAGAGATAGCGGGGGAGAAAGAGAGAGATAAAGAGAGGTAAAGAGAAAGGGGGAGAGTGAGAGAGAGACAGAGACAGAGATAGAGACAGATACACAGAGAGAGAGAGAGAGAGAGAGAGAGAGAGAGAGAGGAGACAGAGAGAGACAGAGAGAGACAAAGACAGACAGAGACAGAGACAGAGAGTCAGAGAAGGACAGACAGACAGACAGATTTCCAGGTAAGGCACTGGCATCACACTCCCTTCTGTGTGTGTTTGTGTGAAAATGAGCGACAGATAGAGATAGCGGGGGAGAAAGAGAGAGATAAAGAGAGGTAAAGAGAAAGGGAGAGAGTGAGAGAGACAGAGACAGAGATAGAGACAGACAGAGACAGAGACACAGAGAGAGAGAGAGAGAGAGAGAGAGAGAGAGAGAGAAAGAGAGAGAAACAGAGAAGGAGACAGAGAGACAGAGGAGGACAGACAGACAGACAGACAGACAGACAGACAGAGAGACAGAGACAGAGAGACAGAGACAGAGACAGAGAGACAGAAAGACAGAGAGACAGACAGACAAAGAGACAGAGGAGGACAGACAGACAGACAGACAGACAGACAGACAGACAGACAGACAGAGACAGAGAGACAGAGGAGGACAGACAGACAGACAGACAGAGACAGATTCAGAGAAAGAGAGAAAGAGTCCACCACAGGTACATGAGGACTTTTTTGTGAAGTGTACCAACTGTCGTTTCAGGTTCTAACTAAAACTTCACTTTGGAGGGAGAGGGAAGAGAGAAAGTATAAAATTATTTCTAATTCCCTTCCTGCTAGTTTATCATAGAGCATAGTTTTCAATTTCGCTTTGGAGAACAATAAGTTTACTTTAGACTTATATCTTTTCTCCGAACAGTAATAACATAACGCTCATTTTTAACGAATTTATTTCATGCTCAGTTCTTTTTCCCTTTATTTTCTATAGCAGTATTATGGATAAAAAAAAACTTCTTTACCCAATTTGCTATAAGCAACACTATTTCTATATGGTAATTCATTATAAAATAATTTATGCAGGTTAAAGGTGTATCTGACTCTACATAAAAATAATCCCCTTACAGTCTCTCTCTCACTCTCTCTCTTTCTCTCTCTCTTTCTCTCTATCTCTTTCTTCTGTTTGTTCAATTCTCTGTCTCTCTGTATGCCCTGCCCTTCAACTTTTTAAATTATTTTTATTTGGTCTAAATCCCCTTACCCCTACCCTTTTTTCTTTCTCCCCAATCTCTTTCCCCCCATGATAAATCTCCTCTTTCTCCCACACCCCTCTTCTCAACCACTGTCCTGGGAGACTCCAGTCTGTACCATACTTACAGTTTCTACCAACTGGTCTACCGTAACGCCACTCAGTCACGACACCCTCCCTCTGTTCCCGTCACTGTTTCACGCGCTGCCTGGCGGTGATCTGAGCGTTCCCACGTAGGGCGCCAGACGAGCATGGCGCAACTCATGAGGACAATGATGATGCATTATCAATAGCCTTTGGTTTTTTTTTCTAGTTGTTCTTTGTTTGGTTTGATTTTTCCCTTGGGATTATCTGACCATGAAAACTGGAAGGCCGACATGCGTAGTTATCTACTCGACTCTCTGGCTCTGGCTCTCTCTCTCTCTGGCTCTCTGACTAGTTTTGGTATTGTGGTTACATGAATTACCCTCTTCATTTTGCTCGTTTGGCTGAATTGAGATTAAGTCGGGTGGCTAGAGTGTGGCATTACAACCTTAGTGCATCGGTTTCCTATTTTAAGGTAATTTAGGGTTTTATTGTTTTTGGCATATACGACAAGCTCGACCATGTTGGTTACACTTTTTAGAAAAGGATGCAAATCTTTCTCTCTCTCTCTCTCTCTCTCTCTCTCTCTCTCTCTCTCTCTCTCTCTCTCTCTCTCTCTCTCACACACACACACACACACTCTCTCTCTTTCTGTCTCTTTCTCTCTCTCTCTCTCCTCTCTTTCTCACACTCTCTCTCTTTCTTTCTCTTTCTCTCTCTCTTTCTGTTTCTTCCTCTCCCATGCAGACAACAATCATTTAGCAAATCATGGTTGGAACACACACACACACATGCACACACAAATTTAAAAAAACAAATCTCTTCTTTCGCGATACAAGGGAACTGGCGTTTAAAATTTCTCTTATTGTTTTTAATTTTTTTCTTCTTTTTGAGAATATCTTATAATTTGGTTTCCATAGCATACTTTTTGGAGATAATTATACACGAACGAATTTACAAGACGCCGGACATAGCCATTTTCGACACAGATCGGCATATGAATAAAATATTCCCTGTTTCTTTTTCTTATCCTTTCTTTTTCGAGTTTTATTGTGATTAAATTCCTTATTCATCTCTGAAAATAAGATCTATTTTAAAAAAAAGTATTCATTGATAGCTTTGGCGCCGTTTAGTAAAACATGATTTGGTTATTGAATCAGGTGACCGTCTTATTGGTTTATAAAGCTCCTCCACTACAAATGATTTAAAATATTTTGTAGGAATGGCAAATCACCCTTCTACTCGATACATCTCAATAAGTGAGACCGTTTATATCTGATCCAGCCAAGAAGTGATCAATTCGAAGCAGTGACAATAACAATGCCATCAATTAGTTTCGCATGTCTACCCTTTCATTTTTCTTTATTCTGTCTTTTATTTTGTCTGCTTCTTCAAGACAAGAACTCCATAGAGAAATGCAAATCTAGATTCTATATCTCTGAAGACTGCGTTGTAAAACAGGATTTGGCTTGACAAGTGGAGCTTTGGGTAGCAGAGAGGGGAAAAAAATCATAGAACCTGCTGTGAATTTCATTATTATTTTGTTGGGTTTTTTATTGTTTGGATCTGTTTCCTGGGGTAACTTAGAGCAATTGTGGCTTTGCAAGTCGAGCACTCACCTATACTTCTGTTGAAAAACTCTATTGTAGATTTAGGACGTATATTAATTTTTTTTATCTCTTACTCAATTCTTAACTCCGTTTAGGAACTTGTAATACTATGGAAATTTGGGAAAAAAAAGTTCAGGTACATTTGAGGTTTATAACAATTGTTCAATATATCAAAAGATCATTGAAAAATACGGTAGTTTCAAAAGATCATCTTCTATTTCTGATTTCAATTGAGATCTACCACCCCCATCTTCTCGAAATATGCCTTTCGTGTTGAAAGCGAAATAATAATTGAAATGATAATCTACACACGGAGCTCGATTGTTCAATTTCCAACACATTTTTGTGAATTAAAAAAAAACAACAACCAAAAGCATTTGAAACATAATTATATTACGTTGTATTTAAAGATTTTTTTGTGGGTCTATGTCAAACAATATGTGGAACTTTAGAACATAGCAACCCCCCCCCCCCCCAAACCACACCTCCCCAGCTAAGTCCAGGCGGATTATGAGTTAATTTTATGGGGTGAAAATGGGCTGCAAATGTGTCACAGTTGGACTGATAAATGAGTAGTAATGGCTAAAATTTAGCTAGATAGAGGAGAAATTGATCGGGCACAGAAATAAATCTAATGAATATGATAAATGTGAAAACTGTTGAGCAATTATACGCCACGTTGTCTCAAAGTTAGATACCCTGGATATCAAAAGGTACATACAAAAGAATTTTGCAAAGGGGCAGATAGGCTGTAAATTGAAAAGTACAGGGCATTCCATCATTTAGCTCGTTTTTTGCTTTCAGTTAGAACGATTGCGATACTCAAGGATCTCGTCAAACTCACATGCATGATTAAAGAAAAAGGCAAGAGAGAAAGACAGGAAGAGAGAGAGAGAGAGAGAGAGAGAGAGAGAGAGAGAGAGAGAGAGAGAGAGAGAGACAGACAGACAGACAGACAGACAGAGAGAGAGAGACAGACAGACAGACAGACAGACAGGCAGACAGACAGACAGATACAGAGTCAGAGACAGACAGGGAGAGAGAGAGAGACAGAGAGACATAGAGAGAGACAGAGAGAGAGAGAGAGAGAGAGAGAGAGAGAGAGAGAGAGAGAGAGGCTCGACATATTTTTAGATTCTCAAAGCAATTCTTTAGCAGAAGTTTGTTTAATACAGCTTTTGAAAACAGTAAGTCTTCTCATACACATAATCCGAGGGTTGTCATACAGATACTAAAGGCGATCTTTTTAAAATGAAAGAAAAGCTCTTTTTAAGAACGAAAAAAAAAGAACTAAATATAAAGAAAAATGTGATACCTCGGCAGTTTTAGATATTGTGAGAAGTCACCTATGGTCCTCCACAAATACAGAATTAAATTGCAATTCTCTTCTCTTCTCATAACGTTTACATAACTTTTTTAAAGTCATTAATGTTTTTCACATGGAAAAATCTCGCTGTTGAATAATGATAAACCAAAAAATTAGACAGATTCAGTGCCCAACTGTTGTTAAAGCGGAATCTCCGTTACGAACTTTTGGCCCAAATGCAATATAACTGAACGCCACATAGATGCCAATGTCCAGGAGTGCCTAAGGTTATGAGAGAATCTGGGGTGAGGCTTCATAAATAATTGATCAGTGATTGCCTAATAAAAGCAGGTGTGATAGACCGTGCAATGATTCCTTCTGTAGTTAGCTGTCTCGATATAAATATTAGAGGCTAATGAAATAACAGTGAGGGTCTTTGTAGCTGTGGGCTGCCGTGAAACCTGAAGGATTGTTAGAAAAGTAGTTCCACAGCGTAATGTAATTGGCCAATCTTGCCTTAGACAGAATAGTTCAGAACTTCAGAAAATAGCTCGTAACATCTTTCTGTTTGAATTGCAGTCCGACTTTTTGTTATTTGATTTGAGGGAAACTATGGTAAGAGTTCTTTTATTTCGTTTCTTATTTTTTTTCTTTTTTTTTTTTGGTTTTTGGGGGGGGGGGGGGGGGGGGTTACATAAATGATGTACAACTTACTTCTTCTTCTTCTTCATTTGTCGTTATTCATATCTTCCTGGTATAAAAAAAAAGACACACAGTGTTTGATGTATACGTTTTACTCTGAAGTTTCCTCGGCGAATCTAAAGTTAGAAAGATTCAATCGAGAAGAGAAAATGTGACACAAAGCACTTTTAACTATTCTGAACGTGGGAAAGTGCTTGGTTTCGTCAAATGAAAATGTTGTGAGTTGACACTTTTCATAAAATATAAATTATACTTTGCATGACATCGATATACCTGAACAATCTATTACGCTTTTTTTATTTATTTTTTTTTAAAGCAAAATTGACGCATTACAAAATTTGAAATCCATTCATCTCTCTTACTAATTGGCGTAGCAGAATCAGACTAATTCAGTTTGACAGAATTTATTCTACTGTATGACATACTACATTTCTATTACTATTATTATTATTATTATTTTTTTTTCAATTTTGACATACGACAATGTCGTTTTATGATGATCGGCTCGTAAATCTCAGCCTCACTCTTTTTGAGGAAACTTTGTGTAAGGAAAAGTATTGCATTTTACCTTCCGAGCAGGACCAGGCGTAAGATTTGTCACTGTTGACAGCTCAGTGGGCAGATCAAACGAATAATAAAATTGTTCAGTTATTTCCAGTGTAGTCGAATATCTCGGGTTATTGTGCAGCCATACCTCACTAGGGACCGTAAGGACTTCAGAAAAGAGGGAAGACAAAAAGCATGAATAGAACACAAAACTTTTAGACCTGAAGCGAGGAAGAATGGAGGTGGTGAATAAATCAGAGAAGTGAGAGGTGAAAAAAACATAGTTAAGAGCGGTAGTGAACCAGAGAAGGTAGGCTTGATTTATCTTCTCAGTGCTCTCTGTAGTGGTTTTTTATCCTCTAAACGATTCTTAGGACCTTATACAATGATGGAAAGTTTGATGAAGCCAAAAATAAACTATGAAGGTGTGATCCCATTTTACATAAAAAAAAGTTGGAATAGATTTCAGTGGTAGATCTTTCTGGTTTTTTCGAGTGAGCTATCAGACGCCAGACTTGTTTCATTATCCAGAGCTTTTCGTGCAATGGTTTCAAACAGTCTTAAGAGAGGCTGTTTAGAATTATTTCTTCCTTCATGTGCGACCGAAGCATCGGTGGCTGTGGGGTTAGAGCAGCCGCCCTAATATCTGTAGAGACTTCAATTTAGGTTCAAGTCCCACATCGTCTGTTCGCGACTTTTTAGAGCCGTTTCTTTTCAGTTCAGCCCTGCATGGAAATGACTTGGATATTGCAAAAAGGCCTGCGATCACCGTGATTAAAATATAAATAAATAAATAAAATATCAAAAAAAAATATCAAAAAAGCAACAACAACACAAAAAAGAAACAAGAAACAAAAAAAGCAACAATTCAAAAAGAAGAAAAACAAAACAAAAAAAGCAAAAAGCTCATGTGTAACACGATGTGCGTGGTCTAATTAGACTTTGGCGGGTTTAATAACCGCACAACGATTTCTCTTAAAGCAGGCAGGAAAGGTGCTCTTCTACTGCTCCTGTTATGGGAAACGGCGGGCTCAGCATTCTTCTAATTAAATGATTCTGTAGAGAACTTGGGGAGTGTTCAATACTGCAGTAAACATACTGCAAATAGTTTTTTATCTGATAATGAGGGATGCAAACAATCAACACATCTAAATCATACTACGCCCTGTTGAGAGACCTGCCTTATTCAGGAGGGCTTCACTTCCGTTATAGAGCGAGGTCGGTATTGAAATTAATTGCGACTGTGATTTACGGTAAAAGGCTGAGCATGTAGTGCACTGCACAGAATGCTCACCGAAAAGTTAGATCTATTTTCGCGTTGTAACTGAAGGAGATTTCAGATAAAAAATAAATGTGTCATATATCATAAAAATTACGTGCTAGATGAATGGTAGAAAGTTTGTTGATATTTAATCAAGTTGATATTATTTTTGCTTTTTGTAGAAACATGATTTGCGATGGGCGATTTCTTTCAGAGATAAATCCTTTTACAAACATTTTGTTTTAGAACTTATGTCCTTTAACCTTGATACAGTTATTTTTCACTTTTTTATCCGTTATCAAATTATCTATTTTGTACTGCTGTCAGTAAGAGCTAAGTTTTGGGGTTTTGATGTCATGTACAAACGTATCAGATTCTTTACGCTTACAGTGCTTGGATCACCATTAACTTTTAATTAAAAAAGCATTACACTTGCAGGGTAAAACCAGTGATTTTATAAGGATTATTTGTGTCCGCCGTACTTTAACAAATACTCAAATTTGACTACAAACCCAAAATGATTACATCTTTCTAGCTTTCTCACAAGTTCTGCATTTTTACTGTTTTTGACGTAAGAGTGCGGTAGGGATTTTCTTTCCCTGTGTAGCTCTATTATTATGTAAAGAAGAAGAAGAAGAAGAAGAAGAAGAAGAAGAAGAAGAAGAAGAAGAAGAAGAAGAAGAAGAAGAAGAAGAAGAAGAAGAAGAAGAAGAAGAAGAAGAAGAAGAAGAAGAAGAAGAAGAAGAAGAAGAAGAAGAAGAAGAAGAAGAAGAAGAAGAAGAAGAAGAAGAAGAAGAAGAAGAAGAAGAAGAAGAAGAAGAAGAAGAAGGAGAGGAGGAAGGAGAAGAAAAAGAAGAAGAAAATAATGATGATAATGGCAATAGTGGTGATACTAGGGATGATAATGATGATGATAATGATAATGATTATCATGATGATGATGATGATGATGACGATGATGGTAATGATGACAAAATCATGTAACGACGATGAGACTCATTATGACGAAAAACAAAAACAGCTGTAACAACTTAAAAATCACCATCATGTGCGGTTGTGGTACAACGACAAGTAAAAGAACAGCGATATTGCAGTAACCTCGTAACAAAGAGGGAGTTAGCGGGAAAGTCAGGCTGTGACAGATAGGAAACCATTGAAGAAGTTATTGGACTCATCCATTTGTCTAGACACACAAAGTCGAAAAAAATCCTAAGAGTGACATTAAGAGAAGGAGAAGAGAGAGAGAGAGAGAGAGAGAGAGAGAGAGAGAGAGAGAGAGAGAGAAAGAGAGAGACAGACAGACAGACAGACAGACATATAGACAGAAAAACAGACAGAGACAAAGACAGAGACGCAGAGAGACAGATAGAGACAAACATACAGACAGGGATAGAGAGAGACAGGCAGACAGTCACACACACAAAACTGAAAAAAACAACCTAAGAATGAGAGAGACAGATACAGAGATAGAGAGAAAGAGAGAAGAAGAAAAGAGAGAGAGAAAGAGAGAGCGAGGTAGGGAGAGAGAGAGAGAGAGAGAGAGAGAGAGAGAGAGAGAGAGAGAGAGAGAGAGAGAGAGAGAGAGATAAAGAGAGAAAGACACGGAGATAAAGAGAGGAAGACAAAACAGGCAGCGCCTGCGAAGCTGAACTGATCGAAACAAAGATGGGATGTGATGGAGGAGCGTACTTTGTTGCTATGTATAAATTTTTTTTTTATTTAGCTTTTTTTTCCTTTTGGTTCATAACTTGCCTTTTAGGTGACCACTTAAGAAAAACCGGTACTGACTTTTCGATTTTTTTTTCGTAGTGATAAGCTCCTTGACATCCAAATAAGTAAAGTCAAATATTAATAGGGAAGTAAAGATCGTCTCTTTGCCAAGACTTGCTGGTTCTAAAGGCTATCATCTGTACAGGAAGATTGACTAAAGCGCGTGAAAAGATTTTGATGAGTGAGTACCGAGGCTTCTTAAAATACAGGCCAAGTCGCCGAAGTGAACAAGCCTTTTCATGTTACCAGCTACAGGGATCTGGGACCTGGGATCTATTTCTTTAACTTTCAAGCATTTAGGACAGAATGGATCTAAGAAAGCACTTATTATTCAGCGTACATGCCTACACAACAAAAAATGATATCTAACTGTCCTAACTCTGCACAATAGTTAAATGATATAGATAACTTAACTCAAACATCCTAAAGTTTGTTCACCTCGGTGACTTGGCCTGTATTTTAGAAAGCCCCGGTTCACATACAATCTCGATCTGAGCGGGTGTCATGGGAGTTGATGGTAAATCATCAATTTCTTATTGATAAGCTTCTCTCCACTCATCCAGCTGTTCGATCTTTACCTAACAAGAACAGTTTACTTTAATTATCTTCCCTGCAGTTTAACGGGCTGGTTTTCCTCTCACAACATATTTGTTAATTGTTTTTATAAAAATAAAAAAAAAGTTGAAGTAAATAGACACTTTCGACGTTCATATTGAACTAGAACTTGTAAGAAGTATGGTTCAGAGTTTAAGGATGTATTCAGCAAAAGTACGTTTTATTCTTAAATCTAGTTTGCCTCCAATTTTGCGATTTATAATTTCTTTTAGTCAAGCAACATATTTTTCTAATTATGGAAGTGTTTCATTTTCAGATCAGTGCCTTGGCTGCAAGCGATTCAACAGAGAAGGCAGCTGCAGCTTCAGACGAAGAAGTTGACAAGAGACCTTACGACAGCGCCTATGGGGCTCATGGTCTATCAGGATTCGCCAAGAGGCCCTACGATTCCACCTACGGCGCACACGGTTTATCTGGTTTCGCAAAAAGGCCATACGATTCTGCCTACGGCGCTCATGGTCTATCAGGATTTGCCAAGAGGCCCTATGATTCAGCATATGGCGCACACGGTTTGTCAGGTTTTGCTAAGAGGCCATACGATTCTGCTTACGGCGCACATGGTCTATCAGGATTCGCCAAGAGGCCATACGATAGCGCCTATGGCGCCCATGGTCTATCAGGATTCGCCAAGAGGCCATACGATAGCGCCTATGGCGCCCATGGTCTTTCAGGATTTGCCAAGAGGCCATACGATTCTGCCTACGGCGCCCACGGTTTGTCAGGATTCGCCAAAAGGCCATACGATTCTACCTACGGCGCCCACGGTTTGTCAGGATTCGCCAAAAGGCCATACGATTCTACCTACGGCGCCCACGGTTTGTCAGGATTCGCCAAAAGGCCATACGATTCTACCTACGGCGCCCACGGTTTGTCAGGATTCGCCAAAAGGCCATACGATTCTACCTACGGCGCTCATGGTCTTTCAGGATTCGCCAAGAGGCCCTATGATTCAACATACGGCGCACATGGTTTGTCAGGTTTCGCCAAGAGGCCCTTTGACTCCATCGGTGAACATCATGGTTTATCCGGGTTCGCCAAGAGGTCTGCTGAACTGACCAATGAGGAAGCAACCAGCGATTAGTATGAAAATCGAGAGCTCAGCGGATTTAGATCCAAGTAACACATCGATAGGGATTTGAAAAGAGTGGTAGCACTCATCTTATGTTGAGATTTAAAAAAAAAAGAAAATTATAGCTACTGTTGAACTAACAAAGAATAAACAATTCATAAACATGCCTACTCTACAAGGATTGTGCTGTTCACGTTAAAAAAGAGATATCCATTAGGGTGGTTACTGTCTACGGAATGTCATGAATTTTCAGATGAGAATCTGGTACACACACCGATTTTCCTGGTTTTCATGACTTAATACTTCCGTTTCGGTGCAGTTTCTGTGATAACTTGCATATCTGAAAGTTTTTTGGACAAAATCAAAGATATAGTGACGTTTTATCAAAATTCTCATGAGATCATTAAGACGCAGAGCAGATGTTGGAATCAAATTGTTAGCTTTTTAAACTGCAACAGCATCGAGCAGTAGTCCTAGGTATATTAAAGACAGCTAGCTTATCTCAGACAAAAATGTCGAAAAGAGTTACAAAATATTCTTTCTTTATTGTCAACCACCCCCCCCCCTCCCAAACTAAAAAAAAACCTCCTTGATATGTTTATTCATCGTCATTCCTAAGTAGATGTATGACTAAAAGGTCTCAAGAGTTATGTCCCTTTGCTCGTATCACATAAACCATCTAAGAAGTGTTGAAGAGTTTTTTTTCTTAACTGCAGAGTCGTAAATAGAACCAAGTAAATCGATGCCGGATTTTTGCAATAAAACATTTCTAAAACTTGTCCAATCTTTGTATTGCGAGTTGAAAAAAAATGTTGTTGTGATAAATTATATCTATCTGCTGGTGATTAAGATGAGAGATATGGAATGGGGATGATGGTAGAGATGATGATGATGATGATGATGATAATGATGATGATGAGGATGATACTGATGATGATAATGAAGAGGAGTATTATAACGAGAATGATGATGAGGAAGAGGATCATAATGAGTATGATGAAGATGATACTGATGATGATAATGATGAGGAGGGTGAAGATGACGATAATGATATTGATGATGATTCTTCCACGTTTGATATGCTGGTGACAGTGCAGGTTCGGAAGAAAATGATGATGATATTTATCATCTGTGTCTACATGGTGTGAGAAAGGGGAGGCATAACTTATCCAACGGAAGTTATAGTCGTCACCACATTGATTATTTTGGATGGAAATAATGGTAAAGAGTCAGATGTTAGAGACGATGACGATCACGATTATGAGATGTGAATGATGGCGATGATGAAGATGACGCCGATAATCATGATGATGATGATGATGATGAATATGATAATGATGATGATGATGATGGTGATGATGATGATGATGATGATGATGAGACTGGGGTTTATGTGCAACATTGAAGATAATGATGATGATAATGCTACTACTTGCTAAATTCTTATATGGGAAAGAACTTTCAGAGTTATACCAGTTATGTTCATAAGGCCAACCACAATAAGAGTTAATCAAAATTTGATCAATTAATAAGTTATAAAGAGAAATATGAAATAGTTTGCACGTCATGGGAAATCCTCATTTATCGATAAATCCTTTAAAACGAAAAGCTAATAAGCAATGATAAAAGTAAAAGTAACATGAATTCACCCAAGGTAATACACCTCTTGGCCATGTTTTGCGAGAATTTATTTTTAGTAAGTGAGCGGTTTTAATAGATCTTTAAAGAGATTGTAAACACGCAGATACAGCTGTTTTGAAATATCATTTGCCAATACTTGAATTAAAGCGTCGCCATGTTTTTTAACGATGGCGGAAGTCGTTCTTCTAATTATCGAAAGTAGATTGTTCAAGTATCCATAAATAGTCAAACATATTCTACCTTCTATACTCTCTTTCATCAGTCAATGATGACCTAAAAATGTTTGAAACCCGGTCAATTTTTCTTTTGCTTTTGATAAAACAATTTTTTTCTTCATATGCCAGGGAGAAGGAGTTTGAATTAACAAGTTCTATAATGTTGAGGTGACATTCAAACACACAACCATTCTTAGAGAGAGAGAGAGAGAGAGAGAGAGAGAGAGAGAGAGAGAGAGAGAGAGAGAGAGAGAGAGAGAGAGAGAGGCAGAGACAGAGACAGAGACAGAGACAGAGAGAGAGGGGGGGAAGGCGAGAGAGAAAAAGAGTGAGAGAGAAAGAGAGGAGAAAGAGAGAGAAAGAGAGGGAGAGAGAGAGGGGGTGGGTAAAGAAACAATGTTGAGACTTTAAATACAACAAATATTACTAATTGAAAATATCAAGTGCCACCACTATATTGAGAGTCATTAGACTTTGATCCTGATTAGTACAGTGATAAGAACATAGATGAATAGATCGTCAGCCATGTAATCATGTAAAATCTCATCTTATGCACTGTTAAATCATGTAACTCTATCCCAGAAGATGCTAATTCTAACGAGGTTTCAACGTTTTTGCTTGAGCCGCAAAGAATTATTATGACGCACGACTGTAGCGTTTGAGACAGGGGAGCCGGTGTACATTTTTAGCAACTAGCTCCATACAATCTTCAAAGAGCACAGTGGCAGCTTTGTCGAAATCCTTTGGGGACTACAAGTTTATAGGTTGTTTGTTTCAGAAGAGCTTTGTTTAAAATCTGCTTATTACAGTGATAGATAAAGCACCGAGTTGATGGAAATTAGAACAGCGAACAGGAAAGCGGCTATGAAAATGTATTCTCTGAGGTAGATTTCACGTCCTGACAGGGAAAATAATTTTATTAGAGTTAGACGGTGCAATCGTTTTACATAAGTTACCAAATTTAGGTGATTTGTTTAAAATCAATCTAAGCAAAGAATAATTCGTTCTATGTTTGTAAATTCTCGCGAGAGTCAGGTGAAGTTTCATTAAAATTTATTTTTTTTATTTTTGTGGGGTGGGGGTAGGGGTAGGGGGCACTTATTAAAAGTATTTTGTCAGTTGGTAAAGAAGAACGAAGGGGTTGAGAGTATTAAATGACACCCATGGCTTTACGCAGAGTACAATGAGTAAGGAAAAATTTCGCTCGAGTTGCATCTCATACTCATCTCTAAGCAAAAATCTCCAAACTTAATTTTCTTCGCTCAGCTGTAATTTTATTTTACATTTTCCAATCTACAAATTTGAGGCAGTAAGTGCTGGAAAGCTATTTAAAGTTGTTTCGGTTCCAAACAAAAGTAAGTTTTATTCTTACAATCATTAGCTCGTATTGTTTTCTTCTTCAGTCCGACTGTAACCTTTTCTATGGAGTCTCAAGAAACTCATACGTGGGGCATAAAAATGGAAGCATTAATGTTGCAAAAGGCAACCTATCCCAAAACTTTACAACAGACCTAGTTAAAACCACTATCCTTTGAATCCTGGAGCCCAAAAGAATTTTAAAACTGTTTTATTACCTCTGTTTCTTTCTGTCGTTCACTCTGTGGTTCATTCTGCCTCTCTCTGTATCTCTCCCTCAGTCTGGATCTTCATCTTTCTCTGCACATCTTTAAATCTTTTCTTTTTCCTCTATATTTCGTTCTTGCTGAGCCTCAGCCACCTTCTTGCCCTTTGTCCCTCGTTTCTCTACTTCCTCTTCTTCCTATGATACAATCTTTCTTTCTCGTCCGCTCTTTACTTTTCTGGCCTCCGCTTCTAAGAATTTCCGCACTGGAATAAATCAACATGGGCACGTCATTGAACAGTCTTCGGCACACTGCCTTTACCGTGTACCTTTCTATGGAGTGTTGCGCACAACCAACACAGCATGATTTATGATAAATTACACAGGTCCAAAGCTAATTAATGATTTATAACTACACCTGTTGCATTGTTTTAGGAGCGTTTTAAAAGAACGTAAGTTTTTTGTTGTATATAGCTTTTTTTTACCTCGCTAGGTTTTAAAAAGTTATTATGATCTCTGTTTAAGTATTACTACAATAGTTCAAACAAAAAAAGCGATTATATAAAGTTATTCCACAAAAGTGTTTCAATCACGACTCGACTTTTCCAATCAAGATATATGACAGGGTTTTTTCTTTAATTTGTTTTCCGGGTGGCGAGCGATCTAATTGTACTAACAGAATCGCTGATGCAAAAAAAAAAAAAAAAAGAGTCATTCGAATGGAAAACAAGACTAAAATGCGCTCTGGCTCTGTTCTCAACCACATGTCTCTGTAATAAGACAATTTAGTGACAAATTATTAAACCTGTTGTCCAGACTTAAGCTTACGCCTTCATAGAAAGGCACGGAAATCAGGAATAAGTTTTTT
>JAWDGP010002350.1:107500-110000 GCA_033675545.1 Elysia crispata
AAAGATTGTTAGAAGCTGTCTTAAAATTCTCTTAGAAAATGTGTCGAAAGATATTGGTGCTTTAGTCTGATAAAAATGGTTAAAACATTTCTACATTTCGCATGCACAAGTGTCAGCGGATTCAATCTTATAACATTAAATTTACTTCATGCTGCTCATTCCGTTTAGATTAGAGCTTATATAGCGAGACTTGGAAGAGGAAAAAAAAAAAACACATTCAAAATTTTACAATAATGATGTTTGTCAAATCCAAATTTTCACAGTGGGGTCATAGGTTTTTTTTTCCTTGCTACATGAAATTAAAATAAGACATCTTTATTCTAAATTGCATTTTGCAATCCCATTCGTCGAATTTCTGTGAAGTATTTTGTTTAAATGGTTAATGTAATGCTAGGTTGTTCTTTTATCTTTAACATTTATATTTCTCTAAAGAAATGTCTCTTCAAATTTACTTTGTAGCGTCCATTGAAAATTCTTGATAATTATCCGTTTGTAACTGAGAAAAAAAAGAAACCTTATCATGCAGTCCTACGTTCTGCCAGTTTTTGTACTGAGTGAGTGTGTGTGCATGTGTGTGTTAGAGAGTGCGTAGTTCTTTGGGGTTTTCTTTTCTTTCCGAAATCAGTTCTTATTACGGTCACAACGATAAAATTTTGTTTGTGTTCAACCGGGAGTAACAGACAGTGATAAAAATAAAATGAAAAATAAAATGAAATATCCTAAAAAGTTTCCGCCCCCTGCATCCCAAAACTGTCTGACCTGCCCACATACAATATTTCAGCCAACTTAGTGCTATATCACATCTGACAGACGGGGCATCGCAAACTTCGTAACGTCATGAGAGCTACTAGGTGAATTTGTCAAACTTAGAGAAATTATCATCGCAGTTCACAGAAATCACTCCAGGTCCTGATTGAAACAAAAATATTACTTGGCAAATAAGAAAAGGAATACATTCAATTAATTTTCTTTTCTCTCTCTCTCTCTCTCTCTCTCTCTCTCTCTCTCTCTCTCTCTCTCTCTCTCTCTCTCTCTCTCTCTCTCTTTCTTTTTTAGAAACACCAATGCATTCTTATGTTAAGTCACCCGCTCCACGGGAAAATCGTACTATAGCATCGAGATGTCAGTATTTACTGAGCAGAAATGTAATGCGAGTTCCATTCATTTAACATTTCAAAAAAAAAAAAAAAAAGAATGCAAAAGACAAAATAAAAAGAAAGAGAAAACCATTAACTTTACCCAAAGGTGTCTGAGTGATTTTTGCCGCTTGAATAAAATCCATGACATCTGAACCCACCAAAATCAAAATTCTTTCTGCACTAAAGCTTTAATACTATTTTCATCTTTTCTAAGACTTGGATATATAAGCAAGACTACCAATTCCATATCATATTACAATTTTGTTATATAATTAGTTTTGGTGAAATAGCACTCAAAGCAGTGTGACAGATTTCGGTCGTATACGGTACCAAACATTTCTAAAAAAATTAATTCACATAAATTCTAGTTTCTCGATGATTCTGCTTCAGTCTTATCACATTGCAGAACAATAATAGAAAAATAGAGAGAACAGATTAGTTTCTCTCAGAATTTTACTTATCTAACAGTTTGGCGCCCAGGAGATCTCTGTAAAACGAGAATAATTAACTTTTGCCTTTTTTAATATTACTTTTATCTCGGATATCTCAGCTAATCTGTGTACACTTCTGGAGCTAGGCCCGCCTGATTGCAACCCATATCGGATATGGCCAAAAGCATGACGATATTTGCTTTCAGGCAGTTGTAGAGTATCGATATATAAAACTTTACGATAAAGTATGCGGTTCGATAAGCGAGTTTTTATGATTAAATCGAAACAGCACGTCCTACTGATTATTCACTCTTATTGAATTTTCGACCTTGCACTAAATGATGGCGAAACATCAACGAGGGGTGATACCTGAAAACTACTTATATCGACAAACTGCTGGTAGAGATAAATCCAAATTCCTTTGAATCCATCGTTTTTTCTTTCGTGCTAGCCATAACTCTACACCGGTAAATAACCTTTTGGCCAAGACTAGAGAATGTCAAGACAGTGAATTATTCGTACAATGCTAGGTAAATAGAGTCTACAGTCTCCGCACGTATATTTAGGACGGAGGTGTGCAAAATCTTTGAGTGGATATTAAAGTGTCTGTAAGAAAACGGTCACACCGAGAGCACTGCATTGAATTAAGATAATAGAAAATTGCAGTGGTTTACGCTTCAAATTAGAGGCCAGATTGTCATCACTTGCACTGTCCCGCCATTTGTTTGTTTGTTTTGTCTTTTCAGGTAGTTCTAATTTTGCAGTATATAACGTGGATTCCTTATTTGGGACGTGCGTAATGCAAGAGTAGAAAGTGTATTGAGACTATTGATAGAGCATCTCATTTATTGTCATAACGTAACATCAGCTTTCCTTCTGACTTGTTGAAAGTTTAGAGCTTATTTGGTTTTAGCACCCAAGGATGAACCT
>JAWDGP010002350.1:115000-125000 GCA_033675545.1 Elysia crispata
TCAATTAGAATTGATACGCAATCGAATATTTCTATGTGACCTCGCTACCCAAGGTTAAGGGGCATAGCGTAGCATTCTACAACACGATCCACTAAAGCTGTCTCAAAGAAGATCAATATTGTCTTTGTTTTTGTTTCAAACCACTCCGGCATTGCACAAGCGATTTTCTCTTTACAGAGAAATATTGAGAAAAAAAGGGGAGAGAGAGAGAGAAGATGAGAGAGAGAGAGAAGGAAGAGAGAGAGGAACAGATAGACAGACAGGGTGAAGAAGAAGAAGAAAATATTAAAGAAAAAGAAGAAGAAGAAGAAGAAGAAGAAGAAGAAGAAGAAGAAGAAGAAGAAGAAGAAGAAGAAGAAGAAGAAGAAGAAGAAGAAGAAGAAGAAGAAGAAGAAGAAGAAGAAGAAGAAGAAGAAGAAGAAGAAGAAGAAGAAGAAGAAGAAAAAAAAGAAGAAGAAGAAGAAGAAGAAGAAGAAGAAGAAGAAGAAGAAGAAGAAGAAGAAGAAGAAGAAGAAGAAGAAGAAGAAGAAGAAGAAGAAGAAGAAGAAGAAGAAGAAGAAGAAGAAGAAGAAGAAGAAGAAGAAGAAGGAGAAGGAGAAGAAGAGAAGAAGAAGAAGAAGAAGAAGAAGAAGAAGAAGAAGAAGAAGAAGAAGAAGAAGAAGAAGAAGAAGAAGAAGAAGAAGAAGAAGAAGAAGAAGAAGAAGAAGAAGAAGAAGAAGAAGAGGAAGAGGAAGAGGAAGAAGAAGAGGAAGAAGAAGAAGAAGAAGAAGAAGAAGAAGAAGAAGAAGAAGAAGAAGAAGAAGAAGAAGAAGAAGAAGAAGAAGAAGAAGAAGAAGAAGACGAAGAAGAAGAGGAAGAGGAAGAAGAAAGGAAGAAGAAGAAGAATAAGAAGAAGAAGTAGAAGAAGAAGAAGAAGAAGAAGAAGAAGAAGAAGAAGAAGAAGAAGAAGAAGAAGAAGAAGAAGAAGAGGAAGAGGAAGAAGAAGAGGAAGAAGAAGAAGAAGAAGAAGAAGAAGAAGAAGAAGAAGAAGAAGAAGAAGAAGAAGAAGAAGAAGAAGAAGAAGAAGAAGAAGAAGAAGAAGAAGAAGAAGAAGAAGAAGAAGAAGAAGAAGAAGAAGAAGAAGAAGAAGAAGAAGAAGAAGAAGAAGAAGAAGAAGAAGAAGAAGAAGAAGAAGAAGAAGAAGAAGAAGAAGAAGAAGAAGAAGAAGAAGAAGAAGAAGAAGAGTAGGATGAGGGAATAGCACAAACTTTCATATCTTACCCTTTTTTTTAAATTCCCGCTCAGTTATGTCAAAAGAGCGTGGCGTATTGAACTAATGCCGGTGGCTTTTCTGATTGTCAACTGAAAACTTCACTGAACATAAGTGCAGGAAATTTCTCGACAACAACAATAATATTATGACATTTGTCTCTAGGAATGGTAGTATTTTGCCGCTGGCAAACTTAGAAATATGTTTTAAGTTTAATTATTCATTGTTTGCATTATTTATGATTGCTTTCTAAGCCTAATTTTTTAAAGTTAAAAGCATTTTTAAAATCCTAATGCAATACGCATGACTGATGAGAAATTAAATTTTCAACAAGGAAACCTCTAAGCAATTTGAAAGAATTGAAAGATAGAATATTATGATATCATTATTATTATAATTATATATAGCGCAATGCAAAAAAAAAAAATAGTTACCTTTAGACTTAACAGATGATTATTAAAATGAAAAAGATTAGCTAGCTTTGTTTGTGTAACACGAAGGAACAAAAAGTTAACCCTCTCTTCTTCAAAACAAACAAATACAATAACTAACTGAAGTTCACAACTAACCGTCTTCACATCAACTTTCCCTCATTATATTCAATGTTCCTAAACATTATTTTAGAGTAGATTAAACTTCGCTTGAGATACAAAAAGTAAAGTGGAGACTACAATTTTATTTCCTACTTTCTCATTGCTAGATCTAATGGACATTTCAGGGCCAAGTTTGATGCGCCAGCCGAGAAGGAAAACATAGGGCACAGGGTTGGGGATGAATGGAGGGGAGGAGAGCGGGGGCAAACCGATTTGCCAACACAAAGTTGTTTAAAGCTTTACTTTTAAGAAGAACTTGTTTCTGTCCTTATTTTTTAAGACTCTAAGCACAGTCAGAAGAGTGAAGGACTAAAATCGGGTCCAACATAACCCAGTCATCACCTTAAGTGGCAAATTGATAATCTTCAAACCGTATCGAGAAAGTTTATCCTGAAGCTGACTGGATCTCTCTTTTCTCTCTGTCTTCTTTACTCTTGCTGTTTTCTGTTTAAAATAGTGGGTTAACTTAGTTTCCGTTAAGTCAACATCCATCTTCACCATTCCCCCACCCTTGTCTTCTCCCCACCAGCTTGCCAATTTGCCAGTCACACCTCCACGCAGATCTTTCAGATTGTGGTCTGCACTGTGTCACTTTCGTTACAGATGTAGCCTGGGAAAGGAAAAATCTTGTATTTATTTGCCTTTTTTGTAAATTGCGCTTTTTATGATAGTTTATATCAGTAGTTTAAAATAACGTTCAAGTTTAATTAAAAAAAAAGGTATAAACCAGAATAACCAAAATACCTGATCTTTTGGGTTAATTTGGTGCAAATTATTTTGTCGTTGTTTTTTTTTTTTTTTTTTTTTTTTGTTTTTTTTTTTTGAAAGTTTTGATTTTTAAACAGAATGATGGAAAGCTCTTGTGTTTGTCCTGATCTCAAACCTTGTATGGTACTATTGAATATCATGGTGCGAAGGATAAAACATCAGTACCATGGTACCATACAACCAAATTTTAACCAGCCCAAATGCAAACAAAGACTTAACCTACATCTTTTAAAAATGAAATAAAAGATTTGATAGAAATCTACTCGGGCCATTTGTCTGGATAAAAATCAAAAGGACAGTTTAAAATCTAGATTTTCTTCCAAGACCTAAATATTCTAGATGAGGCTGTTTATGTAATCCCCTCAGAGACTGAAAAATTTAGCCGGCATCACTATTAATAGTGACACATGTACTTGCGTAACGTGACTCTTACTTAGGAGGACATATGTCAATCATGTAAGATACATCTAAAAAAATGTGTAGGCTAGCTTTTCTGTTCAATATTATGTCAATTTTTCTTTTCTTTAAAACCAATCTGAACAAATGAAGGTATGAACGTGCGTTAGCCCCCTCCTCCCCTTTTCTATCTCTCTCTCTCTCTCTCTCTATCTCTCTCTCTCTCTCTCTCTCAATTCGAAGAGAAACCGTCAATTTCCTTCAGTTTCTTATTTATAATGACATTGTACTTTCCTTGATGGTCTCAGCAAATCTCCATATCTACTCATTTTATCATTGTTTGATGGGAATCAGAAAAAAGTTCTTCATGACATTCATAATATCTCAGAGAGCTGAATAAACAAACCGGGGCATCGCTCGCAATTCACAGGCTTAATCAAATCATTGTAGAGAGAATAAAATTCACTGGCTTAATCAAATCATTGTAGACCCAATAAAATTTGAACAATAAGATACGAGCATTGAGCACCCAGTAGAGTCTGTAGAAATCATAGAGAGAGAGGAAAGATTGCGCAAAGTGTGAGGCAATTTGTCATTAAAATGCAGGACTATCCAGCAGACGACATCCTTCACATGACAGGCCGTGTTGCAGAAGGTGGGGAGATTTACACCCTGGCGCGGGACACCCTCCGGCAATCCCCGATGCAGCAGGAGCCCCCTCCAGCAAATAACCTCTCAGCAGACGTCGTCCTTGTTCGCAGCTCGCGTGGCGTGAAGCCCCGGCCTGGTGCTACTTGTGCCTGTCACGCTGATCGGACTGACTGCGATGTTTGTTGGATGGATGAGCGCTAGCGTTTAGAAACACTGCGCGGAATTATTGTTTACTTGTTTTTTTATGAAGCCTGTTTTCTTTCAGTTACTCTATCCACACCAGTAAGCTGTGACACCAAGAGCAGTTTGAATATTTCCGTTCGCATACAAACTAACTTCATGACTGAATAATTTCCTTTAGAATTAACATTTCTAGTGCCCTCCACATTGATCGAAAATATGGCAGGCCCATATTTGATGGACAGATAGGAAACATTACACTCCTCAAGTCTTTGTAACAATAGACAATGTTAAGGGTTCTCTTTTATGCCTAAATGAATTTACCTTTAAGACATACTTAGTTTGTCAGGATGAAGAATCGTTAAACATCTCCTCGAACGAATTTGAGGATGCTAGAGCAAGTCTGTTTTTTTTTCTTAATTGATTTATTCTTTGTCAGATCGTCTTTTACCTTATCTAGTCTGTAATTCAGATTAGCTTACTTCTATACCCGGATGGCATATGACACTTAGCGCATTTCTCTCTAAGGAAAAAAACACGATGTCATCTTAGCAAAACAGGAAAAAATTGTATGTAAAGAAACACACCGTTTTCATAATTGTTCATAAAAAAAAATTGGACTAGATTTCTCAGGCATTAATCAGGAGTTATGGTTTTTAGTATTGTCTCTCTCTAGGTCCAACTTTTATGTTAATTTTTAAATCACAGCTTTCAACAGATCAACTAAGCTTTGGTGTACTTAATTGCATCTACACAATTAGGTTAAAAACTTGATTCAAATTTATAGGGCTGAGTGTGATTTCAAGGTGGATGTAGGGTAAAAAGCGTTGACGTAATATCTGCTTAACAAACTTAGTAATTCTAAACAAACGGGATGCTGTGGTGTAGGCCGTTAGCCATGTTGAATGTGATCTCAGCTACATTTATAGGTTGTAAATATGTTCAAATTGATATTATTAGCTCATCTATTGTTGTTGCAATGCTGCTAAAAAAGTTTTCCATTTGTATGTTACAAAAATCTCTCTCTCTCTCTCTCTCTCTCTCTCTCTCTCTCTCTCTCTCTCTCTCTCTCTCTCTCTCTCTCTCTCTCTCTCTCTTTCTCTCTCTCTCCCTCTCTCTCTCTACACATATATATATATATACTAACAAAATACCCGTTCTACGCACGACGGAAAGGGATAACTATCAACACATCAACTTGTTTCAACCTACCAGGTTTACTCCAGGACTTCTGTGTAGGCAACATAGTCTGTGCATACTCGGTCATTGCTTTTGGCTGCATATATCCTTATCGTATGCTTAAACCCTCCCCTGCTCATAGTGACATATGATTGACTATGTGAGCAAAACGGGTGTTGTAATGAAATTTCTATTTCCTGCAATGTTTGCCCGTGTACTTTATTGGAAAGGCTGGCCTAAAGGGGAATTGTTAGCGTTTCATGTGAAAAGGGAAGACATTTTCAGATGGTATGAGAGGGATTCTAGGGATGAATATTCTCTTCCCAGCATGTGGTCCACATGCGGTGACAGCATCAATGACATGTTGGTGTAGGTGCTGGATGATGTACCTGATCCCATAACAGTAACCATATGTGGCGTCCAGGTTCCGTAGCAGCATGACAATGCTATATTTTTTTCAAGGTCAGTTTGTGAGGTCGCACAGAAAATTGATAAACTCAATGGGATATTGGTGCTCATTCTCTTCGACAGAATCGCTGCTTTGGTATATTTTTTCTTCTCCAGGAAAAAACAACCCATAATTACGTTATTTATTCTGTCTACTTCTGCGTAGGTTGGATTATGCTGCAGCGAGACCCAAGCCATTCAGGACCTGTACCAAAGCTTGAATTGTTGAAGACAATATTAAGTAAGTCCTGTTCATTGCTCACTGTAATTTCTTCTGGGAGTGGCATTGCAAAATTTCCGATCTCTTTGCAAACATTCTGTTGTCTATTTCCTACACTTAGAAGATAGTCTGAGAATGCAGTAGATTCGCCAGCAAGTACGACCCTCATGTTCCTTGTCAAACTTAATAATCTGACATGGTCCCACAGATATGATAATTTGGAAGTTGCATTGTCTATTTGCGGTCTTGAGCCATGGCGGACAACAGAAAGAATTTGGCGCCAGTCGCCTGATATCGCCAGTCTCCAAAGAGAGAGTTTTTGCCATGCATGTCTTAGATTGTTCTGTCGATGGCCTCAAGAATATATTCATGACCCACAGACACTTCATCAATGACCAAAAGATCTGTTTAATGAAGTAATGAGCTGACGGTATCTCGGTGACTTATGCTGCACATTGACTGCTCATATTGACTACACATATAGGTACTTTGCATCTGCTATGCAATCTCCTGTTGGAAAGAAGCGTAGCTGCAATGCCGAATAAAACTGTAGCTAGGGCAACTTTTTACAGGATCTGACAGCTGCTAAAATTAGATAGGTAGTGTAGGTTTTTCCTGTCCCTTCATTGCATCAATAGCAAAGATTTGCCCATGTTTCTGTATTGCAGACTCAAGTACAGCGTCATACACTTCTTTCTGTTGATTATTCAGCTGTGAGTATTCCTGATTCACCTTTTCTTTTAAATTTCCTGAGTCGAAGTTCAATTCCTCGAAGACAATCCTTGGTTGTTCTCCTCAACACTCGTCACAGTTTGCAGGTGATATTCGAAATTCTTTTTTTCAAATCAAGTCTATCATTATCCAGAATGTGCTGGATTTCCATCAATACCTGGTTTTCTATTTGTGGATTCAGCTCTGTGACTTTGTCTCGGCACAGTTCCAATTTATGCTTGTGCAAGAATCCGAGAGGATCAACTGGACGCCAATAGATGAGGATAGTTGTAAAGGTTAGTCGTAATTGTGGACCGATCCTGCTAGTCGATGCCTCTTGCATTTCTGCTTCCTTCTTTGTATCATTATCAAGCAATCCAGGTCTATTGAAATTGATTGTTTTAAGATCTTCAAAGCTAGTTGCACCTGACTTATAGAGTAGAGCTCTGCCTGGTGAGGACTGAGGGATATAGTTGGAATACGCACGATGCAATCAGTTCTACATACATCTTGATTCTCCGGATTTCTCAATCCTCGTTTTCGTCTCTGCCACTTGTGCTCTTTTTTATTCCTATTAAAATGTGGAAAATCTGGATAAAGGATAGCTCTCGCTGTTGAACCTTCTACATTTTCTTAAAGAAAGTTGTCAGTTTTGTGTCTGAGGGTCCTTGGGCTAAGAACTTTGGACTCTCTTCAGGTTGAAACAGTATGGTTTGTTTATCTTGTAAATAGCACGCCAACTTTTCAACAGGTGGGTGTTTGCTGTGGCTTTCAAATCCCTACAGTCTCCAGAAAGCCTCACTTTCTGAGATGAAGCGAATATTGGCGTATCTCGAAATTTCATCATTTTCTTTTTGTTTGAATGTCCATAAGAATATGATCTTGACCTATGGTTATATATTTGTAAAGGTACTTTACAGCTTGATCCGAAAGCACAACTTCCACATTTGTGTGTGCATGATATAATTTATATATAATTGTATTAAATACATTTATATATAAATAAACATGTATTTATTATAATAAGCCATTGTCCCTAGTGCTCTTTTTGTCTCTTTGATTCTTGTACTGCCACATTCAGAGAGAAAAAAATAATTATATAATCATTTTTCAGCTGAAGATATTTTCCCCTTTCTTTTTCTTGAATACAGTCGTTATTTGCTCGTTTGAGAAGGGCGAAGTTATTGGTTTCATATAACTGAAGCCAAGCAGTCTGGAAACACAGATTCCACAGCAAGGGTCAATTTCAATTTTAGGGTTCAGAATCAATAACATTATTCACACCGCACCCAAAGAATAAAATATAAAGACCAGATTGGAAATTAAAGATGTTTGGGGCTAAAACAATAAGAAGAAAAGGAATCTTGAAGGTATGGAGCTTGATTTTCACGTTATCCGATCAATTTTGTTCTCAGTTTTAGGGTTAAGTTTATGATAAACTTTTAATTTACACATTTTGTGCTAAAGTTAAGAACTGTTCGTTATTCATTTATCTTTGATTTCTTTTTTTTTATTCTTTAAACAGATCTTTCCTTCGCTAGTAAAAATTTAACATTTGTGACTTCACGTTTCATATCCTGCTCATTCCTACTAACAACTCGTCTCATTCTTTTCAGTCACACACACACACACACACACACTCTCTCTCTCTCTCTCTCTCTCTCTCTCTCTCTCTCTCTCTCTCTCTCTCTCTCTCTCTCTCTCATTTTCCCCTCAGATTCAGTCTCCCCTTCCTTAAAAACAACTTAAACGTTTTTTTCTGTATTTATCCTTTATAACTTCTGCACTTTTCTCATTTTTTTCTTCCTCACTCTATTCCTTTCTCTTGCTCTCGCTCTTTCTTTCTCTCTCTCCCATTCTCTACATTTCTTATTTTTGAGTCATGCATCACTTACCTTTCTTCCCCTTTCTAATTCCTTTCCCCTATCAAAATATCTACCTTACATCAATGTCTAAATATTTTTCTATCGCTATGTTTTATCTACTAGTCCATATTTTTTTCCTTTCTTCCTCTGAAGTCAAATCTATCTTCTTTTCTCTTGTCATCAAAAAGTTTTATTCCTCCTTATCGCCTTTGTTTATACATCTCGAGCCTCTCTTTGTCATGCTCTGTCTCTGCCTCTGTTTCCATTGATCGATCTCTCTCGCTCTCTCTATCTCTCTATCTCTCTCTCTTTTTCTATCTCTCTATCTCTCTCTATCTCTCTCTTTCTGTCTCTCTCTCTTTCTCTCTCTATCTCTCTCTATCTCTATCTCTCTATCTCTCTCTATCTCTCTCTCTATCTCTCTCTCTATCTCTATCTCTCTATCTCTCTCTCTATCTCTATCTCTCTATCTCTCTCTATCTCTCTCTCTTTCTCTCTCTATCTCTCTCTATCTCTATCTCTCTATCTCTCTCTATCTCTCTCTCTATCTCTATCTCTCTATCTCTCTCTTTATCTCTCTCTTTCTGTCTCTCTTTCTGTCTCTCTCTATCTCTATCTCTCTATCTCTCTCTCTATCTCTCTCTTTCTGTCTCTCTTTCTCTCTATCTATCTCTCTCGTTCTCTCTCTCTCTCTTTCTCTCTCTCTATCTCTCTCTTCCTCTCTCTCTCTTTCTCTCTCTCTCTTCCATCTTTTTTGGTTCAAGCTAAACAGTGTTTTGTTATAGTCCACGCACTCACCCCCTCATCCTATCACCCTCCTCGGTAAAGTCTTAAAGAGCTTTAAAGAAGGAAATTGCTCTATCGAGACTGACACATCAAACTTGCCACAGGTCTCGTCTCTGTGAGGTTTGGGACATGTTAACACAGAAGACAGGAATAAAAACGATGCATCTTCATAGGAAAAATTAGTCAATAAAAACAAAGAAAAAAAGAATGGTTTATTGCCTACTTGGCAATATGTATAAATTGTGTTTTAAAGTATTTACTAATAAAAAAAAAAAACCCAGTCAAATTGTTATGTTTGGGATGGAAAAGAAATGATTTTAGGAAATGGAAGGAAAAAGGATATTGGGGAGCGAGGAAAGTACAGGCAAAGCCTCCGATAAAGTGTGTTTTTATGAGAGAGAGAGAGAGAGAGAGAGAGAGAGAGAGAGAAGGAGGGACAGAGAGAGACAGAGACAGAGACAGAGATAGACAGACAGACAGAGAGAAAGAGACTGAGAGAGACTGAGAGAGAGAAAGGGAGAGAGACAGAGGAAAAGAGAGGCAGAGAGAGACAGAGAGAAAGAGACAGAGAGAGACACGGAGAGAGAGAGAAAGAGACACAGAGAGAGAGATAGAGAGAGAGAGAGAGAAAGATGAGGAAGGCAAATTGATGAATAGATAGAATAGAGAGAATAATAAAGGGAGATCAAGAGAGAAAGAGAGAGAGGTCCATGAACAAAAAGAAATATTTTAAGTGACAACCTGTTTGGCTCATTCTTAGTAATTCGTTTCCACTTTTGTCTTTCAGTGCCTCTGTCTCGTCTCTCATTATCTGCCTCTCTCTCTCTCTCTCTCTCTCTCTCTCTCTCTCTCTCTCTCTCTCTCTCTTGCTTTCTGCCTTTGAGTGTCTTTTTCTCCATTCTCTCCTCCTACTCTTCTTCTCTTGTTTATGTGTTTTTTAAGATAGTGCAGGTCT
>JAWDGP010002350.1:130000-142500 GCA_033675545.1 Elysia crispata
ATTATTCAAAGCAAAAAAAATAGTGTGAGGTTCGGGAAAAACAGATTGTTAGAAAGATAATTTAAATTACGGATAGACCTAAGGATCAAAGCTATGAGATTCTTGAAAAGATAGATCAATAAGGAAAGACCCACTACAAGATACACGAAAGAGTGTAGCAAAAGAGAGTGGCATAAAATATAATAGGCAAGCAAACAAGCAGGTTGAAATATCTCAAATTAGACTATGGAAATAAACATTAGGCATAGGAAAAGATCAACGCTATTTCATTGGCTATAGATCTTATTAAATTGGTCTGTCAGGCATGGTAGAGATATATGGAAATACCTAAGGTAAACAAGAACTGATGAGCTGCAGCAGTCTTTCAATGAATTCTTGTACATGAGATTTATTATGGTTTTTCTAGGTCGAAGGAGGTTGATGTCGACTGGACTACCCGTAACCTGACAGTGTTGACCTTATAATCTGAAACAGAAAAGAAAAACACATTGAAGGTTTGGTCTTTACTTAGGGATAAAAAAAATTCCAATGAGATGATAATCATATGCAAATGCCTTTAGAATTAAAGTCACACAAAAGAGCTGGTATCTCTGACGAGGTTTATTTGAAGAGTTCCAGAATATTTGCACCTCGCAAACAGAGTAGTCTGCCCTTGCAGCCTCGACTGTTCTTGACCATTTTTATTTTAATTTTTGTGTGTGTGTTTACATTATTGTTTCCATTTTTCCTTATGGCGTGATTAATTTGCTAGGTATTTGTGCACCAGCCACTAGCTGATCATGGAAGTATCTCTATACTAGCTTTTGAGGGAGATTACTAGGAGCTTGCTAAATCAGATCTGCCTCTCTTGTTATGTGTGATGTCCTACTACACAAATTATGAAAATACAGAGATGTTTTCAAGACATATTAATATGTTTAATTCCCACACACCACGATGACATTTTGGCGATTTATTATCTTGATTGATTAGTAAGGATAGCCTATAAGAAAAGTGATCTGAAGCCATAACATTTTTGTCAAGGAATCTCAGCAGTTTAAGTAAAGCCAACCGGAATGGTTTAGCACAGATCAATGATTTATGGGTGCAGAGGGCGTTGGTTGTAATATTTCAGAAAGATAAGGTTTTCTAAATCTGTTCTCCCACCAATGAGCAACGAAAACCATGTTTCAACCCGAGTCTGAAATTTATACTAAGACTAGTTACCTAATTTGGTAATATCCCAGTTTATTTAAAATTTCTTTTTTTGTTCAATTGATTCTGATTTTATTAATGTTTAGCTATTGGGCTTTCTACTGGATTGGATTACCACGAGCTCGAAAAGGCACAAAGCGAAATTTGGAAGTTCTTTCTATATGGGATTCATGCCTATCTGCAAAGATTTCTTATGTCCACAGAGCCCAACACCGAGATATGAACTGGCCAAGTGGAGGTCGTCAGCATAACACCGAGATATGAACTGGACAAGTTAGTGGAGATCCTTAGCATAACACCGAGATATGAATTGGACAAGTGGAGCTCCTCAGCATTAATTCTTAATCGCTTAATCAAATTGTTTGAAACCCACAGGAGATTGATTGACCCCAACAAGTGGTCAAGAGGCCTGGAGTGGACAGTAGTTAGCAATCGTGGCACCAGGGGCAGGATTGACCTATTTCTAGACCGAACAAGAAATAATGCGGAGAATTGAAGACTTTAGCTGGTACAAAGACATAATTTATGTTATGGATTATGACGGATGAACTTTGATTTTTAGACATGTCGTTTCTTTAAGTAAATGAAGTTTACTTTTTTTTCTTTCTTTTTTTTTCGGTTTCTCCGTATCCCTGTTATCAGCGTTTAAAAAAAAAAAAAGAAATTTTTGGCCTGACAAAAGGTTTCGTTTTTTATTTCAACTCCAGATGAAATAAAAGCGGCCGTCGATAATTAATCGAGAAGTCACGCAAAGCTCTCATGAGAATAAAAAGTAGTTTCCATAGAAAAAAATCTAGATTGGAAATATAAAAAATTAGTTTGATTTTGCAGGATGGATCCGGTATAGAATGCTGATATGGAAGTGCACACCTTTGTTTAACAACAAATAGTAATAAAACGGAACGTTATAAATCACCTCACAGGGCCTTGAAACAGAAAAAAACGATAGGACAAAAGTCTAGAGGAACTGTTTTCTGTAATCTTAGAATCAAAAGGTTCTATGCGTTTTGGAAAAAAAAATGAGTAAATTAGCTAAGTAGGTACATAGGCAAAACATGAAAAACGAAAAGATAAAAAAACGCAATACGATCTCGGAATCATAATAAAATCATAGAAAACTTTGTCTCCTTCTCCTTACTATACCTCCAACTGTTTAGTCGATTCCATCACCTTTACTCATTCATCATAATTTAGATGGTGGGCCGCAGCTCCGGTAATGATAAGGGTCGAAAATTTCCCCGCTATTTAAAAAAATAAAAGTTTGATAACGTTAGATCCTCAAGAACCTTTTACCGCTCTATTTTACTGTAGAAACAAGTTGTATAATTTGTCTTGGAACATTTTTTTTAATCGTAACAAAATGGACAGATACATTTTAATATCTTTTTATAAGAAATATTATATTTGCACTTGACAGAAAGAGAGCGAGAAAGATAAAAAAAAGACGTTAAGAGATAAAGGAAAAACAAAGTCTAATGTAATCGTTTGTTTTCAAACAATCTGGTCACATGAATAGTGATGAGGCTAAACCCCCTCCGAAGAGTTTCAGTTGATAAATCAAGAACTGATTTTTACTCAAAGCTCTTGACGCTCAACAAATCGTAAGTTAGTCTGAGGTTGGTAATGCATGGACATTTGTACTGCTCACCGATGATGAGTAACTGAGCTATAGTCTGAGGTTGGTAATGCATGGACATTTGTACTGCTCACCGATGATGAGTAACTGAGCTATAGTCTGAGGTTGGTCATGCATGGACATTTGTACTGCTCACTGATGATGAGTAACTGAGCTATAGTCTGAGGTTGGTCATGCATGGACGTTTGTACTGTTCACTGATGATGAGTAACTGAGCTATAGTCTGAGGTTGGTCATGCATGGACGTTTGTACTGCTCACTGATGATGAGTAACTGAGCATTGTGAAGGGAAAGGAATGTCAATATCCTTCATTACAGATCTGTTCACTAAGTAACAGCATTCAGCATCATAGGGATTAAAGAAACTTTTAGTAAGCCACATGAAACAGTCTATCTAAAGGCAAAGGTTCTAAACCCAATATAAGCCATGAATGACTGCGGGGTCTTCCAGGTTTATAGGCGAGTTTCCTACCACCTGAGCCACGAGGCTCTATTATTGCAAACCATGCAAGTTGGGTAAGTAAGTTTTACATGAGTTCAAGTTTGACGTGAACTGTACACTTTCTCTTTCTCTTTCTCTGCCTCTCTCACTCACTCTCTCTATCTCTCTCCGTCTCTCCCTCCATCTCTATCTCTCTCCCCTTCTCTCTCTCTCTCTCTCTCTCGCTCTCTCTCTCTCTCTCTCTAACTTGCTATCTTCCGATTAAATTTTGTCTGCTTTTTTCCCTTCCTTTCTATCTCTTTCCCTCTCTTCTCTACCCCCCCCCCTTCTCTCTCTCTCTCTCTCTCTCTCTCTCTCTCTCTCTCTCTCTCTCTCTCTCTCTCTCTCTCTCTCTCTCTCTCTCTCTCTCTTTCCTTTTCTCTCTTTCTCTATCTCTCTCAAATCCTCCTCTATTCCTCTTTGACACACGCACTTTAAAAACGCCACACACAACAAACTGCCTGTAGGACAGAGGTCAACTAAGGTCACAGCTTTTGACGGTCACCTTTATCAGTTTATCGTCTTCCTAATCTCATGGGTAGCTGAATAAATCTCCAACCACCAAGAGTGGAATCACTAAGAAGGGGTAATTAACCGAATGTTAAAGAGTTAGAACATGGTTTGTAACGATTCCACGAATTCTGTATGACCAGTGCTCTGTGCACTGCTGTATTTCGATGTCTCATTTCTTCTTTCACTTTTCTATACAGAGAACACATTGTGTAAAGCTACAAGCGTGAGAGAAATGAAGAGCCGTGGATAAGGAGAAATAGAGAAACAGAAACGGTAAGAGGAAAATATAAAAGACAAACAGAAAGAGAGCGTGAGAGAGAGAGAGAGAGAGAGAGAGAGAGAGAGAGAGAGAGAGACAGAGACGGACAGAGACAGACAGACAGACAGACAGGACAGACAGACAGACAGACAGACAGACAGACAGACAGACAGATAGACAGACAGACAGACAGACAGACAGATAGACAGAGACACAGACAGACAGGCAGACAGACAGTCAGACAGACAGACAGACAGACAGACAGGCAGGCAGAAACACAGTAAGAGAGGAGAGTCGGAAGCAGAAAGGATTGAGATGTAGAACCTCCCCTTGACTTGATTAGTGCATTGGGAAAGATAGAGAGACCGGATTATGTACCTTTCCAATCAATCCCGTGTCCATCTAATCAGCATCAGCGACATCAAACAAAGCGCGCGGACCGCTCTTGTATCTTCTTCTTTTCTCCCTACCCCTGTAACTTTATGTCCAACAGTCCAGTTTTTTTGCTTTGTGCTGTTTTTTAAACCTTATATATACTCGTTACGAGAACGAGCATCCGACGAGTCTTCGTTTGGACCTCATAAATTGGTTACGTCTAGTTGCGTCTATTTGTCAAATGTTCAAGGCTGGCCAGGGAACTCGTATTTCTGACCTGCCTAGGTTTACTTGTTCAGACATGTGGGTATATAGATAAAGAAGAAAGCGATGCTCGAGATGTAAGACTGGTATGTTTACCTATGCGGAGACGTGGGCGTGTAGTTAGGCAAGGATGAAATGGAGCCCTCCATACGTAAGGAATGTTTTTGACATCAAGCTTAGAGTCCGTACAGACTCTAGTTAAGTTTAGGAGATGTGAAGGGAGTTCGAGCTTGCTACCTGTATAACATTTATTCAAAGTAAGTTTATTTTATTTAACTTGAACTTGTGAAAGGGAATCCATGTGAGAATAAATAAGAATGCTTAACTAATTTTGCAAAATTTCAAAACAGTTGACAGATTTTTTCAAAACATTTATTGTCATGTTGGTTCGAATATCTCCGCGGTCAAAAATATCCCACAAGGCACCGCACCTTTATACGCGCAATGTGAGCATTCACAGCTTTCTAATAAGCGTTTAAACGGATCTAAAAACAGAAAGGGAAAGAAGAATTTTAGTTAAATTTCTTTATTGCTGGTGTGAGTCATGTCGTACATAAAGATCTTTTACAAAATAAAAAAGGATTTTATGACCTGTGATTGACGTTTAATTTAGAGCCTTTTAAAAATGCACCAGTCCTTTTTAAGTTAAAAGGCCAAATATTATGAAGATCATTTTATCAAAATTAGATTCTAAGCAGAAAACGGGTCTTGCAGTCCAGTTCTATGAGACCATCGTTATTGTCACACTCAGCCTTATCAGTTCATAATTTGCACAATACTGAAGTCATTATACGCTTCTTCATCACGATTACCGTTCTCAAGCTGAATATTATCAAAACCACCATGATAATCAACATCATGTTTAATCCAATCATCGATACTAGTATTAATATCATCATTATCACCATCATCATCATCATCATCATCATCATCATCTTTATTTACTTACCTCTCATTTTTTTTTCTAATTCATCCCAACTATCATCATTATCATCATCATCTATAACACCAACAATATCAATTTCATCGTCATCATTATCTTTGCCATAAACATAAATATTAATATAAGCTGTTTTCATACTCACTTTACTATCCTCACCATTAACATCGTCATCTGTGTCCCATCTTTCTTGGTTTTTTTTTATTTCCTCTTTTTTTCAGGGAGTTTTTAATAATACTCGTCTTTTTATAATAATTTCAAATTCTACTCCTTTCAGTACTTTCTAAAATCTTATCAATTCCATCAATTCTGAAATTAATGAAATAGAAGCAGTTCCATTCAAAATAATATCTCCCTGATAGCCAGCCTATAATAGTTTGAACAGACTCAAATTTACAATAACAAAAATAACAAGAACAAAAAAAAAATGCGTCATGCTGATTTCCCTTTTCAATCACGATTAGATCAGCAATATTGAAATTTTCAAAGACTGTCAGTGAAAATGAAAAATAAAAAAATCACGTCATTACGCATTCAGGTAAGTCACAATAAAATTCATCAATTATTAAAATTGAAATTGCCTTTTTCTTGACATTGTATGCTTTTATCATTAATACATCCTTCTCTTGGTTCCCCTGAGGTGAACAGAAGAGGCCCCAATCCAATATCTAGACATTTTATTATTGATTAAGACATGCAATTAAATTACACAACAAAAGTGAGGGTAAAAATATAAGTCCAACATAGTAGTTGCATAACGGGAATTTTGTTGCGATAGCTGGAAGAGGAGAAGGTGGAGATACAAAAATTGAGAGGTTAAATAATTTACGCTAAAGGCTAATGTTTTTTGTTGTTTTTTTCGGCTACATCATTTGACTTTCGAGGTAGCTCGTATGCAGATGAAAGATTAAAAAAGTAAAATTCGAAAAGACATTAGATGTCTTCTTTATTGGCTACTTGGTAAGGTAACGAAATGGTAAACCTAAATTCTAAAAAAACTATTCTAAACGGTACGTCAATGTTGTTAATGTTTCATGTGTGTGTGTTAAAGTGTGTGTGTGTGTGGTTTTGTGCTGTGATTGTTTACTTTTTACCTCTCAGATAACCTTTACAATTTTTTGTTGTTTTTCCTTTAATGTATTTCAGACTGAATTACCTTTTTATTTATCCACATCTTTCTATTTTGCTACATCTGTCTGTTTGGCGATCTGCCTGTCTGTTCATATATCTGTCATTGATCATCAAATTCTATGCTTCTGTTTATTAATCTAATAATCGATCTATTTTCCTCTTTATCTGTCATATATATTGATCCGACTGTCTATCTTCTCATTTATGTTTCAGTTTATCAGTCTATATATCTACCTTTTTGTCTACATATCTATCTAGCCATCTGTCTTTCTTTCGGTGTATACTTCTGTCTTTCTTTCCTGTATCCCTTCTCTGTCCGCTGTCCGCTGTCCGCTGTCCACGCCAGACCCAATTTTAATCAAAATGCCTGTTCCTAACGTTCAGCAACCGCAACGCTTAACTCAAGATACCATTAAACAACTGACCCAATCAAAGACTCCCGTGATTTCAACTCGTGCGGGGATGCGGGGATGCGGGGTTTGCTCAGGCGGAGACACACCGAGCAGAAGCTGATAGATATCGCTCTGACTGCTGTATGTCGTGAGGCTGTGGATGTTGTTCCAGTTGCTGAACTCCACACGCCAATGGACTTGTAGTTAAGGGGCGGCGCTGTGTGCGTGTGTGTGTGGGGGGGGGGGAGGGGGGGATAGGGTATCGTCACGTTTTTAACTGAAGTAGATCGGTTTTGAACAAAATCCAATCAAGGCCATCATTTAACTTCTTGAACTATAACGTTTTTATTACTTAAATCGTGATCCCAACTCACTTCTCGTGTCAATTTCGGCTATTATTTTTAGAACGTCAAAAGTTACGAGGATTATATATTACTAATGAATTAAAACCGCTTATCTTAAAAGCTAGAAATTATCGCGTCAAACGAAACCACACCGAAAGAGGAAATAATGCAAAAGATAAAAGAAAATAGATCAGTATATGAGTATTATTTAAAAATCATATATTGCTCTTCAAAGCATAGGGCGTGGCTGATTTGATCAAAGCCGGACAAGGATCATTTCTGGCATTTGCCTCGTTGTATTTGAAAGGTCCAGGCGTTATTACTTGCCTGCACGTTATATCTGGCTGTTATCTGATGTGTGGTTGAAAAAACGAAACACGAGGGATTTTTTTTTATGAATTGCAAAAAGCAAATGTATTGATATAGAGCCAATTCATTCATTTCCTATTATTAAAAACATTTTTTTTTGTTGTTCTTCTTTGATCTGACAACCCCTAAAAGATCGACAAAAATTTTCATTGAACTCTATCCTCCCACCGTGTACTTTAAAGAAAGAACGATTCATGGAACGACCTCCTGCTGACGTCATCATAATTTCGAACCTTCAAAAACCTATAGAACATGGCAGCGCTCATTATGTAAGAGCCTATATTTGGCGTAGGAGTTCTTGGAAACCTCAAATTAAGTGCGAATGCCTGGAGACTGCCTGTAGTACTAATTTGAACGTGCCGTTGTCAAGTTAGGATTTATAAATGCTGAGCGTCTCTTTATTCTTGTTTAAAGTCTTACGCTAATACAGAATGAATAAAACTTTATAAAAAAAAAAAAAGTTATCATAACGTTGACTTATGCCAAAACACACTAATCGTTTTATCGATGAGATTAAATTTGTGGCTCATGCTTTGAATCATCTCTACGCTACGGATCAGAAACCAGATAAGCGCAGTCTCTGTGCTTCGACGATGTTTTTTTTTAATGCTCAGTATTTTCAGTTCCAAGCTGATGTGTAACTCAAATAAATTGGTTGTGGAGGCTTTAGCCTTGGTGTGGAGTTGTAAAGTTGCAGTGGGTTTAAATCATGGCCAAGGCGAATTACCAAGATAAATCAAGGTTTTTTTAAAGATGTCAAAAACAAAGGTATCGAGATTTGTAGTGCTTGACGCATTATTATAGTTATGTATATTTTTAAACCATTTTTTTTATAATTGTGTTTACGTGAAACAATTTCATTTCTAGGGTAAACATCAATTTCTAATGATGCAACATGAATATAAAAAACAAGCAACCATGATGTAGAAAACAAGCGAACATGCAACAGTCTTGTCATCACTAATCTTGATCATCTCAGACCAGAATGTAAAAAAAGGGAATGTCCCGTTTTGATTCCACTTAAGAAATATCCTCTCTTTTTTTTTTTATAAATAACTTGGAATGTGTGAATGCATAAATACCGCACTGCAATTTTCTTACTCACCAGCACTCATACTGATCAGGTTGAAAAGTTATTTTTCCTATAAAAAACGGCACTTTCAGCTGTCATTATTACATCCTTATCGTGTCGAGCGAGACAAAGAGGAACCATTTCGCTCCTAGTTATCATGATAATTCTTTGTGGTTGCGAATTGCATGTTAGAATCCGAGAGATTTCAGATAGAGGAGCCACACGTCGCATGCGTACAACGCCAGCATCTCGATGCCGAGATTGCCTGGAAGTAAAATGTTGGCACATGCGTGCTTATTTTTGTTGCCATAATTATGTTTTCCTTACCTGCGAAGATAGTTAAGTTTATGTCAGGTCAGGTCGTTTCAAAGGTCTTGATAATTACTACAAGCTTATTATGAGCTGTTCTTCTATTTACAGCCAATATTTTTAAAGGAATGTTGCCCTGTGCACCATTTGTTACTCTGAATTGCATAGATTCCCAAGTTACATGATGGATACTAGGAAGGGTGGATATAGGTGTGACGTATCTCTTCAATTGTATGAATAATATTTTTAAGACGTTAATATTGAAAATCAAGTCATTGCTTGAAATAAATATATTTCTTGGAATGCAGCCTGGAAATATATGCAAGTCAATAAAAATCTACCCAAGGGTAGACTTATTAAATAATTGAGCATCTTTATCTGCTGCTGTGACATCTTTTTACATTCGGCTTGTGCTGAGTGTGTATGTTAATGCTTATCTACCGTTTAAGAAACTCATTCATTCGAGATAAACGTAGCGAGGTATCCTAGGTCTCACTGTGTTAACAAAGTACTAACGTCTGTATGTTTTTGCCGAATATTGGTCTTTCTACAGCAAGGAGCTCAGCTAAACGAGTTGAAATATTCCATGCTCTGAATTTGGACAAAAGCCTTGCGCGACAAACATTTGCTCTGGAACCTTATTCTGTCATCCTCAGATTCAATACACACTATCTAAAATTAATGATGAAATAATCTTAAAAAGTTGTTTATTATGAAATTAGTTTATCACGCAAAATGAAATTCTGTGTTACAAAACAAAAGTTGTATGTGAACATTTATTGAATTTAAGATAAATAGATTATAAAAACGCTCATTGCTTTGTACGTTAAAGAAAGTTTGAAATCAGGACTGAAATGAATTTTGATAATTTTCTTGGGAATGATATACTGTGAATTATTCTGCTTAGCTTCAATTGAGGCTATTCTCTGGATTGTCAGTCCATTAAAAGTTTCTATTTCTCTTTCTGTTGAATAAATTGTATAATTTTCTGTTGTAAAGAAATAAAAAAAAAAAATATTCTGTTTTGAGTTATTGCCGATTAGAATAAAAAAGTGAAGAATAGCCAATACATTTCAGAACCAGATTAAACGCTTAACTCTCCCTCGTCGATCCATTATGTCGAAGCAACGGGAGCTTTTTTTATATAAAAAGAAATGTTTCATTTGAATCTACTTTTCCAAAGGCCAGCATTTCAAAAACTTATGTTGCTTCAATGTGGCCACCTGCTAGGAGAATACAAGAGACAAATTGAGGTTTTTCACACAAATCTTGTTTATTGAAAAATTTGTGTTGAAATGTTGTTGAAACATGTTGAAAAATAAGCAGTATGTTTATCTTATGAAAACTGCGAATGTTCTAGTTTTTGCTGCCGATCAAAAGTTATTAGAGTTTGGTTTTTTTTTAACTGCAAACTACATGACAATGTTTTTTTGCGCCTTCTTCATTTTAATATTCAACCGTATTGACTATAAGGACAAAACCTTTCTCTCTGAATGTCTCGGTATGTCTGTCTGTCTTTCTCTCTCCTTCTCTCTTCCTATATCTCTCTAACTCTCTCATAGAGACACATACGTACGCAATCCTTTTTTTTTCCTCCTTTTTTTTTCCTCTTGTTTTGTTTGTATCATCCTCACTCTAATCTACCTATCCATTACTTACGTTGTTTATCGCAATCTTACACATCACTCTAACTGATTGCTTCCCGTTTCATTTCTTCATCAGTTCCTGAATGTTTGTTTTGTTTTTGAAAACAACTATTAACAACTGTATTTGCCGGCATAATATCATTTTTGTTAAAAAGTTCAGCTCATTCTATCACCCATTTTCTCTTCTTTTCTCACACATCATCTAAACTCACGTTCGTTTCCTGCGCGTTTGATTTCCTTTTTACTCCGCTGTATTTGATTTAATTCTTTTTTATATAACTTTTTTGTGCACAGCTGGAATCGAATTTGCCTTGAAGTTCTGTACAGGAAGCGCCAGGAACTGTATGCATTTCATTAATATTTCAGACGCAGCCATCTTAATACAGCAATTTAGAAATTATCTTGTCGAAGACGCTCACCGGCTTTCTCCACGGTGACGGCTAAAATACAAATGTCCCGTCATTGACGATCCGGGTGAATGTGTGTTCTTCGTGTTTCCAGCCCAAGCTACAGGCGGTCATCTCACGTATGTATGTATATATATATATTGGACACTGTGTGATATAGAGAATCTAAGAGAGGGACAACTGGATACCAAGAGAGGGAGATAAAGAGGAAAAGAGAGAGAGGGAGAGAGAGAGAGAGAGAGAGAGAGAGAGAGAAATTGAGTAGAAAGATACAGCGATAGTGTGTGAGACAGAGAGAGACAGAGAGATAGATAGATGGATAGATAGATAGATAGATAGATAGATAAAGAGAGAGAGAGAGAGAGAGAGAGAGAGAGAGAGAGAGAGAGAGAGAGAGAGAGAGAGAGAGAGAGAGAGAGAGGAGATGAAGGGATAAAGAGTTTCTGGTTGATGAATCAAGTTTTGTCATACGGGAAATTAATTTAAAACAATTTTCCCGAGAAATTTCGAACGGAAGATAAAAAACTGGAGGGAAGATTGAGAGAGGGTAGAATTTTTTCCTAAACGCCTGTTATTAAACTGATTATGTTGTATAGCTGTTTTGCGTCGTTGTTTAAAAAAAATAGATAAAAAAATCAACGCATGAGAAGAAAATATTATTTCTATCGGATACCCGCTTGTTTTACAAATACATTTAATCGCTGTTGCAAAATCTGTGCAAATTACATTAATTAGCAGGTGTTTTCACATAAAGAGCATTGCTGCCAGTAATTTGGTGATAAAAAAATTCTCGAAATATTTCCCAATGGATTAAAGAAAAAGATGATATGAAATATCGGTAAAGCATATTTTTCGTTTATTTTCAATAGTTTGCGTTTGCACGACCTAGTGTGACAACATATCCACCGAGAAAGATAGGCTCGAACGATGGGAATCTTTTTATGATTTCTTGATGAGTGTATGGAGTACATGCATGAACAACTCAAATCTTATTGCTTTGTGTCTTTCTCAAAATTAAAAGTCACAGAGCTTCTGAATAAGCCCCACACACAGAATTTTTAGTACCGCTAAATATTTCATCAACACAGGAAAGCACTGGTCAGATGGGATCCGACTCCACCATCAAGTGACTCAGTGAACGATCAGACTCATAGGACTGGTTAGATGG